>OY720441.1:362388385-362498692 GCA_963082915.1 Dolichopus griseipennis
GCAGGTGCATTAAATTTAAATAAATAAATTGATTATGTTCTTGATTTTGATAAAGAAATTTAAATGGGGACTAACAAAAAAGATAATGTTGCCCTTTTGAATATTGATGGTAACAATCTCTTTTTTCTTACAATTTAGTAATAATTCCAAAAACTTTTTGAATTTTTTTGGAAAAGAGCAACATTCTCTGTTTTGTTACAATTTAGTTATAATTCCAAACAAAAATTTTTTTCCAAACAAAAATGTCACATATTTTGAGGGACTTATGACACACTAAGGTGTGTTATTACTCCCCGGGAACTAATGACATGTTTGGATGTGTCATTAGTCCCTTGGGGACCAATGACAAAGGGACAAATGTCATGCCGCCAAATAATAAATATATAGATATAACGAAAGAATATAATACTTATAATACTTTACATATTTAAAACATTCAAAAATACATATAACACTCTGGAAATATCATATAATACTTAAAAATATAATACAAATAGTAAATACATAAATTAATCAAAACAAAAGTATTAATAAATATAATGTTAAATAAATAATTATAATAATGGCTGCCATTTATAAATATACATATAATTTTAAAAATACCTTAATTATAATAATAAATAATAAAAATAATAATAAAAATAAATATAAATATCATTCTTAAATACATAATATTTTCCCTTATGTAAACATAATTAATGCATGAAAATTTATGTACACACATATGTATATTCTAAAAATTCATATATAAAATAATGGGAGTGACTGAATACACAGTACATATTGTACATAATATACATGAATGCAAATACAAAAAAATATTAACTCCTCCCACAATTATATATTTATGTATTTATTATAGTAATTTATGAAATTTATTGGAAAACCGGGACAAAATATACAGGGGAATAATTAAAGTGCAATTGATTAGTTCTGAGTTCAAGTTAATCCCGTTCTACATAGTTTGGTATTTACATATCACTATTTTACCCTTCTCAAACTTTCATTCCTTCTTCTTCCAGTATATATTTTATTCTTTGTCTCACTCTTGCCCACTTGAATAACGTTACTTTTATATGTGTACATACATAAAAATTATGTAAACATGCAATATGTACCTTAAGATATAGTAATCATATATATTATGACTACATAATATACTATATATGCAAAAGGTATGTAATATTATGTATATAAAGAAAAGGGATAGATAGACTAATTTTTACATAGAAAATGATAACAAAAGGCTGATGAGATGACTGACTGGTTCATTTGTAATTTTTTGTTTTATTTTTTATTTGTTGTTGTTGTTTTTATTCAGGATTTTCCCTTCCATTGTTTTTCAATTCAAATATTTTCAGTTCAGTCTGTATTCAACAATCGTACGGTTTGGTTTTCATAGAATATAAAAATAAAAGAATTTTTAGTGAAAAAAAACGTGACTTGAAATTAAAAAAATATAAAAAATTAATTATAAATTATTCAATTAATAATTTTAAAAATATTGTCGGTTAACGGGAATTTTTAATTAAATATTATATTATTCAAAAAAAATTTGTGTATTAAATAAGTTAAAAAAAATATATATTGTATAAAATGCAGTTTAATATGAATGATGCTGCAGCATTAGCTGGTATGATACCATATGATTCAATTGGTATATATGAACAACCAAAACCTAGATTTATATTTAAAATGCCAAGAGTAGTACCAGATCAAAAATCAAAATTTGAAAGTGATGAATTATTTCGAAGATTAAGCAGAGAAAGTGAAGTAAGTGTTAAAAAAATCAAAACTGTGGGATGCTAAAATTAAATTAAGAATACTTTTAAAAATGTACAGCAGAATCGTATATTGTATAGAAGAACTTTTATCAGTAATTTGAGTAATTTTGAATCTTTTATTTTTTGGGGCTTAAATATGTGTGTAGAGTTATTTCACTTAAAGAATGAAATAATTCCAAAAAAAAAATGTAGGAACAAACATTGATAACAATATAGTTTTGTAGATATAATTATAAAAGTTTTTATTTGTTTCCGTTTTTATTTTATAATTAAAATTTTTTTTTTCTAAATTAATTAATTTTATATTATTCGAACTTTCGGCGATGTTTGTTTTAGAGCTATACCGTACATCTAATTTACATTTGGGTCTGGACTATGTTAACCACTCTTTATTTTTGCAATTCATTTCTCCATTTCGGTTCGTCAAATTTTTAAACTCGGTTGTCTTATTTTAAAGGGTTCGAGCGAATCGTTTCTCGCAAAGGGAACTTGCATCGTGATAGGAACAACAGTTGTTATACCCAAAAGCCTTTTATAGTTGTTTTATTTTTCATTTTTAAATAATAAAGGGCTTTAACCAAGTGCTGAATGACTAAATAATAACAGATTTGAAATTTCTTACATCCTTTCATAAACTGGTAAAAAGCCTCTATGTACCAAAATAGGCTACCTAACTTATCGAGTTCTAACCATCAAAATAAGTTAAAATTTGATACTTATACTATTGGTGGGTACTCATGAAGAGTACTTTTCATAAATTGATTTTAAAATTATGGGGTCTACAGAGATTCAAGAAGTTTCGAAAACGTCAAATTTTCAACCGATTTTAATGAAATTTGGAATATGAATGCTTTTTTGTCTAAAGAAAGAACGACTTCGCAGAAGGGCTAAATTGGATCACGGGATCGGAGGGACCCTCGTATAAAATATTCAGACTTTAAAAGAAATATTAACAGACTTTATAACACAAATCACAAGAAGAAAAGCTTTTATACAATCCATCTTGGATTTATTTTTAATATTTAATATAATTCATCGGATTTTATTTAAAAATTTACCTGCTATGTATTCTGTATATTAAGCCTTAATAATATGGGAAAACAATATGGTGAAGAAGAGAATTAAAACCAGAAATTAAGCCAAATAATTTTTTAATGTTTAAAATAAAAATGTTAGAAATAAACCGTGTTAAATTTGATACACTTATTCTTTACTTGCACTAAAATTAAATTTATTAAATAAATATTTCATTTCAAGGTTTTACATGAAACTATGTAATAAATGCAAGTCATTACGGAAATGTTTTTAAATGCTATATAGCCTAAAACTACATTTTTTTAATTATATCAATCACTATATTATTATAAATATTCATAAATACTTTGGAAAACACCTTAGTACTCATTCATTTCTTATACTATATCATTTAAAAGTATGAATCAACTTTTTTAAGCTTATTTTATTTCTTACATTTTTTTCCGTGAGCATCGGGAGATTCCCCTTTTAACTCATTATTTAATAATTTACGTCATTAATCTATTCGATAGTAACTGAAAATCGAAATTGACTGGAAAAATCTAGTTTTAAAAGTTTATTTTAAATTGTCATTGATCATATGAAGTTAAGCTATTTCCGTTTAAGCATCTATAAAAAAACAATGTAAACAAATCACTATTTAAATAAAATATAAAAAGCTTAAGTATATACGCAGGCGGCAGGTGTATCTATATATAAATATTTTTTATTAAGTTTATTTCATTTAAAAAATTGCCTTGTCATCATAATAAAGTTAATGTTATAACAAAATATTAAAATAAATATCTAAACCTACCTGTTTTTTGCACGTCTGCATAATGAAGCTTTTTATAACCTGTTTTAATAAGTGAGAAATATTTAAAACATACTCTTATTTTCGTAATGTTATTGGTATTTCCTCAATAATATTTTTAACTGTTGAGTTTTTAATGAATCACACAAATGGTCTAGTTAAAAGTTCGTCTTTAAGCAATTATATACCTACACACAAAGTTTGCCTTTAAAATTAAAGTGTTATTTTAAAAAGAAGATAAATGTATGTTAACATAATGATGATAATTTAACCTTGTCTCTTTTTAAGATTAACAGTATTATCAAGGTGACCAATATTTTCTTTAAGTTTGTTATACCCGTATGACTATATAGTCAAAGGGTATAATAAATTTGCCATTACGTTTGTAACGCAGAATAGAAGGGGGGGGGGGGGGGGGGGGGTGTAGATTCCGTCCGTCACCCGATAACTCAAAACTAAAGGACCTAGGATCTTGAAATTTTCGCAAATTTGTTTTTTTTGCAATAGCCGTCATCGCTATTTAAATCCAGCCATTTTGGTCCATGGGCTCGGGTAGCTGCCATACAACTTCTTTTTTTATATAAGTATTACTCTGTACCTATTACAACTGCGAGTCTGAAATTTTACCAAAAGTAGTTTAGTTTTATGGCCAAAGTTTCTGCAAAATTTGGTTGGTATCCTGCAGTGGGTTCGTGTAGCTGCCATACAACTTCTTATTTTATATGAGAATTACTCTTATTATATGTATCTAATATTTCATATTACTATGGCAACTGAAATATTATATTGGATCTATATTTTTAATTTTCAGTCTTTCTTTTATAAATGACTAATTCTACCGTTAACTATATGTTAACGGTAACTATATCATGGATCTATAGAGTTAACGGTGAAATTGTAAATAATATCAAGGTGTTGACGTATATTTTGCGGAAAATTAAAATATGCTGAAATATTTGTCTATTTGTCTGGATGTTTCAAAGAGTTTGCGCACTAATGATTAATAAGCCTAGAATGCTAAAATTCTGCAAGAGACTGTTTTTAAAGCAAAAGAAATTGCCTTGTTGTTTTTGAACTGGATCGGATTTAGGAGTCTGTTATCTTCATAAAAAACTTTATTCTTTTCGTACCCTATTCTTAAAAAAATTGTGAAGCATATTTGAGGCTTGAACATGATTCTTCAGACACGGCAGAGATATGAATAAAGAACGTCGATCAACTTCTTATGATCCTTTTTCTCTAGCCTATAGAGGTTTGTTTAGCCCTTTTATAAGTTGTATAGAGATTTTTTTGCTTATAGACTTAATATCCAATTTCATTGAAAAGTGAGGCACATTATTCGAAACAGTTTTGGGATTCTGAGATCTTGTTGTAATTGTTGGTTTTTTCTTACATCCCAGCAAATATTTAAGACATATTTTCCTTATGTTTATAATTGTTTAATTAAAATTTTTATTTAAATTTTATTTCAGATTCGTTTTACTGGTTATCGAGAGAGAGCACTTGAAGAACGTCAAATAAGATTTCAAAATGGTTGTCGTGAAGGTCATACAGAAATTTCATTTGTTGCATCCGGAACAAATTTACAATTAGTATTTAATGCCAATCAAAGTCCATATAATCCAGATAAAGAATGTGATTTTGAAAAAGAACATGGAAAGGTAAATTTATATAAATTTATTTATATATATAAATATATACATATATTGTATAATTAATGCCTGTCAAATTTAAAAAAAAATAAAATCGGGATCTCAAAGATGGACAATAAAAATGATCCTTTTGTAATTTTATAACATTTTATAAAATTTTTAAAAATCTTCTGTTAAAATAAATTAGACATCAATCAAAATAATAATAATAATAAAAAAAATGTCCAAATTTCGAAAATTAAGAATGAGCAGAAGTGCAGAAAGATTGAAATGAATGAATGAATGAAAATGCCATAAGTGGGTAGAAAATATTGATTTGTTCCAGTAGTTCAAATAACAGTATAAAACCTTTCAATTTTCAATTGAGGATAAAATTTTAATAGTTAAAAAAAATTTAAACAATTTAAAAACAGGATATGAATATTATATGCGAAATTTTCCGTAATTTAAAGAAACAAAAACGATTTATTGATTTATTTTATTTTATGCAATATTTTCTAGTAATTTGGAAGGAGGATATGTCAATATATGTATATGTAGATATACTTATGTAAATGCGTAGATAATGCCATTTTTTTTTTAAATTAAATTTTTTTTTAGTCCTTTTTGTTTCTATTGTATACAAAAAAAAGTCTTTATGTCTGGTCCTTTTTATCTTTAATAAATATATAAATATATATATTTGTATGTGCATATGTATATACCTAACAACTAAAAATGATGGTAGAAAATGGTTTCTATGGTATTATCATTGATTTTTGCATTTTTATATTTTGTTTTGTATTAGGTATATATTTCTGTAAAAAGTACT
This sequence comes from Dolichopus griseipennis, assembly GCA_963082915.1. Lineage (NCBI taxonomy): Eukaryota > Metazoa > Arthropoda > Insecta > Diptera > Dolichopodidae > Dolichopus > Dolichopus griseipennis. The sequence goes on from OY720441.1 coordinate 362,394,461, forward strand.
TTATTAATAAAAACTAGTTACTGTACTTGAATAACTGGTAATTCTTTTGTTTCATTTTCAAGTACATGAAACAAAATTTCAATCACCATTTATATTTAATTTTATTTGATTATTCAATCTTATTTATATATATATGTATATGTATTATATATATACATATATGCATATATATAAATAAATTTATATTTATATATATATATATATATAATATAAATATACTTATATAAATATTTACTTTTCAAAATTGACTACGTTAAACTCCATTAATTTTGATTGTATAATAAAAGATAGAAAAGGATATTTGATATTTTTTTTCTTTTATGTTATTTTTTGTCCTTTCTATTTATTTGTTTTTTTTTTTTTTTTTTTTTTTATTCAGACGTTTTTTATTACAATTTGTGACATTTGAAAATAAAGCGCATGCGAAATTATGAAAGATACACATCATATGTATATATACCAGTTTTATATTTTATATGTATATACAATTATATATTTTAATGAATTTATAAAAAGTACAAAAAACATGTATATAAGGGGAGATGAAAATATTTGAAAAATTAATACAGAAGACTTGTATATAAGGGGAGATCTGATTTAATTTAAGGAGATAAAAAATATTTGTGCATATATGTAAATATAAATGATACTGGAAGCCATTTTTAAAAATAAAATCTTTTTTTTAGAAAAAAAAACATACTATAAATATAAATGTTGCTATTTTTAATCATGAAATCAACTCAGCACAAAGAGAAATGAATTAATGGATTCTTTTTTTTTTTTTGTTTTTGTTATCCCTTTTTAAATTTTTAAAATTTAAATTATTTTTATAATAGTGCATAATATATTAAATTTTTAATCAAAAAACAAATCTTTGTACCTAAAAAATTTTAAATTTTTTATTTTAAATAATGGCAAGTCTAGAATTTCATATTAGCATTTTATGTCAAAAAGGTTCGGGTTCATTATTTTTCTAACTGTACATTCGAAATAGATTAAAAGTCATTTGAGAAATTTATGCTTAAAATTGATACTTGGCGGAAACCTATTTAAGGTCCTCCTAATATTAAAGGTCCTCCATAATGATACTTACTTCTATCAGTAGAGATTCTTACATACTTACTATACTTATAATCACACGTCATGTTGTTACGTCACTGATTTTTAATTATAGTAAACTATTATTTATTGATATTCAATGCTACAATCTGAGCCTACATATTTCAATATTTTTTGCTAAAGAGAATTAGTTAAGTTATAACATATATAATCAGAATAAATTTTGGTTCCAGATCAAAGGACTAGTAAAAGTACAGGGTCGTTTATAAAAATATTTGAAATCAATTTTTTTTTAAAATGTATTTAAGTAAATAAAAAACTATGAAACCATGAGTCAGATTATAATCGTAGGTACTTTAATATTGAATAACATAGTTGACTGAATTTGTTCAAGTAAAATTGCTTCTTATATACAACAATGGATGCTTGAATTTAATTGAAGCACCTTATAATTCTTTTAAGCGAATCTGTAGTAAACTTTTGAGTTTTGAACAGTTAATTTATTCACAGCTCTGCAATTCATCACAGCACTTAATTTGAATAAATTTCAAAAAAAAAGTGAGCACTGAATATACCTTACATAAATAATAGTGCACTATAATTAAAAACCAGTGACGTAACAACAAGACAAAAGTGTTGCGTGTGAATAACACAAAATGCTAAAACTGATCTAATTCTTATTTAGAAGAAAAGAATTTCACAAGAATTGTACGTAAAGGAACTTATAAACTAGTTTTAAGTATTTTAGAATTGTAATTATATAGCGTTGCAATTTTTCAATTTAGAATTAGTATAACTAATGTAATAAGTAGTTCTAGGTCCGGGTTCGTTTCTCATTCCAGTCATACAATATTTAATTTAATCTTTATAAATCACCTTGGTAACCAAATATAATTATATTTGGTCACCAAGGAGATAAAAAAAATACATATACAATTATATAATATGAACAAAATGTTTAATATTACTTATAATATAAGTAATCTAAACCTGAGCGATAGCTCAGTGGTTAAAGTGGCGGCTTTCCAATATAAAAGTTTTGACCCTAGTCGGATCATATCTAATAAAAAAATATTCTGTATATTAAAATAATTTAATCAGAAGTCCAAATGCCTAATAGGTAAAGAACTATTATAATGCAATCATGCAATATTAAATATGGCTCTGGTACTAATTATAAATTAATAAATAAAGTCGTTTCAGATGTATGCGTTTGTGCTTATGACACCTTCTTTTGAAAGAGCACTCTTTAGTTCTTCTTTTAAGTCTGACATCGCCATTGATAATTTCCATTGAAGAAATTTTTCACTAAGGTTTAAATTTTCTACTTGATTAAAAAAAAAAATCGAATTACATGTATCACGCATATATTACATTGTAAACCACTTCGAATTTTTGTTTTTTTAAACCGAAATATAAAATTTAAGTTAATTTTGTAAAATGTTTAATATACAGACCATTTGTTATTTTTTTTTTTTTGGGTTTCAATGTTTCTATAACTTCTCTTTACTCCTTTAGATTTAACTAATTTGTATTTTTTTTTTTTTTAAATTTTTAAGAGTAATTAACACTAAACCTTAAGAAAAGATATTTCTACCTAAAAGACGTTTATTTTAGGGCCTCTTTTGAATTTTTTTTTGACATATTTCAACCAACTGTTGCTCGCGTGCCTGGAGAACTCATCATGCTATAAGAAATTTTTTCAGAATTTTTTTTTTTTATTTCTTTGATGAAATTAAGCATTTGTTTCTTTTGGTTTTAAATTCTTAAATTCAGATTCCAAACACTTCACAATTTTCAGTTAAATTTTACAGTAAAAGAAATGGTTTTTTTTTTCGTAGGTAATCGGTTTCAATTTAATGATGCAGTCCTAAATTTTAAAATTATATATTTTTTTGGAAACTTTAAGGTAAAGTACTAAAAATTTATAATTTAAAAGAAAAGTTATAATAAAAAAAGAAAATAAAAAAAAAAGGTTTTACGGGTAACCTTAAACATTAAACGTATGGTGTTGTCGGACGGTATATAAACTTTAATTGTACCTAATATAAAATTATTTTGTAAAACAAATTTAAATTTTTATATTTTTCAGAATAATTTATAAAAATTTTATTTTAAAAATTTGGTTTTAAATTCTACAAATGAAGTAAATCAGTTTTGGATAATTTATTCTTAAGGGTTTTCTTTGACATTGTTTTAATAATAACTTTTCTAATATTCTTAAAATGTACTTTATGGATATTATTACAATGTATTTTTAGAAAGATCTTTATTACTTTTAGTTAATTTTAAAATTTGGGTAATGAGTCATGGAATTAATTCGTCCTAACACTAGTAAATTTTATTTAAATTTTTAAATATATTAAGAAATCTCAAGTTTACATTTGGTTTACACACATACCTTTAATTAAATAAATATATTATTTATAATCTAATTGTATGAAATACTTTAAATCTATATTTATCAGATACAGACAATCTGTGGCTCAATTTATTTGAAATTTTTAAATAAAACTAAAATTTTAAGAAGAAAACGGGGAAGAGTGACTCTACTGCACTCATTCGGTTAATTATTTTTGGCAAAATTTCAAACATTCAGCTTTATTATGTATAAAGTAATGCTTATGAGAAATATCAAGTTCGACTCGAACCCACTGCAGAAAACCAACCAAATTTGGCAGAAACTTGGGCCATAAAACTAAGCTATTTTTGGCAAAATTTCAGATACCCAGCTTCATTAGTAGTAAGGTAAGGCTCATATAAAAGATGGCAGGTACTCGAACCTACTTCAGTAGACCAACTACATAAATTTTGCACAAACTTGGGCCATGAAACTAAACTACTTTTGGCGAAATTTCAGACACCCAGCTTCAATAGGTAAAGGATAATGCTCATATAAAAAAAGAAGTTATATGGCAAATACTTGAAGCCGTGGACCAAAATGGCTGGATTTCGATAGCGATGACGGCTTGTAAAAATTTTAAAATCCTAGCTCCTTTACTTTTTAAGTTATCGTGCGGACGGACGGACATACATAGCTAAATCCTTCACTGCGTCACAAACGTAGTATATCCAAGTATCCAAATTAAAGTAGTTGGGTCGAACTTTATATCTATATATTCAGAACCGGAACCACTAATAAGAATATGAATCATTTTATTCAACACTGATAGTTTCTTAAAAATAAATGTCTTTCGCAGCTCTAACCGACGCAGCTTAACTGTATTATTAAGGATGACACTAACAAGCTATCAACCTGATAAAAATAATCTACAGCATTTTAAGTATTTCCAAAATAAATTCCCATACATAAACCTCTAAGTACCAATGATAAATATTATCTTCTTCTAAGTCTAAAAGAAGTTTATCTCTAAAGTATAAATAGTAATTGATTAAAATTCAAATGATTTAGTAAAAACGAGATTAAAAAATTTAAAATTTTAGGTAATCTTAATTTCACATTGAACTGAAAATCAAATACTTTTTATATTTATACCAATTGTTAACATTATCATAAGTAACATAAACAAATAAATTTCAGTTCATCTAAAGATAACGGTACTTGCTCACCTAGGTCAAAATCATTATATGTGAAAGATACTCGCATATATTGGTTATGGCTTATGTGGGATGATCGTTGACTTTAGAATCCCCTAATAAAATTTATATTAAAAAGAACAATTTAAGAATTTTGTATAACACAAGCCTGACAAGCTCATAAAACAAGATTAACTAATTGCGCTCGTGCTTAACATTTTTTAACATACCTATAGGTACACATAATTTTTTTAAATATCTAATTTTATCTCTTTACATAGAACATTTAATAATTTTAATGGCAATATTTATTTATAAAATAATATCAAGTATTATTCCATATAGAAAAACTAAATATAATAATTTTTATTTTCCTGGAACTTTAAAAAAAATTTTCCCTCGATATTTTTGTTTGGAAACCCCTAAAGAATTTATGTTAAGTATAATGTTAAACAAGGAATTAAATTTCAAAACTCAGAGTGTGGCCTTTACTAAGTCAACCGGTGAACATTTTTTTTTTTAAAGTACTTATATATCATTTTTATCATTCGATTTCGGGATATGCATCCCTTAAATTTTGCTTCTTATGTTTTGAGAGGGATGACAAATTATTACAATAATTATACAGATATATATGTAAAACTATTTATTTGTATTCGTGTAGGAAAAAATCATTAAAGAGAAGAAAAAAATATTTTTTTTTTTGTTAATTGCTCATTGGATACTTCCGGTCACGCAGCAGTAGGTTCAACATCAAAATATAACAGTCAATATGTCAATAAAGTGGAAAAAAAAGAAGGTCTTAAAATAATGTTTTAAATTTTTCAAATATTTCACAGCAAGTCCTTACTTTAAGTGTTTACATATGTATTTGAATTCCTATCTTGTTTGGAATATTCCTAATTGGTTTAGTTTTTGGGTTTTGGTTTTCTTTTAAAAAACTAAATTTAAAATGCTAAAATCATATTTTTATAATGCCAAGTTGTTTAGTGCTAAATTTCGAGTATTTATGATGAAATTCTTAGTTTTTTTTTTGTTTTAGACGATTACATCAATAACTTTGGTTTGGTTTACATATTAGTTACAAATATATTTAACTTATGATTGATACGATGTGATAACAAATATGTATTATTTGTAATTTACATTAAACAAAATAAATAATTAAAAATTAATTATTAAATTTAGTATAAAAACGAAAAAGGCTAGAGTTCTTTCGTCAACTTTTCGATACCTGTACCAACCCATCATTTTGTTTAAATTACAATTAACTATCCAATATAAAATGAAATATTAATTAGACCTATATTTAAAACTTTTTATTTATATGTACAGAAGTGAACGGATCACTAAAAAATATGAAGTACGAATATGGGATGATTTTCTTTCTTAAATTTTTGCAGCTTTCGTAACGTGAAGCTGGAATTGAGAAACGCTTTTTCTGAGATTTTTTCCGATTTAGCTGTACGAGGGAATTTAGAATAGGGGTGATAGTCGTATCATTACTTTCTCATTTCAATATTAATCTCGCGTAAATAGTTTTATTAGTTTTACAGTAATCGAGTTAGAACTTTGTATAGAAGTTTCCAAAAATTTTGATCCAAATATTTTAAGACTTTGCAAAATTGATTTTCCTGATTTCAATTTTCAATCTTCTACTTTCTTTAGTTACAAAGATATGCACACTCTGGTTAAAGTTATCTCGATGACAGATAGACTTGGCTTTGCTTAGAGTAACATGGACCTTGCCAACGTAAATAAATACCTTACATATTAGAAGTACAACTTAGTCAAGTGGGTTCACATCAATACATCAATAAAAGGTTAAACGCTTTAGAATTTTTAGGTCTGCTTATACATTTTCATTTTTTCTGTTCTTAACGACTCTTTTAACCTCCTAATTTGACGATCATATTCCACTTTATATTCCACACTTTCAAAATTAACTCATTGATAATCGAACTCCTTCTATATTGAGTTCATGTATTTAAAGAAGATGCCCAGTATTTAAAGTAGATGCTCACATAACCGAACAGTTGTGTTTCATTCTTCTTTCAGGAGCTGTTGATGTTAGTTAATTTAAGTTATTCAAATTCTTATTACAAAAATTTATACAGAAGTCGGTATATTATATATGAAACATTATATACAAAACTTAATACAATTAGTATCGAAATCATTTTGTTTATTGTTCTTTAAAAAAAAATTAAAAACAAAATAACTAGGATATCATCATTACAACGACTTTTAAAAACAAAGTATTCAATTTCATGAAATCCTTTAATCTAATCAGTGTTACAATCAACACCTGTGGAGGCAAAACAATAATGAAAACACAAAAATCTAAAATAACTAAACGTATATATATTATTATTTCATAATATAATTCTAAAAGGTATATTGTGCACCTACATATTATATATTAAATGTACATATACACAAACATATACAGGTACAAAATTAGAGAGGTTCAATTAAAAAATTAAGATGACAAAAAAGAAACAGAATATAAAAATTGATACGTCGATTACAAAATTATAAAAAAAAAAAAAAAAGAATCCTTAAGGACAATAACATGAATTTAAGTATTCTTAAAGGATCTTAATGCATTTATGCATTTAGACAAGGTAGATATGATATACATATATACCTGCATATTTATTATAACAGGCGTTGCTTCATTATAAATTTTTCATATATGTATGTACATACATATATTTTAAGTTAAACAATGCCGAGATTATTTGTTTGTTTGTTTGTGTAATGTAATAAGGATACGTAAGGATCAAGAAGAATCTTTTAACTTCTTGGAAAAAATACGCCATTTAGAGTTTGTTTTTTTTTTTCTATTTTTTTTAAAACTTCTTTAGTGTATTGTTAATATATTGCCGTCGGATGGACTTAATATATTTATATCTGTATAACAATAGTCCTTTGAATTGTCCTTTTTTTTTTTGCTATGATTTAAAATAAAGATTTTTTTTAAAGTTTCATCTCTTTTCACTGGAAGTGATTTATGAGGTAATTTTACGAAGAAAAATTGAAATAAATTTGAAATTTTTCAGTAAAAAAAATATTTTGTATAACAAATAAGTAAACCTTTGAAAATATATAGTATAGTAATAAATAATAATAAAAGTATTTTAATATGAAATTTTAAGGATATTAACAAATAATAGTCAAAGGATCGTTTCTTTGATTGATTTTTTTTAAAAACATATTTAATGTTTAAAAATAGTTTCTGTATAGATATTTTAAGGTATTCGTACACATGTTAAATTAAGTTGTATTCTTTACATAATAAATTAATGTCCTTCTCTGTATACTTAGAAATATCTTTATTTATTATATGAACTAACTAAATATCTTCACCAATTTCTACAAAGTAAAATCTCTAAAGTGAAAACACTAAATAAAATCCTTACAATTGGAACTCGCGGCCTGTTGTACACTCTGCTCTTGGAACCGCTCGTAATCTTACAGTGCCACGCGTCGAGCTAATCAATACACCATATGAACTAGGTTATCCTTACCTCATCTAATTCCTTAACTAAATTGAAGTTTTCTCAGTATCTTCCTTCGAAGATTTTCATTGCTAGGTTATCAAGTGTTCTGCATTGACAAAGGACATGGAGAACTATCCTTCCGTCCACTCATTGCTAGAAGCTCTGCACTTTCTGGAAGAAGAGTCCATCTTACCTTACCTATTGTGATTGATTCCTAAACATTAAGTGGCCCATGTATATCCTTGTAAGTAATCTAAGATCATTATTTTTAAATTTGAGGATCTTTTTGGTCTTCGTCTTATTGCTACTTCTTTCCCATTTTGATCTTTTGGTATTCGTGTCAGGTTTTGACAAGTATTTGTAATGTTTAGTAGCTAAGTATAAAATGTTGGTAGATTCTCATAATTCAATAAACCCTTATGATTGTGCAAGATTTTTATAAACAGCTCTTAAAATTGATCAACTGCCTCCTCCTTAATTTCATTTGTTTTCATCCGACAAATTTAAGTTTAGCTAAAAAATAATTTTTAATAAAGATATCATTCAAAAGAGTTATTCAAAATGAAGAGATTAAGTGTAGGATTGATAGTTGCTTACCTATCCGATTAGATTTTGTATTTAGGCAGAAAGCTTCTAATCATTTTAAAAATTTTAAATTTAACACTTAACTTATCATATTTAACTAATTTCATTTTACTTTTATTTTATTTTCAGGTTCATATTCGATCACATTTTATAATGAATGGTGTTTGTGTTAGATTCCGGGGTTGGTTAGATTTAGAACGTTTGGATGGTGTTGGTTGTCTTGAATATGATGAACGTCGTGCAATACATGAAGATGCTATTTTACGTGAACAAATTGATGGTTATAATCAAAGATTACGTCAATTTGAAGATACAAAACGTGCATATCAAGACAATAGACGTGATGAAATGGATGCTGTTAGACGTGGTGTTGCTACTGGTGGTATTGGTGTTGGTGTTGGAGGTGGTATGTGGAGACGATAAATTGTTTAAATTATAGGAGAGAAATTTTTTATTTATTATCATTTTTGTATAACATCAAATCTGGTGCAATTTTTGGTAAATATGGCCAATAAAGAAAAATAAAAGTTAATTTATATTATTAAAAATTATACCATATATGAACTGGTGCTTAATGTGATTCCATCTGAACTCTACAAATTAAATAGACCAGAAAATATGTTTATATTTTTTTTTAAATAACTTACATATGCTTAATGTTACTTAATTCATTATATAATTTTTTTTTTATATATAAAACTGTGACTTAATAATTTTAATACTTAAAAAAAAATATAAAAATTTAGTTATTTAAAATTTTTGTTAATTTAATTAATTTGTAAATTAATTAATAAAGTAAAAATATGTAAAATTTCAATTAATATGCCGACTTCCTTAATGATTAGTTAATTGAAAAAAATGCAATAAATAAAACTTAAAAATAATTATAATAAGTGATGGAAAAAACCAAGGGTTTTTAAAAAAGCACATTTTCAAAATAATACAGTATTTCATTATGAGTTTAGGATAAAAATATTCAATATAAAAACAAATGATATTATTATAATTTAGTTATTCCATCAATTTATTATTAATTATGATTAATAATGAAATCAATAATTAAATGTCGGGGGCTGTAGCTTTAGCATCCTTCAAAATTAAGAAAAACCTTTGACAAATGTTAAAATATAATTATAGAGCTTTGAATTTTGTATGTCACTAAAATTTGAACAGGTACTCAAGTTACAGGTGTTTAAAAATTGCAAATTTCAATTTTTAACTTTTAGCTCTTAAACATGACGTGTGGCAAAACATTTTGTTAGCCGACTCTTACTAATTTCTAAAGATCTAACATACTTATCTCAAAATTTCAAAACTCTAGCTTAAACCGTTTAGAAGATATGTAGGGCCAAAAAATTTGCAAAAATTGAGTTGCGTAATAGTAAATTTTAGTACCGTATTGCAACTCTGTACATTTGTCTTTCAAAAATTTATAAAGCTTTTAAAAGCAGCTGTTTTCAGATTGAAAATATACCAAATATAACTCTTGTTATAACAATCTACAGAAGTTCTTTCATGAAATTATTTTTTTTGAAATACCAACCCGTGGTTAAAATTTTTTTACTCTATTTTAAAAGATGCACAAGTTTTTGTAAACATAAGGTCGGACGGACAGAGTGATATGGACAGAGAATGACAGAGATATGGACACATTTTAACAAAATTTTTTGAAAATTTGCTAAAAACTATGTTTGAAGACGTTCTAATCGTTTCTAATTTATCAATTCAAATCTTTGGTAAACTATATAGAAGTGATTTATAATTGTGAATCACATTTTAGGAACTTAGAGCATTTGCAGTTATTTATTTTAAGTTTTATTTAATGCATTTTAAATTTTAAAATATAAACAAATTATATATTCTAATTATATAATAATGTCAAATATATAATCTATACTACGTTTATTTGTTAAATTTGTTTTTATTTTCTATTATGTATAAATGAATTTAATTTGTAATTGTATTATTAAAAATTTTGTAAAAGTAATAATTATTTGCATTCAATTTAATTTCGAATTTTTTATTATTAATAATTGTTTAAATTTATAATTTATGTACAATGTATGAATGTGAATCTAATTTTAATTAAATAAATTTAAGGTAAAACAAAAACAAATTATAATTAATTTTAAATTTTTGAATACAATGTATTTAATATATAAAAAAGAAAAATAATACGAATTTGATTTAATTAAACAATTAAATTATAAAATAAAATCTTTTAAAAATTAAAAAAAAACCGTGCCTTCATATTTTCATTCCTAAAAGTTTTTAATATAGAAACACTTAAGCCTTGTAACTAGAAGCTGGTTTTTTAAAATGGGATAAAATACTTTGACTTTGTTAAAACAAATTATTTTCTTTGCGCATCTGGGATTTGAGGAATATATATTTATTCGTTAAAGATTTAATATACTTTAATTTCCATTAACGTCAGCTTCGTCAATTTATTTTTTCATTGCGAACTTGGCAGCATTGAAGTTGCAAAATGTCAAAAAACGTAGCTATCAAATTTTTAAGCAAAATGCAAAGCGTTAAAGTAACATTTAATGTAAATAAAATAAGTGAATAAACATAATTAATTTTTCAATTTATTTTATTTTAAATTATTTTAATTTTATTATTTATATAATAAATAAATTTAATTTTTAATTTTTATAATTCTATATTATAATTTCAAACTATAAAGTAAATACAAATAGCTAACAAAACATAAACAATTAGCTGTCAAAGTATCGCAGAAGTTAAAAGTTGATTAACTTTTGCGCCAAGGGTGCGTTGAAACTTTTTTGTTACTTTCATTGTGTGCATTTGCATTGTTTTCCATAATTATGTTTAACCTTGGAAGTAGAATTTCTACGTTGTTAGCTGTGCTAATTGTGTTCAGGAGGTTAGTTTCCTACTGTGTGTGTGCAATCTTTGAAAATTTATTGCTTGAAACTTTGAAACGATTTGTTGATTATTTTGTTTTTTAATAATAATTTTATTAACAATTTGTTTCATAAACATTTGCTCCCTGTATGTGACGATAAAGCAGTTTTTATAAAACAGTTAACTAAAAAAATTAAATAAAAATGTAAGTTTATTTGATTTTTGCAGTTTTTGTAACGTTAAGTCGGAAGTGAGGAGCTTTTTCCTAGATTATCTCCAACTAAGCTGTAAGAGGAAAATTAGAAAAGGGGTGAAAATCTTTTGTCCAAAGTATATAAAAAAGCTAGTTTCATATCCAGCAGAATCAAAAGAATGGAATTTGAATTCGGAATACCAATTTCATACAAAAAACGAGGAAGAGTGTAGTAGAGTAGACTGTGTCAGCTCTAGGATACCCGTATGACCGTATTATAAACATTATATCATCCGGTTAATTACTTTTGGCAAAATTTCAAATATACAGCTTTATTAGATGTAGTATAATGCTCATATAAAAGAAGGAGTTGTATGGCAGTTACTCGAACCCTCTGCAGTAGACCAACCAAATTTTGCAGTTACTTTGGCCATTACACTAAGTTACTTTTGATAAAATTTCAGAGGCCCAGCTTTAATAAGTACAGAGTAATACTGATATAAAAAAAGAAGTTGTATGGCAGGTGCTCGAATCGAACCTGTGGACCAAAATGGCTGAAATTTACATACTTTACACTCGATTACTCGATTTAGTCGATTTAGAAACGTACCAATATTGAGTGCAAGCATTGCAAGAACTATTGTATATTTGCAATAATAAAATATTTTAGTTAAATTAAAAGGAAACTACTCGAATTTTTATTTACTTCAATTAGAACTTTTTCTTTCATTTATATCGGAATATTTTCATAATTTAAATTCATACTTGTATATCACAGATATAAATGACAAATCAATTAAAATAGTGTACCTTTGCGACAATTTACTCGTATATTTAATTCAAGAATTAACTTTTTAATAAAACAAAATTTCTTCAATTTAACTATATTAAATTTTTTTTTAAATTTATAAATGAAATTTTAATAATTCTATCAAGAACAGGAAAAAACTTTTTTTAATTTATTTTAAGTAGCTATTCGAAGAATTTTTTAATTTATATACAGATTTTATAAAAAAAAATATTAGCAAACATTTTTTACCCTTTTTTACATTTTTTGTTTTTTATATTCGAAAAAATTCCAAAATCAAAGAATTTATAAAATTGAAAGTTTCTTTCAGGGGTTTGTTTCTTTAAAAGGGGTTGATATTTTCCATTTTTTTTTTTAATTTTGAAAAATTTTCATCTCTATTTAAAATGAAAAAAAATAAGAGTACAAGTGAATTTTAAATTAAATTTATTTAAAACTAATGATGATATCCGTATACTACAGAATTTCGTTTTCACTTAAAAAATAAAATTGAATCTAAACTTAATGTTTTTTTAAAAAAAAAATGTTGATCCAAATAATTGAAGTTTATCCAGACATGTGTTTAGGATTCAGATTTTTTTTAGATATGAAAAATGAAATTCTTAAATATTTATGCAAGATAAAATACTTACCGATACCCTTATTTTGTTTCTTCGGATTTTTCATTTACATTTGCTTTTATTTTTGTTTATTGTTTTAGTAGGGATCAACGAGTCCTTTAAAATATATATATATATATATATATATAAACAAACTTCAAACGAACATATTGTTTAAAAAATATTTAATGAACATTTAAAATAATCGTGATTTTTGGCATGTTTTTGTTATTTAATGTTCAATACCTTGTTTTGTTTAATAATAACGATGATGTGCTTCAATGCTTTTTAATTGGATTATCTAACAATGAATAGAGATTTAAATTCAATTAAATTTGGTATCAACAAATAAGTATCTAAAGATTTTTTTTAAAAGATTTTTATGTCTTAATTATTGAAAAATATTTAATGGATATATACGAGTATTATTGAAGATATTTGAATGAAAGAGGGAATGAGGAAGGATATTTGAGGAGCTTTTGAAATAAATTGTCTGAATTTAGAGTTGATCAAAGTAACTGTGGATTTAAAATTTATGGGGAGTTGCCCAAACTGAAATATCCAAGGATGACGATTTGAGTTTAAAACAATAAAAATGTTAATGCTAATAAGAAAAAATATCTGTCAATGTTTTAGATTTTCTTGGGACAAATCTACTCTACTTAAAGATATTTTAAGACTGCAGAATATATGCATACAGAGTTTTATTGTAGTTACGATAGTAACGATTCTTTAATGAAAAACGTTAAAATGGAATTTATTTATAAATTTAAATAGACAGTTTCCTACGTCATACCACATGCAATTTAATAAGTTAGTTTTGGAGTGTTTCAAATTTCATACTCTATATTTTATACTATATATTTTATAATTACACTATGGAGATCTCGGTGGCTCAGTTATTAGGTACGGTAGGACCAAACGAGGGAATGCAGTTTCGATACCCGCTCAGATCCTAGGTTTTTTTCGAGGAACTGAAGAAAGTTATTTGAATTAATATTGATCTGACTATCAAATATTAAAATAGTATAATATATCAAAATAAATTAAATAAATAGTATTGATATAATCTATTAATAGTATCCTTACCTATACTGCCGTGCTAAGGAAAAAAGTTGTAAGCGTCAAAAGCGAGTTTTCGGTTTAATGGAATATTTGACATCAGATAAATGTCTCACAACTTTGTACTAAGAAAAAAAATCACATATCTCGTTGAAAATTCATTTAAAAAACTTATATGTCGCATCTACCTCTAAGTCGCATCTATGTCTAACCTTTAATAACTTAATAAAGCTGGTATTGCATGGCAAAAAAGTCGTATGTCCAAATTAATTATGAACGCCTAATACCATCTTATCTCTAGTTAGTTCAAAAAAAATTGTTTTTCTTTATTTAACATATTTGTTTTTCAAAAATTGAAAAATAATTCAACATAGCGATCCGCGAATATAAAACACTAAAAGTTAAATTACCTAAAGCCAAGATAATGTAGAAACGACTTTCTTTCTTAGGACGGCAGTATAATGGTCTCAGTAAAATGGGTTAAAAATATTTATATGTAAACAAACTAGCATTCCATTTGGTTAATAATTCATATGCTTATCCACCCCACTTTGAAATGAAATATTTTCAAAATGACCAATTTTTATAAAGGCCTGAAACTCCTGAAGTATCTCCTTTCATCTAATATATATGCTTTTGGTATCACGCTTTTCATATCCTGTCCTGTCAATAAGGAAGTCTTTAATATTTAATTGAACTGAGATTAAAAAAAGAGCAAGAATCGGCTTTGTAATTTTTTCTGAATGAAGTTTCTGAGTTTTCTGTGATGAAGCTGCAATATTGTTTTTTAATAAATAGAAAATGTTATTTAAACATAATTCATAAATCAAATAAAAACTAATAACTTATCTCATACATCAATTTTAATTTCCTGTTTCCCTGGTTTTATACTCTTTCCCATAAAATTCCAGGTGAATTTTTTCATAAGAATATCTCAATAAAGGATTTAGCATATACTTTAGGAGTTACATATACTTTTAATCAGTTCAAATACATCTTGTAATTTAAAACTATGATTAGTATTACACATATATAAAAATATAGGATACCTGAAACTTTGTTTATTTAATATTGCACAATTTTTTTTTTATAAATAATCTTTATTAAAAAAAAATTGATATATTTATTTAAATACTTTGTATAGTTGTTCATATCCTGAATTTATTAATTGATAATAATTGAAAAGTATATCGGATGATCTGTTGAGTTTATATCTTATTGTTCATATACAGGTAGTTTAAATTCAGATAATTCTGCAAATAATTCATTCAATAGAAAAAACTGTAATTCTATTAAAAGACTCCCATGAGTATTTATTTGACTTATTTTCTTTTCAAAAGTTTTTCATACAATTGTTTAATAATTCCTTAAAAGGTCCTGAAATTTCCTTTTTTTAGTTGACATTTCTTTTTAAAAGTAAATTCTCTAATATAATACGAATTCGTACATATTACATTGTTCTCAAAAAAAAAATAGGAGTTAAATAAAAGAGTAATTTTTTTTAAGGTAAATCATAATATAATAAAATTAAGTTAAAATATATGAACTGTGCATTGTTCATTGCTGTGCAGGGGTGGACATATTTAATTTTGTTACTATAAAAAATTTTAAAAAACATTTTTTTTAAATAAAAGGTTAAAATTTTTTTCATATCACTTTTAACCAGATAAAAAATTAAACTTTGGCATTAAATTGAAAACTTTTTTTAAATATATATATTTATAATACAAGATAATTCATTATCTTTTGAATTATAAAAAAATTGTTTTATAAAATAAGCCGAATTATTCGGAACTTAAATAGGAAATATTGACAGAAATGTTGAACTACTTAAAAAATCCAATCTAAAGAATTTTTTATCCAAAAATAGTAGAGTTTATAAATATTCCGACATTTCGAATGACATCTAAATTTATTTCGTTAAAATAAATGTACTATCAATTTTTAATTTTTTGACATTTGTGTTAATTTTATATTTTTTATTTTTTTTTTATTTGACGTTCAAATAGAATAGAAATTGTAACATGTTACCCTTAAAACTAATGTTACGCGAATATTACTCACACACGTACATTTTATATTAAAAACTCAAATGTTGCACCAACCACACACACGCGAACAAATTTTTCGGAATTTCAAATGTTCATCAAATTCATCTATTTACAAACTTTTGACATTTGGGGAGTATTTTACGCGAATCCCGAAAACATTATCACACACGGAAAAACGATGAATGCTACGCGTAACTTAAAACGCTTTCTTCTAATTGAGCCTTTATAACCTTAAATATAAATATTAAATTGCAAATGTTTTTAAATTTTGAATTTGTTGTCAAATAAAAAATTTAGATTTCATTCCATTAGGCCTCAACCTAATTAAAAACATACGAAGTTCAGCATCCCGAGATCGATACGTGCGTACAATTTTCAATTTGTCAAAAATCTATATTTTTATAGAAAAAGCATTTTTATTTTTATATTATTTTGAATTTTTTTTGAATATTTTGTAGTTTTTAAAAAAAATAAATATAAAAATAGCAACATAAGAGGAAATAATAACAAAATTTTTATACGCTTTGTCAATTTTTAAATTTTAGAAACCCGACGTATAATACACGACGTACTGTATTTTGGTCGGGAGCTCTCATATAATTATTTTGACAGAATATATGCGCCGTACGTCGTCATTTAGGGTGAGGCCTTACTTTCGCAATATTTTATGACAATCTAGGACAACGACAATGTCGTATTATCTACATTGAATTGCAAATTTTAAATAGAAACGCTTAGCTTTTTTCCGATAGCAGAAAATGTAATTTGTTTAAGTATAAGTACCGAGCTGTCATTGAAGAATAAAACTGAAGTTCGCCGTCTTTGCCGAATGGATTAAAGAAAGAACAAATATGTATACTTAGTTAATAATGTTTCATGGCTATTTTGCTTTAATGTGTGAGTTTGAAAAATATGTTGGGACCGACAGCGAATCACTTTCTTTAGATTATATAAAATAAATTTGTCAGTCATTTCTGTTAAAATATTTCATTACTTGCCTTTTATCCTATGTTTGATTCACTTTACAGAATTGGAATTTTTATCGCATTTTTTATAAATTTAAAAACAAAAAAATTATAATTAAATCCGTACTGGTTTTTGTTTTTTATTATTATTTATTTATTTATTTATTTATTTGCCTTTGGCTATTTTTGAAAACATGAATTCCGCACATAAAGTACAAATAATGATTAGAATTGGACTTCCTATCTGAAAGCAATGTTAAAAACACAATGTATACTGAAAAACCTTTATTCTCAGTATTCCTTCTACATTTTTTTTTCGATTATTTGTTTATATATATGCTTAATACTTATATATATATAGTGTTGATATCCTGCTGGGAGTCATATTATTGTTACAATTTCTAATAAAATAAAAAATTTTTATATTTTTATTTCCCTTATGTTTGAACTTAAACAGTTGAACGCGTACAATACAAAATATTCCCTATTTATGGGACCCTTATTTTTTCATTGAATGCAAAACTTAATTCTCTTCAGAGAGGCTACAAAATGAAATTTAGAAAGGACGAAATATATGAATTATGTTGTAAATTCCAAATCAAAAATATTTATTTGAAAAATCTGAATTTGTTTTTTTTTTTTAAATCTTTATGTTTATTATATTTAAAAGTAAGTATAAGGATTCATTCCAATTATCTCATCAGGAAGTATGTAAAAGAATTATTTATGAATCCAAAACAGGACTTCTGCAAAAAAAAAAATTGAATTGTTTTGTCTTACTTAGATGGGAGTTTTTAATAGTTTTGTATTTAAAAAGTCAACAATATGAAATATTTGAAAATTGTTATTGATGATTTAGAGATCATTTAAAATCGAAGTTGATTTACAAAACAATAGAAATTGAAATATTGAAAAAAAGGTGTTAGGTCATTACATGTTTATTTATTAGGCGATTAATGATGTTTTGTTGTACTTTTAGGAGGAAATGAAAAAGAACTTAAATGAATTAGTACATCTTTACATGTTTATAAAATTTTGCAGATTTCATCATAAATTATAAAAATAATAAAAGGTAAATTAATAGTTTAAATTTTTTCGAAAATTTTAAGTTGTTTGTAGGTTGACATTAGTTTATACGATTATTAGTTCAACATATTGTAAATATTTTTGAAGAGGTATTTATTAAATTAAAACTAATAATTAGATTTATATTGGGTAAGATGTTTGTTATAGCTTTTATTGGAATAAAAATGGAAATACCCGTTTCATTGCAAATCTAGAGTAATGCGTTCTTTAAAATAGCTATCATTTCACAATATGTAAATATCAATATAATTTAGTACTTGGAATGGAATGGAGTAATGAATGAAAGTTGAAATGGACTTTTTGAAACCATTTTGCTTCCGTTAAGGAACTTCAGCCTTCAATTCTTGGAAAAAATCCTATATTTGAAATGTTATAACACAGATGTTAAAATGAATACAAAAACTCAATTTGCAAACGCCAAAACGACAGCAACTTATAAATATATATAGTGTAAGGTATTTTAATTTGCCGTTATACGAAACTCAATTTTTCTATGACTCCTCTTCCAAAATTTTTAAGTCAAAAACTTGAAAGGAGTAAGAGAGGAGTAAGATTTTTGACAATTATGTTTAAATCATTTAAGGGAATATTGTTCAGAATTTTGACCTTTTCTAACATGTGTGAAGAATATTTAATCCATAATTGAGCGTTTGAGCGAAAGCAATATGAAATAAATCAGAAACGAGTAGTTTCCTTTTAATTTCACTAAAATTATTTATTTTTACAAACACCAGTATTTCGTCTACGACATGCTGACTTCTTCAATGCTAGTACTCGATTAACAAAATTTATAATTAATTTATTTATATATTTATTTAATGTTTTTCAGGGGCTTTTAGCACTTACTAGGTTTTATTAGCCCTTTAATCACTTTTTTTTTAAATTAATTTATAATTAATTAAAATAAAAAGTTACAGTAGGTAATTCAAAGATTTGTGCTAACAGTTTTTCTTAATTGTATAAAAGATTTCCTTAAATTTACAAAAAAGTGCGTCTCGATTTTTTAACAATTTTTGCTTATACAATAAATTTTCTAAGAAAATTTGAATAAATTGTAATAAACTAAAAATTTAATTTTCGATAGAGAGTATTTTTTCGGGAAAGAGTATATAATTGCCCAAAACTTATTATGAAAAATTGTTGAATTTTGGAAATGTGCTTTTTTAAATACACAAGACATAAATTTTAAGTATCACATTATTATATTATACCATACAATACATATTTAATGTCATTTTTAATTGACAGATCATAATTAATAACCAATGAAGATAATAATATTTTTTCATGAACACAATACCAGTATTAAAAATTATTATTAAATTTAAATTCATTTAACTTCATGGTACATATTTCTTCAATCACATATAATTGACATATATTGACAATTTATAATTAATAAATTTTAATTGAAATTGAAGGTTTTTAAACTCACATATATGCATATATGATATAAGCCTTGAATCATGTGTGGTATAATCTATAAAACCTTACGGTCTATTGACTGCTATAGTTCATAAATCTCTTTAAGAATTGATGTGAATAAAATTTTATATTTTCATAATTACCTGGATTTCTCTTTAAAAGTTACTTAGCAACATGTTCGACTATCTATTTTTTGCAATTTTTCTAATTTCTATAACAACATAATTCCAAATAATATTTTTTTAATCCCAAATAAATTAAGATAATCTATACTCGCTTTAAATCTAACGAATTAATATATACATAAAACTAAACAAAACATTTTTAATCTTTATCTTTCTATTCACTCCTTTTCTTTTGATTTTATGGAAAAATAATTATTAATTAAATAAACATTGCATAATAAACGTGTATACGTATATAAAAGATATTAAATAGTCGCGACAAATCCTTTCTATTAGTGATTTGAATAGACACGTGCAACTACTTTGTAAACTCTGAACCGAACTAAAAAAAAATTTTAAAAATATAATAGAATATAAATTCCCCCTATCTTTAGGTTTTTTTTTTAATATATTCCTTAAAAATTTATATCTTAATAAATAAATTCATTGTGATCCTGAATTAGAAATAGGATGACATATTTATATAGAATATAATTATAAGGTGTATTTATTAAAAATCGAAGGTGGTTTAATCTAAGATAGTTTCGCTTTAGCACTACACAATTGTACTTTCCAAAAATACAAAATTTTTGTACTATTTGTCGTCATAAATCTATGACATCAATCAATTTTTAGGTGCCGGTATCTGAGAATTAAGAGTCGGATTAATATAATTAAACAGAGTACTCAGGATTCACCAATTTTGTGAATGAATGATTTATTCGACTTTTAACCAAAAATGGTTTTCAAAACATTTACCACTAGGAATGTTGTTCTACCAACATGTACTACTACGAATAGGATTCTTATTAATTTTTCCCTTTTTCTAGTTCCTATCGAGGACCTTATCTACTCCTTTTTCTTAAATATATAATCTATAGTGAATTACTCATTCAGTCTGAAATGAAAGATATAAAATCTAGTCAAAAAAATACAAACATTTGAAGGAAAATGAGAGGAAAAAATTTAAGTGCAGTTTGACAGGTTTTGTGCTAGTAAGTGGAGGTGCACAGTTCCGAAGACGGCTTTAATGAATCCTAAATTGTACTTTGTTTTTATTTGCCATAAAATTAAGAAGTAAAAATAAATTTTAAATTAAAACAAAATTACTAGAAAATATCTTAAAACGACTAAAAGAATGTATGAAATGTCAAATTGACAACTTAATAGTTTTAAGCAATCTTTTGCTATCTTAATGAACCTGTCGTAAAGTCAGAAGGTTTTGGCAATAAATTTTGGCAATATTTTACGCAATTCAAATCAAATTTGACAACTCGTCTTAAGTTTATAACAGTTAACGGTTACTTCTATAAATTTTTACTTTCATTAAAAAAAGTGAGCTGATCACACATTTAATGATCACTATTGCTGAAATATGTGAAATTTGTCCATATTATATAAGGAGGGGGAGGGAGGTTGATATAGACTCAAGTATATGGATCGGATCAGAATCGAAAAATAAATCGATTTAGCTATAAATGTCCGTCCGTCCGTCACCACGATAACTCAAAAACTAAAGGACCTAGGATCTTGAAATTTTCGCAAATTCATTTTTATGAAAGAGCCGTCATCGCTATTTAAATCCAGCCATTTTGGCCATTTTGGTCCATGGGTTCGGGTAGCTGCCATACAACTTCTTTTTTTATATAAGTATTACTCTGTACCTATTACAGCTGCGTGTCTGAAATTTTGCCAGTAGTTTAGTTTTATGGCCAAAGTTTCTGCAAAATTTGGTTGGTCTACTGCAGTGGGTTGGAGTAGCTGCCATACAAGTTCTTAGTTTATATGAGCATTGCTCTATACCTATTGAAGTTGAGTGCCTGAAATTTTGCCAAAAATAGTTTAGTGTAATGACCAAAGTTACTGCAAAGTTTGGTTGGTCTACTGCAGAAGGTTCGAGTAGCCGCCATACAACTCCTTCTTTTATATGAGCATTACATTACACCTTATAAAGCTCGTATGTTTGAAATTTTGCCAAAAGTAATTAATGTTTATAATAATAATGATATAATGCTTATGTAACGGTCATACGGGTATCCCAGAGTTGACACAGCCTACTCTACCACACTCTTCCTCGTTTAATAAGAAGTAGGTATTGCAAAAAAACAACTATAGAAAATATGTACAACATGGTAGTCCATAAAATCTATATGCATTTATAGATAAAATATATTGAAAAAAGGATTTTTCATGTTCACACTAGTAAAAATTTAGTTTTTTATTTATATTTTTTTTTTTTTATATTTTTCTATGCATTGTTATTCCGTTATTTAATGCCTTCTTAATTTAATATCAATTTTATAGTTCAAAATTTTTATTGTATTTTTAGTTCCATGTTGACAAAATGTATCTTATTGTATAATAAAAGTTTTTATTATAATCAAACTAACCCTTTTCATTTTTGTATTATTTCTATTATCCTTTGATTATCCTTAAAATGTAAAACATTTTCGGTATCAATTTTAAAAAAATAGTTCACAAAAAAATAGTGACAAAAGGACTACTCGCATTTTTTTTCAATTCATATTTTCATTCGTTTCAAGTGATTCCATGCGCATCGAATTGACTTCCACTTTTTTTTTATGTAATATACTCGTACCTACAAACATTTTATTCTGATTTTATTACATAATATTTTTTTTTACCGTTATAATTTTTAAATAGTCAAAATTTTATTCATAATTTTTTAAAATAAAACAAAAAAAAAAAAAATAGAAGTAGTTATTGTAAGTTGTAACTAGTTGCAAAAGTAAAATAAAAATGAGAAAAAAGGATAAATGAAAGGATAACAAGGGTTTGTAGGATAAAAAATGAAGAATGATTTGATTGTAACATATGTTGCAACATTGATAATGATTATGATAGTGTTGATAATATTGTTAAATACTGAAAAATACAATGTTTATTAACAAGCTGTTGATAGATATTAGATGCTCTAATTGAATCTTAAAATACAGGCGGTATAAAAAAAAAAATAGGGAAATATAAAAGGAAAGGGTTTTTTTTTTTTAAATCATTTATGTCCATAAGTGACACAGTTTAATAAAAAGCGTGCATTTATTTTTCATTTTGCAAATTTATTAATTAAGTACATAATAAATTATGAAAAAAATATTTTTAAAAAAGAATTTTAAAAATATGACACCAATTTCTATAAATTTTTAAAAAAAATATTAATTGTAATTTGTTAATTGATTCCCTTAGGAGCAAAAATACAATTTTTTGTATTATTTTTTTTTTGGTTCAAAGCATTTAAGACAATGGTCCAATGTAGAAGTACAAAGTATTCAAAGGAACCAAAGTAACGATTTGACGAATTCAAATTTTAAAAACTTTGTTTTGCTGACTTTCACAGTAATTTTATTTTTATTGTATATTAATTTTATGCAAAAATTATTTATATTTAAAAAATTTACTTTTTTTCTGTAACAAAAGTACAAAGTTTACAAAACCTTGATACAAAAATTATACTTTGACAAATTTCAAAGTACGTACCTTCACATAGTTTCATTTAGTCTACTATGACTTCGTTTACTTTGTTTCGTTCTATTAATTTATGATGAAGCAAGGTGTAAATTAGATCACAACTCAGAGCACAATTAAAGCAGAACAAAAAATTAACTACATTCGAAAGGCCCGGGTTCGAATCTTAGTAGAAGGGAAAAAAGCTTTTCTGGTTTTCGACTCAGCTACCATTCGCTTTGGGTTCAAATAATGGCTTAATCAATAATTAATTATATATATATATCTTTAATAAAACAAACATTAAAATAAAAAGGTAATAATAACATATGCAGGGCCTTGCAAAGCAGAGAGGGGGCCCAGGCCAATAAAAAATATGGGGCCTCTTGTTTGAGTAAAAAAGACAAATTTACATAGTTCTTTTATTATTTTTAATTTATTTAAAAAGTATGAAATTAATAATTAAATTACAAATAAGCTTTTCGAGCTTTAGTTGTGGCAAAATCTTTAATAATAGTTGAAAAATCAATATTTCGTGCAATATCTGAATTTATATGTAAAATTGATAGCCCATTCAACCGTTCTTGGCTCATTGCAGATCTGTTAAAATTTTTAACCCTTTTCAACACACTGAAACTGCGTTCCGCTGAAGCAACGGAGGCAGGTAAAGTTAAAAATATTCTTAAAGCTGTTGATATATTTGGAAACAATCCAATTAGGTTTTTTTCTAAAATGTTTGGCAGCAACTTAGCTGGAGATGATTCTATATCAAAGTTTACTTCAAAAATATTTTTTAAAAATATCATTTCATCACATATTTCATTTGAAATTTCCTTTGGATATTTTAAGTGCATATTTTTTGCTCTCGATTTTATTTCCTCATCTGATGAAGTTTGAAAAGTCCAAAGGAATCCAAAAGTCTGGCAAATTTTGCGTAAAGACTCAAAGCGACGTGTCAAACCTGAAATAACCGAATCAATAATGTATATAAAAACATTAACTCTATAATGTTCTTCAGCATCAAACTGTGACCTAATATGACGAGTTAATTGAAAATCAGTTGAAATTTTGGAAAGTACGGCAATCTCTTTTGAACTTAAGAATAATCTGCCCCACTCTTCACGCATTATCTTCATCCTTGCAATAAGATTGTTAATATTTTCCATTTCGACGTCAAGTGTTGGTTTTAGTAAAGGTTTTCAAGTAAAGGTTTAGTGACTTACACTCCTCTAGAGCAGCCAGAATATTTGACTGATTATTGTAAATTGCTTTAACAGCATCAATTCGAGCAGACCATCTTGTCTTTGATATTGTATGAAGTGACACAGCTAAATATTTCTTTAAAATCTCCCACTTTCTAGGACTGCTGCTAAAAAAATTATACATCTGTTGAATTCTCCCAAAATATGTAACTGCTTCTTTACATGATTCAGCAGAGTCAACTCCAACAAGATTAAGAGTATGATTTCCACAACTGGAAAAAATGCAATTCGGATTACGCTCAAGCAGCACTGCTTGCACACCGTTATACTGTCCTGCCATATTAGCATCATTATCATATGCTTGCCCAAAGCATAAATTAAAATCAAGGCCAAAATTTTCAAGAATTTCAATAATTCGTGTAGCGATTTCGATTCCTCTTTTTTGTGTAAATGAATCAAATGTAATAAATCTTTCCTCAATTGAATACGATGCATTATTTATTATTTTTACATAACGAATAACAAGACACGTTTGTTCTTGGTGTGAGCAGTCTGGTGTCGCATCCACAATAATGGAAAAATATTTAGAACCAAGAATTTCTTCAATAATTTTTCTTTGCACAAATTTTCCACAAATCTGAATGAATTCATTTTGAATTCTTGATGATAAATAATCAACTTGAAGACGTTTGTGCTTGTCTTGTGACTCACGAACACTTTTTACATGTTCGTATAAAACTGGATCATACTTACTGAGCAATTCTATGATACCTAAAAAGTTTCCATTCCTTGAATTTCCAATATTCTCATTAGAACCAAATAATGCCAAATTTTTTTAACAATTTGATTATAATTTTCTTTTCGGATTACAAGCCATTCCTTATATGCCATGGTCTCACTTAGGAAAAATATAACATCCAAAATTCTATGAAGAACTTTCTGCCAATTACTTCCCTCACAGTTTAGTTGTTTCAGTAGAGATGATCCTAATGAGGACTTTAATAATGCAGATCTACTTGCTGATTTCCAATGGACATAATTTTTTTTTATGAATAATTGCATTTTCTTTTCATTATATTCCTAAAATTAATTACTTATGAATTAAATAGAACTACTTTAATATTAACTCCATTTAAACTTACAGATTATAAGTATCACTAAACAATAAAAAAAACACTAATTTTATAATCACTTAAATTTATAGTACGGAACCAAAAGCTATACTCAATAGGAAAATTAAAACTGTACTGAATAGGAAATATGTATAGTTAAATTTTTAATAATTGAAAATTAAATATTCTTTTTTATGCAATTGGCCTACTACGTTAAAATTTTTTGAATTTTTCAGAGTTCAACATATTCTTTTTTATGCAAACTACGTAAAAAAGTTTTAAAAAATACATATAACAATAACTTGAAATTTTTATATAACTTTTGTATCGTTATATTTTATAAATCTTTGGTTAAAATAAAATAAATTAATACTCAAAATAATATTTCAACTTAATTTTTCCGCACCTACTGTAACCAAATTAGGAAATAAATAGAGGCCCTTTCACAACTCGGGGCCTGAGCCAAATGGCCCTCATGGCCCACCCTCTGTTATGGCCTGAACATATGTATATTATAACAAAACATATAAACAAATGCAAATATATACAAATAATTTAATTGAATAATATAACTCACAGATAAAGAATACCATATAATTAAAATACAAAATTATTACAATATAATCAAAATAGAACTGTATCTATTGAATATCTAAGAAGTTTCTGCATGTTATAAGGCTTGGTACTATCTCATGTTTAAATTGTATGTGGAATTCATTAATATCAATTCTAATAACACGAATATAAAACCATTCCCTGTTCCAACATGTACCTATGGTATAGACTTAGGCTAATAAGTCTGAACAGTTAGCACTCAAAAAAACAAAAAAAAAATTAAATAATCTTAATATTTTTATAAATCATACCTTTCAACTTTTCATAATTTTTCACATAAAATTATTGTACATGATTGTACCTCCATGTTTACATTTCGCACATAATTCATTTAAAATCAAAGTTATATAATAGTTTTTAACCCTTTCATTTCCATTTCGTTTTTCTTATCATCAGAACTGTTTTCTACTATTTAGATATTAAAGTACAAAATTCTCATTTTTAATCTCTTATAAAAACATTTTTGGAATTTTGTAAATAAGATTTCATGATAACTTTACCTTTATACTATTGCCAAATATAACCACAAGTCACAAAGGAAGCGAAGATAAGAGAAGGGATTTTTTTTGAATAAAACAATGATTTTTATTTTGATATGGTAGATATATAGAAATCAACTGTTTTGACCATGGCATATAAGGAATGGCTTGTAATCCGAAAAGAAAATTATAATCAAATTGTTAAAAAAATACTGGTACACGTACACGTATGTATATGCAAACATGAGGTTCATAATTAGGATTAAGGATCATATTATGCACTTTCTGTTTTTTTTTGGTTCAGTTGAGCTGTGGTCAAACGAATTGTGATGAAATTTCAACATTTTTTTTCATTTCTGTTTCGTTCATTATCACAATTTCAATTTTATTTAAAAAAAAAATTTATTATAAAAAAACAAATGAATCCATAAAATAATTTGTAAAAGTTTTAAAGTTAATCAAAGTACATTTATGTATATATATATAGTAAAGTTGTTATTATGAGGCGATTGACTCAATTGTTTTGTTATTTTTTAACAAAAACAACAAAAAATATTCTGCGGTTTT
Organism: Dolichopus griseipennis; assembly: GCA_963082915.1. Taxonomy (NCBI): domain Eukaryota; kingdom Metazoa; phylum Arthropoda; class Insecta; order Diptera; family Dolichopodidae; genus Dolichopus; species Dolichopus griseipennis. Next base: position 362,421,809 of record OY720441.1, read on the forward strand.
CCTTTCTTCATAAAAAATTAAAAATTCGATAATGCCTTTTGTTTTTTTTTTTTTATTTTCATAAATTTATTTTTAAATTATTATTAAAAAAAATAATTTATTTTTTTTTTTTGTTGTTGTAAAGAAAATTAATCTTTGTTCATTCTTTAGTTTTTTTTTTTAAATATATAATATTATATTAATATGTACATTGAATGTTTGGTATAAGTTGTTCAGTACAGTTTTTGTGGTTTTTATCTTTTTAGAAACTAAAAAAAAAAAAAAACAAAAACAAAATACAAAAACATTTGATAAATGGAGAGCAGTTTTAAATTTTTGGGTGAAGTTTTTATTTGACATACGTCAGTCTATATTGAACATTGCATGTAATACGTATTGGTTTATAAGGCGCAAATTTTTTTTAAAAACCACTGCTTGAATTAAATTCAATAAAATGAATTTAATTTAACATTGTAAAGTTAAATTATGAAGAAACTTTAACCTTAATGTTCCAGTAACTCTTTAAACATATTTTTTGAATGTAAGAATAATAGCCATTTTGGTCATTCAAAACTGTTCTTAATCAATATAATAAAGCCTAAATGTCATATATTTAAATTACCTTTCATTGTATGTCTTTAACGATTAATAATCAAGTTTTTTAAATAAAATATTCAAATGTTTAAAATCTTTTAGCTATATTTCTACTTTATTACTTTTGATTATTTTATAATTTCATGGTATTAATAACCCCTAACAAGGCTAATATTAATTTACTGCGGATTCACCTTGCATGATATGACGATTTAAAACTGAATTTCAAATTTTTATCCAGGGTTTTATTAAACCCTGTCCGAGACTCGTAGCCTCACAAATGTATAGTTGCAATGACTCTTTTTTTGTAGAAGCCAGTTGTTCAAATTTTTGGCTAATAAGCACCTTTATATCGTGGTATACATACCAAATACTGAGTAATGGCGTAGTGGTTAAGATTTCGATCTTTTAATTGAAAGGTCTAGGGTTAAAATGCTAGTCGGATCATATCTAATAAAAAAAATCGTAAAATTGTATAATTATATCGTAATTGTTTATATATATACATATGTAATATAATAATAAATCTTGTGTAGAATGGCGCAAAAAATAACATTTGTGTATTTATAATCTTATACAATACCCGAAGCCCGATTATAATTAAAAGCTTAGTATATATACTAATGATTAAAGTAACTGAAGCCTATAGTCTAAATAGTCTAAATAGACTTGGTGAATGCGTTAACTCCTTAAAAGTGTAGAAGAGCAAAAAAATGTATACTGTATTCTTATATAGAAGAACTTATCTAAATGACTTTAACTTTTCATTTATACCGAACTTTTTGAACTATTTAACGTCCCTGTCGCTCTACTAGCGTTTGGCCAAAATTACGTTTCATCAAGTGACGTGGCTAATACCAGAATTTAAAAAAAAGATTTAACAATGTATGTAAAGTTAAGTTTACGAATAATACTTTTTAATAATATTAAGGAAATCGATCAAAAATTCATATAAAATAATTAATAAAAATGTCTTTTTTTTTTTTTAATAAAAAATTGAAAAAAATTAATATATTATCATTTTTAATAACTCATGACGGCATTAATATTTCTACAAATTTATTAAGATACAATTTAATAGAAAAGATACAACATTCTGTTCCAGTTGAACTAAAATTGAATTTTTTAACTAAAAAAATTAACCCTTTTTTCCAAAAAAAAAAAATAAATATCCAAAAACAATTTCACACGCACCAATTTTTCCACACCTAATTTATTATCATATATAATATATTGTATATAGATATTTAGTTCAGATTTAAGATCTTTAAATGTCAAATTTATGAAATAATATATTTCCAATTTATTGAAATAAAAAAAAAACATTATCCAAAAAATTGTTAAAAAATTGCAACATAATTCTCTTATCAATAATATTTAATAGATTTTATTAATAGTGACTCTATTAAAATTTATTGCCATTAAATACAGTTATTTGTATAATTTTTAGATATATTTTAGTTTTTGTAAATTTTACCCTTTCATTTAGACATTTTTTTCAGAATTAAGAATCAAAATTGGAAAAATGAAAAAAAAAAAATATATGTAAGTTAAAAAGTAAGATAATACATTATATTTCCAACCCTTTGGTCTTAAAAAAAATTAGCTGGGATTTTAAAAACGATTTTTTCAAAGGTTATCCGGACAAATCTTTAGATAATTGTCAGATTACTTTTTTATCTAAGAAACCCCGTTTTTGTTTATGAAATGAAGAAAATTTAAATTTGTATCCAATACAGTTATTAATTCTTTGCCGATTTAAAAAACTCTTAGACGATCACACCGAAACTCACAAAATCATTACTGTTCTTTAAAATATTGCTTTTTGTTATGTGCTGAGTATTAGCTGAATGTCAGATAATGAGATGAGTGTATTCGACTGTTATATCCTAATTACCCTTAACAACCACATTGATTAGTTTTCAAACCTCCGTTAATCTGAAGTTAAGATTTGTAAATTTATTTATTTATTTATGAACAGTCTCCACACATACAATGTGATAAGTGAGTGATTCGACGTTCCCTTTTCAATTGTGGCAGTATGTATACCTGCTATACCTATTATGATATAAACTATTATTGATATAAATTACAAATTATATTTTTTTAATTAGATATACCCAGGTGGTTTGAACCCGAGACCTTCGATTGAAAGGGCAACATCCTAACCACTACGCCACCGATCGGATATTTATAAGTTTAATATGAATAAGTCAACAATAGTTATATGTAAATACCTAATAATTATATTACATCCTAAGAATTGGTTTTATCAAGTTAGCCTTGAAATTGTTATTGACTTATGTGAATTACTTACTTCATACCCACAATAATATTTTAATTAGAATTAATATTTATGCTAATGATGTTTTAAATATATACTTTATAATATAACGGTAAATGTTGATAATTATTAAATATAGCGGAAATCATTTAGATATGAATAAAAATGAAATTATTTACAAGAATTCTTTACAAAATAATAATTCTTGGGATATTTGCCAAATGCTTGAGTTCAAAAAGTTCAAAGTTATGTTATAGATATACTACAACTTATAGCAATTAGCCATATGATTTTTCAACATTCAGTTGAAAGCCTTGTATAATAAGCTCTCAACAAATTCCTCTTGCGTTCAAATATAGTAGATGGCTACAAAAGAAAGTTCAAACTAGTGTTACATCGAAAAATCGGATTATTTAAGTAAATTTTTGACAGAAGTTCTTGTTGTTTCAGTTTTATGTATAAAAAAATAAGCATATGGACTTAAATATCCTTAAATTTATTGCATAATTTAATAGCTCAATAAAAAATTTTTATTTCGTTAGTTTGACATTTCGTTTTTAGAATTTATTTGTAATATTGACATTTCATTTTTACAAGTAAAATTTTAATTTACAATTAATTTAGGATTTTTGGTACTGTTTCTCTACAATGCACTTTCACGTGTAGACCATTTTAATGTCTGAAACTTATAAATGCCTTTGTGGCTGATGTTGTCAGTTATTGCACACACTAACATTATTAATCCTAGCTCCAAAACTTATAAAAATTGGTTTTAACATAAAAACTTCTTTTATTGATAAATGCAAAATGTTAAATGCTTATTCATTTATCATTACCAAAGTTAACTTAACATATTGCAGATCATTAGAATTCAATAATTCTTTGTAACGTTAAAACTACGAGAAAGGGTTCACAATACAATACAAGCAGCACCCAAATATTAAATAGAAATATTGTAAACATATACATGATACAATAGATATTCACAACAAAATACATAACGACAATTTTTTTTTAATAGTGATAACTGATAATCAACCCTTTCTCTTTTGTATTCCTTATAATTTGCTGATCCCGATTCATGACAAGTTCCTAAAGATAAATTTCATTTAAACATAAAAAAAAACAATCAATAGGCGTGTTTGACAAATGGACATAATACAAGCGTTATAATAGAATTAATATTTTCAGATTTTTCTCACTTTAACAAAATAAAAAAAGAAGGTTATTAAAAATGAAAAGTAATAGGACTACTAAATAACTTGTATACAAAATGTTATACAAGTTATTTTTTCAAAAGGTTCCGCTCAATGAAAATTAACTGAAAGAGCAGAGCAGAAAAAAAAACTTTAATGTGAATTATATATGATGCAATATGTATATACGTATGTATGGGTATACTTAAAAGGTTCAGAAACAAAAGAAAGGTGCGAAATTTAGTTTTCTAAATTGTAACCTTTATGATGGAATTATATACATAAATTGACAATCAAACACTACGCGATTCACTGCGCTTTTAATATTTTTAATGAATGAAATTTTGCTCTGATAAAGATTTTCGAAAATATATAATCAAAGATTTATAATTTATATTTTCATAGAATTAGTATTTGTTTAACTTTTCGAAGTGTCAAATCAGAAACGTCAAAAAAAATTGTGTTATTGTGGGATTACGGCTGGGTGACACAGTGATTAGAGTGCAGTCAAAATTAAAAAAGCTTATTTCTCGTTCGAATCAATATCAATAATATTAATAAATATATATATATATATATATATATATCATAAATAAAAAATACATTAATATAACAATATAAACAAATACAAATATAAACAAATAATTTAATTGAATAATATAACTCACAGATATAGAATACCATATAGCTCAAATACAAAATTATTACAATATAAACAAAATAGAATTGTAGCTGTTGAAAATCTAAGACGTTTCTACATGTTATAAAGCCTAGAAATTTCTTATGTTAATATTGGATGTGGAATTCATTAAGATCAATTCTAATAACTCGAATATAATGTGAAACAATAAAATGATTTTTAATTACTGATCTGAATCTGTCCCTATAATAACTTCTTTAATCCTCCAATAGTATATATATGTACATTTATAAATGTTATATAAAATATTGCACCAGATTTGATTTCCCAAAAAAACTAAACTAAATTTTCATTTCATATTTTATTTGACAACGGGTCAAAGTATAATTAACGAACTTTTATAACCTTTATATATATGTAACGCCCACTTAACAAAAGAATAATAGAAAGTATAAAAAAAAATGTGTTCAATAATGTTCAGGTCATCATCACAAAAAAAAAAATCAAAGGGTTAAAATAAAAAAATAATAATGTTATAATGATGCAGGAAAATTAACTACTCATTATACCCGTATGACTATAAAGTCCAAGGGTATAATAAATTTGCCATTACGTTTGTGACGCAGAGAAGGAGGGGGGGTAGATATAGACTCAAGTGTATGGATCGGATCAGAATCCAAAAATAAATCGCTTTAGCTATGTATGTCCGTCCGTCTGTCCGTCCGTCCGTCATCACGATAACTCAAAAAGTAAAGGAGCTAGGATTATGAAATTTTCACAAATTCGTTTTTATGCAAAAAACGGAATCGAGTTTTAAATTCAGCCATTTTGGTCCACGGATTCGAGTACCTGCCATACAACTTCTAATTTTATATGAGCATTGCTCTATTTCTATGGAAGCTGAGTGTCTGAAATTTTGCCAAAAGTAGTTTAGTATAATGGCCAAAGTTACTGCAAAATTTGGTTGGTCTACTGCAGAGGGTTCGAGTACCTGCCATACAACTCCGGATGATATAATGTATATGTTACGGTCATACGGGTATCCCAGAGTTGACACAGTCTACTCTACTACACTCTTCCTCGTTTTTTTAATGAAATGAAAAAAAAAATATTCTAAATATAACATCCTACTTTAACTGTTATTCCATTTATAATTCATATTTATTTTTCTTTTTATAGAGAAATTAACTACATGACTGTTATATCATGCTAATTATTACAAATACTGGGTTATCAAAAGAAAAACAGATGGTCCCAAGTTTTTATATATCATATAGAGATAGATGTTGAGAGTTGTATGGTCTCAGTCTGTTGCATGTAAATGTGAGGAACTCTTAGTGTATTATGTTTTATAGAAGTTCCAGAACTTCGATTTTCGATTTCTTGATATGATTTTGCAAATTTGTTTGCATGTCATGAATGCTTGATTGAATGCCATAGATTAGTTGGATTGATTGCTTTTTACAATTGCTTCTTTATGCACGGATAATCACTAATTTTCCTTCAAAAGTAATGATTTCAAGACTTTGGTCTGATACGCATTTCTACAAGTGGTTTCACAAGCTATCACTTTTAAATGTCTCTGTTGGTTCCAATACAGTCTCTTAATTTGAATCCTTTTAGTTAACAAGAACAACCGTTTTATATTTTTTATTAATATTTTCCTCTCTTTTTCATTCTTTCATAATGATCCGATTCTAAAAAAAATTAATAATAAAAATTATAATAAAAAAATTAATATTTTGTTAAATTTAAATGTAATACACATTAATATACAAATTAAAAATATAAAATGTAAGTTTTAGTAAAAAATCATAAATCAACAAAAAACACCCAGAAAAAAACAAAAAAAAAGAACAGACAAATTGGGATCATAATTTTTTGACAAGTAATTTTTATGCAATTTTGGAAGCTGTTAAATAAAAAATATGGACTTTACCAGTATTTTCCATTTATCACAAAATGGATTATAAATATACATCTGCTATAAGCTTTGGGTATTAGGAAAAACTGGACTACTGATTTAAAAATAAACAATTTTTTTAATAATATTTTATTTTGAAATTGTAAAATTTAAAAAAATTCTAGAATTCGAAATTTTAAATCAAAAGAAATTTTGATTGTTTTTAAATATGTTTTAAACTAAAATGTTGTCAACATGATTTTTTCAGTTTGTATTTAAAACATTTATTTTGAATAAAACTTCTAATATCAGCTATACATCAGTACGGATACTTATGTTCACAATTTGTTATTATGCATAATATATTTTAAATTTATGAAATTAGGTTTAATTATGAATTTTTTTTTTGTTTAATTTATTAAAGAAAATTAACCATTTAAAAAGGTAGGAATTTTTATTTGAGAAACTTGCTTGCTCATGGCCAATTGTGTACTAATTCTGAGGATTTAAAAATTCAGTTTTTATCAGGACCTCCACAGAAACAAACCTCGAAACGAACAGTATTTAAAAATTTATTTTGAAAGAAAGTTATTTTGAAATACTTTTTTATTCATCAATTAGAATAACATAGAGGAGCTTACTGAGGGAACCTCTTCGAAAAAACACGCGTTTTGTCCTACCGCTAAGTAGTGAGTTAATGTATTTAAAAAAAATGAAACGACTTTTCAATGATTCTCAAATGGTATAACTGAATCGAAATCCATATATCAAAAGTTTGGCACTTTTACGGGGACTTACACCTGAATCCATCGAATAAGAGATCGTTTTTCTATCCACTGTGTCACTCAGCTGCGAACAATAAAAATTTAATTTCTATACAAAACTTTTAATTTCTAAACATAAATGTGCAACCAGTCTCATTATCTGAATACAGGAACCAGCTTTTTCTTAATTAATTAACTGGAAAATCATATAATAATAATTTGTTTAAAGATCTCTGATAAACTCAAAGACTTACACTATAATTTAATAGTTAAAAGGGATAAAATTTGAAATATTCATTAATATACTTTGAACTACATCAGAGTTATAAGGTTTTCTTAGCAAAAACAAAATTTTTAACCAATTCTATCCCAAATGACGTAAAAGTGCACAATGCTATATGAATTGAAAGAACGTTTATTATTTTAAAAACAATTCTATTGTTAAAATAATGTTTTTTTTCTAAACTGGCTTTCTATATTTGATGCCTTTACTTACCCCCAATTAGTACTCATTAAAAACAAACAATACATCATGGCACAATTATATTTGAAAATATATATATATATATATAAATAAACATTAAAATTCAAAGTCATAGTCAAAAAACTGACTTAACTTAACATTCAGTATACATATATATATTATGATGATTGGTGCGTCTAATTGTTTAACAAACTCAACATGAGTAGCAACAGCTCTTTACAATTAATTTTTATAAATAAAAACTTCTCCCCCTAATATTTAATTTTTTTTTAAAAAAAAAAAAAGGTAAAATTAAGTCAAATAATATATTACAAATAAAAACTTACATATTATATGGTTATTAAAATGCGGGGGTGGAATTTTTCTTTTGTATAGGTTCCGGTAAATTAATAAATTCTAGCAAATAACTGAACTTACTAATATATTTATATATTGAATTTAATATGTCCTTTTATAAAATACCTACAATTTTCTGGTGATTTCAAGGCATTTTATAAATTTTTACCCATCCTGAATGTATATATGTAATAAAAGTATATACATATTATATATAAAGTATGGAAATGAAATTCCCTTAAATAATTTATAATGAGTCCTTGCAGTATAATATATGTATTCATATTTAAAAATAATATTTAAAAATAAAAATCAAAACAAAAACGCTTAAAGACTCAAAACAGAAAACAAAATATAAAAGAAAGAGGCACTTCAATATTCCATATCGACATCAGTTCTCACTTCATTTCAACTTGAACTTATTTTTATTGTTATTATGTTTATTGTTGTTTATTTGTTTGCCATTACGCTTCATTTGAATTATAAAAGATATTTATATATATATATATATGTATAATATGAGTATCAAAATATATGTTTATATGCCTTTCGGCATTCGAATTATTCTACTTAAATTATTTAAATAAACATATAATATGTAAGTATATAAAGTAAATATATGAATACTAAAATATTTTGATTTAACAGATTTAAGGATCAAAGGGAAAGGTGTTTCGTTTTTTTTTTACCATAAAATCTCGGTAATAAAACTGTATTCGATAATGTTTCATTCTACTGTTTCAGTATTCATTTAGTTCCGAACTATTTTTTTTTAAAGAAGTATTTATAGCTTTAACGACTCATTGATGATGATTTTTTCCGAATTAAAATAATTGTTCCGACCCTGTAAAAATATGGAGTTTCCGTAAAATTCAACGAATGAGGTCAACGCGAACTGTTTGGATTAGAGAAGGATACAGAAGCCAACTTCAAACCTTGTTAGGAAATACTTTGGATTAGGGTTCGTATCCAATTGCAATGAAATTTTTTATAACGGTTAATTAGTGACGTCATCAACACCAACATTTCATAGAAAACAAACTCGACCGACAATGTCATTTGATTAATTAACAATTTTCCTAATATTTTGTAGTATTGTGTTTAACCGTTATATTTATAGAATACAAAGAACGATTCTACACAATTGTTGAGCATAATACTTTAAAGTCTTTAATATATATGTTCTTTGTTATAATTTGAGCTTATTCGGTAAAACTTTCAGAGTATATTACAACATAAAAGAACGACGAACGACAAACCATTTCGCTAACGAAATAAATAATTCTAATGAGCTCTCTTAAGTTCGACAAGGTTATTGAACTAAAGAGCTAATGAACTGTAGAACTAACTGGCACAGCTATTTCAAAATATTCCATTACTTTATTATTACACAATGAACAAAAGGTTCTATTTATAATCACTCGACTGTTTTGTTAGTACTTTAATAATAAAAATAATGAATGCACTATACTGTTAGATTTAAATATAGAGGAGGGTGCAGATATCAATACGCATACGTTAATTTGCAATAAGTATACATATTTTAGTCCGATTTTAAAGTAATTATTTTATATATATTTTTTGTATTCAAATACTTCAATTTAATTTCTAAAATATTTTTCGAATTAATTTCTGAAATGATAAAAATTCTAAATTCACTTTAGCTTAGAGTTTTATTTTTGAAGGATGAATGACAGCTTTCAAAACTATATGTATTAGTGAAAATGACTTTTAAAGGAAATCAAAAAGGGCACGATTATAAATTGACAAGTTTTTTTTTTTTTTTTTGGAAAACATGTACTTTGCTTTGTAATGTCTGATAGTAATATTCTTTCATTCTAATTGTTTATTTGTTTGTTTATTATTTGGGTGTAGAATTTTTAATTTTTACCTTAAAAATTATAATGGACGAATAAAAGTCATTGTTTAAAAATTCAATTATATGTATGTGCCAATAAATGAATGAAAATTATAGTTTTTGTATTAATTTATTTAATAATCGACAAAAGGATTCAAAATTTAATTTCCGGTATATTGTTGTGTATCAAATAGTATAGAAAAAGGAAATTGAGTAAAATTTAAGTTGTAAATTAAAAAATGTGTACCTAATCTAAAAGTTGGGTTGCTATTCGTATAATTGCCAAGGCATAAATAAACAGATTATACTAATTCAAAAAAATTTCTCGAATGCAACATGTTTCATTGAATATCAATAGACTGTACCTGGAGGCAAAATACTTAAAACTTCTATAATACTTTAAATACAATTTTTTGCACTAAAAAGGAGATAAATTAATGTTTGGCAATAAACTGTTGAACACAATGAATTATTCTTAATGGAAATCTGATACAATATAAGCAAAAAACATTAGAGATCAACAAAGTCGGAGATCTGGCAGAAACCAAAATAGAGGCAGCAAATTCAACCCTTTCGAAGAAATACGCATATACTGAGTAGCTGAGTCTCATTTACATATTGTAAAAGTTTTTTGAACTAAAACTCTGAAATGTAAGAACTCTTTTATAAGTTGCACCTTTAAGTTGTGGCATAACCCCCATATGTGTTTCACAATACTTATGATTTAGAAACATTTAAGAAAGAAGTCAACTTATTACATTGGGGTTCCGCGTTCAACCTTTGATGGACATGTCAAATCATTACTCTTTAGTCGTTATACTGCATAAGCAGGTTGGGTGATTTTGCCATTATTTTGGCTACATGCGGATATTTTTTTTATATTTATTTATTTATTTAATTTAAACAAAAATAAAATAACAACAGCATTATAATTAGTAAATATAAAGTACAATATTTGACCTTAGCTGTGATCGCTCTCTTTTTTTATAGTGTGTAGGAATCTAACATTAATCGGATGGCTTAGTATTCCAGTCTCCAGATACCTTCTTCCTTGCTTAAGATGTGAATCAAGTATAGTTCTAGAATTAGTTCATTGATGCTATATCTACCCTAAGAACTCATAGGAGAAATAATGTCTGCCAGTTGGAATAACAGTATTTATAAAGAATTTTGTAAGCTACTACTACTGAATTAAACTTAATCTGCATTCGAAGAGAATATGAAATAAATGAATATATACGTATATATTTCCAAATTAAAAATCAAACTTTTTCAAAATATAAATTTTAATTTCCGTTTGTGGACGTGCCTAAAGAGTAACTAATCTAATTATAAAAAATCTTTTATTTTGTTTCAATTTACAAATTCTTTGAAATAATAAACACTTTACAATAATTATGGAGCTTATGATAATATTCCTGAATGGGGAACCCCTTTTATTCCACTATATATGTTTGCTTACCGTTTTTTTAAATTCAAAAATAATTTTTCAATAAAAATTAATTTGAATAACAAGATCATATTTTGATATTTTTTATAAAATATTTAAATATTAAAATAAGTAGTACGTTGGCTCAGAAACTCTCATGTATACATGGCTATAAACAGATAAAATTCACATTTAAATGGATGTCTTATTCTTATAAATATAAAATGTTACCATCTAATTGATATGTTCTTCACTGTTTCTTTCCCTTCTTTGTTTTTTTTCCTTTTCTCCTTTCTATCACTTTGTATTCAAATAAAAAACTTTAGGGTTTCATATCATCATTTAACACCGTCGTACATAAAAATAGGGCTTAAGGCACACATTCATTATAAAGAAATTGCGAATGAATGTACATAAGAGAATGAATGAAAATATGAACGAATGAATTCAGTAAATGCAACAATGACTATATTTTTTCCAGAAGAATTTGACTCGACCCTCGTTTTAAATAATTGTTCCTTTGCTTCAATATGTTAACAACAACAAATTAATAAAAAAAAAACGGCAGCAATACAAACAGCAAAATATAAAAGAAAAAAAAAAAACAACAATAAGAAAAAATTATTTTCCAAGCCTTATGAATATAATTTATATAAAGTGGAATAATTGATTCTACATGACAGCTCATGGATCACCAAATTTCAGTCTTCGAGTTTAAAATTGGAAAAAAAAAACAACTGAACTTTATTTTTGTTTTGATTTTATTGATACACACTGGACGCGCAAATACAATACGAAGAAGAGTTTTATACCGTTTATTTTATTTTTTTTTTCATTATAGTTTTTATTTACTTCTAATTTAAATATTGAAGGTAAAAAAATAAAAAGTTGATAGGGTAAAATATAATAACTATTAAGGCGAATAAAAGAGGGCAAATATTAATAATTGAATTAAATGGTATGAAATTATATTTTTCATTTTAAAATAAAGGCTTAATTGAAATTATATATAGGACTTTTTAAAGCCTAACTAAAGGGAAGTGGTAGGGGAAATAAAATAGATCTTTAAAAAAATAGTTTGTCGTCAATCGAAGCTAGGTTTCGCCAAGAATGTACGGTCTAAAAAGTTGTTTCCAGAGAAACATAATAATGACTAATAGCTGGGAGCGTATCCTACTCTTGTCTTATTCAGTGCTCCGCAACATTTGTTAACATATGGCACACCCTTTTTTTTTGCAGAAAGTCCGATGCACACAACAAAAGAAAATATAAATAAATCATAATCTCGTTTTACAAATTTCGTTTTTTAAAATATCGCGTGCAAAAATCTCATGTATTAAAAGCTCGCAAAATGCGTAAAAAATGCGTGTATGACACTTTAAGAAAAATTTCTGACATCTAAAAAATTACTGCTGAAAATTGACATTATCAGTCAAAGTATAGTCTTCTATGAAGTGACGTTACCTAATCCGATAATAATCCGAAACAAATAGTGTTGTTGCGTGTATAATAATTGCCAAGGCTTAAATAAAAAAATTTAACTATTTTTAAAAAAATTTCTCGCAACATGTTAATTCCTTCAATTTTCAAAAAGGCCTGACGCAAAATAATATTAATGATTGCGTGTATGACACTTCACTGAAAAAATAATTGGTAACATAATATTGCAGCTGAAAATAGCAATTCCTGGCAAAAGTTGGGAGGGTTGGAAGTTGGATATTTGAGTTCCAATAATATATTTAGCGGTAGTTTCTGAGCGGACCCACCCTTTATAAATAAATGCTTGGCTTTTTATAAAACCATATAAATGATAAAAATTAACTTGAGATTTTACAGTTGAATACAAAATCAGGGTATTTGCTTTTTCTAGAATAGAATAAAATAATCTAATTAATTTTTAAAAAACATGCGTCATCGGAGTATATGATAAAATTAAATATACTCGATTTTATTTTTTAAATATCCCCATTTTTATTTTACCGACGAACGACGAAATATTCCCGATTTTTATGTTTTTTGTTCTTGTTATTCACATTCATATAAGAATTAAAGTCATTTTATCCTCTAAAAAAAACATGATTTAAATAAAATACTCTCCGGTCTAGCTTAAATTCACCTTTATTCCCACTGTAGTTATTAGTAATAGTTTTGTCCCCTTACAAAAATAAAAATTACGTTTCCGATTTTAAATTTATTGAACATTTATAGCTATGTATGATATCACTTCGATTTATATACATCTGCAGCTTGCTCCTAATTTGTTGGTTTCAAATTTTTTTAAATGTCCTTAATTTTGAATAATGGTGAATTTTCAAGAAACTTTTCTAATAAAGGATCGTAAAGTGACGAACAAAAAATTTTAACGTTCCTTTGTTACCGTTCGCCACACTAATTTTTTTCATGAAGTGCGTAGCGCACCACAACTGGAAAATATAAATAAATAAGGTATAAAAAATTTATAATGAAAAACTGTTATAAAAGAGGTACAAAACTATTACTAATTACTTATAATGTGATCCTTGGGATTGTTTCAATGAACTTAAATGTTTTATAATCGGCTCGATATTTTAAAGTGCAATCCGTGAAAATTCTTGATCACGGCACTTTAAGCATGACCGCCTATTTAATTTTAATTAAAACTAGAGTTAAAAACTTAGCTCGTATATGTTGCCGAAACTGGAAGCAAAAGAGCTGTAGCCTGGTCAGAAATCTTAGGATATAACTTTTTAACCGCAATCAAGAATACATTCAATGAAACTTCGTTGAATTTCAGTTTTAAAGTCCCGTCAGTCCCTAATTCCACAAATTCCTCTTCAATTTGTAGAGATTTATAGAGTTCAACAGAATTTTCGACATAATTAGAAAAAGGATTTCGAATCCAATTATATTGCTTGTATTTATTGTATGAAAATATGTTGAAATTTTACTTCGAAATTACGTACACATAATAAAGGTCTCCAGTAAATTTAAAAAAAAAACTTTGTATTTGAGAGGTTTTCACCTTTCTCGCAATTGGACAACAACACACCTAATACCGTCTCCCGGTACATCAGTAGTGTGCCGCAATTTAAAAATATACTTAAATAATTAATTATAATTAATGTTTAAATTTATCACCTTAAGGTTTTTTGCAAATCATTAACATGGAAAAATCATTCAAGGGATTACTTGTACATTATATACATTATGTATAATAAATAAATAATATAGTTATAAATTTAAATCAAATTTTCTAGTTTTTAAATTTCACGGTTTAAACTACACGGTTTCATTAAAAAATAATAATTTATTGTATAACAAATATATATGTATATATATATATTATTTTTATAACTCTTTATATTTCAAATTTTAATATCCGTTTAAATGTTAATATCTGCATATTAATATGTCATTGTATAAAAAAAATATAAATATGAAAAACAAACAAGCTTAGTTATTTTTTTTTTTTCTAAAAGCAATTTAACACAGTAGTTAACATTAAGGATAATAATACAATTAAAAAATAAAGGATACATTAATGTATATGTATATGAATATGTATATATATGAAAATATATATTTATTTAAATTATCAGAAATCAAAAATCACAAGATTTGAAAAAAAAAAAAAAAAAATTCAAGCCCTTAAAAATAACATGAGCTCATTTATTTTCTATACTATCTAATCGTATCTTTAAATCTAAATACGATGTGAAACAGATCTGCATACGTGCCAAAAATAGGAACCCTTTAAAATAAATTTAAATCAAAATGTATTTATAATAAGTAGACCAATCGCAATCAGTTTTGCGGGATGTTTTCCGTTATTGATGTTTTGTGTCTGAAGTAACGTTACATTAAGTATTTTCTCATATTGTTAAGTTTGGAAAGTTGGAAATATATTGGAGATTTTGAAAATGTTATAAAAGTTGAGGACGATGATGTACCAAGCGGCCCGTGCTAAAATTTTAATAATTACAAAAAAAAAAAACCTTAAAAACATGAAATTGAAGTTTGAACCGATGTTAATTAAAAAAGGCTCTAATCGATTTTGCAGTCAAGTTTAAATTTAAAATTTCGACTTTGAAATCCTATCCCTAAAAGTAAAGTGTTATTTTTAAAGATTTTTCGAATTCATTTTTTTAAAATTCCCTTTAGTATTGAGGAATTTATGTTTTTTAACTTTCCAAGACACAAGGCCTTCTTTTGTTTTTAAAAATATATAATTAATATTCAACAATATATTCACATCTTTATATCAATTTCAAAATGGAATTGCTGCGAAAATTATTTTAAATTAATTGAAATTCATTACTTCTTCCATTTAAATTTTTAATTTTTTTCCAGAATCCACGGCTGTACCAGGAACCTATATTTTTAATATTTCCATTTTCCAAAAGACAAATAACTAGAAAATGTTTACATATAAAAATATAGGTATATAAAAATAACAAAAAAGTAAGTTTCCAAATAGTGGCCTAAAGAAGTTTAAAGGTATTGTGGCAGCTACTTGTTGCCATAAAAAATTACTCTTTATCTCTTCTTTTTTAAACTTGATTTAAAAAAAAAAAACAGTACTTTTTCCCGTTCTTAGAAAAATATCAAATGTTCTGCATGTTAAAATAACAATCTGGTCACTTTAAACACATATTATCAATGTATATTGAACTTTAAGACCCTTTCTTCTTTCAATAAATTTAGGAAATCATTATATACCTATATTAAAAAAAAAAATAACAGTAAAAAACAAAAGTTATAAAGAGTCATTATTGATAACAATAATAAAAAAAAAAAAATCAAAAATTATAAAAAAGGGTTGTTTTTGTAACTTTCATTTCATATGATGACATCTCAATATTCACTTACTTTTGTTAGTTTCTCTATTAAATTTTTTTTCTATTTTTTTTTTTTTAACTATGCACAATTGCATATACACACATATAAAAAAAAAGGATTAAAATTGTGAACTATTGATTAAATTATTTGCTAAAGCGCCCATCATTTAAGTTTCATTTTTAACATTCAGTAAAAAATCATTTACATTAAAGATTTACATTTTTTTTTGTTTTTGTAATAAAGTAAAAAAAATTTCACACCTATTTTGTATTTTCAATATTTGCATGTTATATTTGTTCTGAAACGAATTAAAGCTTCGGTCTGAAATAAAGTTATTAAAAAAAAAAAATACATTTAAATTTATATATGTATATATTCATATATTAAAAATTACATGAAAATTGTGTACGGATATTTGTAACGGTATACGGATGAATTATAAAAAAACAAAAATAAAAAAAAATAAAAAATAGCAAATGATCCTTTAAAATAAATGTATTGTAAAATGAATTAAAATCGCTAGGATAATCCAAATGACAAATTCTTTTATTTTTCTTTTGGAGTGGGATAATTTGTTTGTTTAATAAAATGAAGTCTTGTCAGATTTTAAATGTTTAAAAAAAATTGAATATACCAGGTGAGTTCCAAAACTTGTAAATTAACGGTTATTTATTTATTTTCTACCAATAATGAGATTTTTAAGGAAAATACGAAATTTCGAAAAGCAGTGCTCTAAATCTTCAATGTATCATTTGAATGTATTGATGTAGGATATAAATAAATAAAAAGACACCGAGACTCCTTGTCTCACGAGACTCCAGTGTAATGGATAGGCACTAAACATTTGGCTTATCAACAGAGATAGCGCGAGTTCAATTCCCGTACAGGTCATGAAATATTTAATTGAAAACAAAACTTTGAAAAAAAATTTTTTTTTGCAAAAAAGAAGTGACCAAATACTTTATCAGCGTAACAAATTATTATATTTGAGCCGAGTCCAAAGCGTTCCTCCATTGGCTTCTGTCTTCTTTCCAACTTCCAACAATATTCAGCATTCTTACGTTTGACTGAACACCGTCTTTCCATCGAAGATGTGGTCAACCTCTTCAGTGTTTACCCTCCAGATTGAAATCAAAAACCGCTCTTACTATAGCATCATCGTTAATCCTTAGTAAGTGACCTAAACCGTGTTATCATACAAACCACCATTGCTTGTAGGAGCGCGTCTCTTCTTATTGAATTCAATGTACTCCTCTAGAATCTGTCTTTAAGTGGAGATCTCGTCAGCTGTTGTTTTACCAGGCCTAAAGCTACACTGATATCGTCTGATGTTATAATCCATATAAAGCTTCATTCGCGTCGTATGATATGAGATAGAATTTGTCGCCACATTTAAGAGACTTATTCCTCGGTAGTTAGATCCTTCTAGCCGATCACCATTCTAAAATATGGGTATAATAATGCTGTGTTCCACTTATTGAGCATACTTTCTGTGGTCCAAATTACGGTCATAGTTTGGTAACTTCTTTTAAGGTGGGTGGTGGTTCTGATATATGCTTTGCTACATATTTGAAAAGGATGTAACAAATGACTGTTTTCATCTTGTCATTTGTTATGGCCTACAAAAAAAATAATACAAAAACAAATATTGTTCAAAATTTTGCCAGTACTACTTGTAACCTTCTTGTCTTGTTAGATTTATGCATTCTGATTCCTTACATTAATTTCGCATTGAAGTTTCAACTGAAGTCCCAACAGTTGCAATATTTTAAAAGAATCTTGTCCTATTTTAAATTATCTGGTTCCAATTTTCAACTTCTCATTCTTAAAAGTATTAAAGTTATCCAAGTTTAATCCAAAAAATTGTATAACAGTTACCCGATTTAAACTAAAAATGTATGTATATGGTAGTCGGATTTAAATCAAAAACTATGTAGCGAATTTTACAAATTGTGTCAAGATTTATTTGAGTGAATGTAGGAATGCAGATGCAGGTAGAGAGAAGCGAGCACGTGTCATAACTCAATTTAGTATGACTATAAAAAAAGGCATTAATTTAGAATCTGCTTCAACTTTAAAAAAAATTTAGTATGCATGCATGCCTCCAAAAGTGTTTATCGAAGCTATATATTTCCATATATGAAACAAATTTATATACAAATTCAATTTATTTTAAGTATAGGTACTTTTATATTCATTTATCTTTAAAATAGATAGAGTTTCAAAATATACCTCAAAAATTAAGTTTTAAAGAATTCTTCGTGTTTTCCAACCACTTCCTTTCATTTCATAGATTCATCAGTTACCTTCTGTATCTTCATGTAGGTTAATTTGGTTTAGTGCTTAATGTATATAACGATGATGTATGTACATATCTTTTAAATTATTTTAACTATTTATTATCTGTAAATTATAAGCAACACGTTTACTTTATGTCGTCTTACAATAATGATTATCACAATAATAATGAGAATAACTCTTTTTTAATAAAAAAACAAAAAAGTGTAAAAAAAAAAATCTTCATTAATACGGCTTCAAAGAATACAAATTGTAAAACCAGATCAGCGCGATCCAAATCCATTGAAAATGTCATCAAGCTCAAATAACATTATAATGAAGTCCAATGTATATATAAACATTATTTTTTTTAGCATACATACTTATTTATTTAATTTTTTTTTATAATTTTTTTTTTGCTCTTTTTATGCCCATCTTTGCGGACAAATTGACAACAAATAATATCATATAACATACTCCACCTGGGTGGTCATCAAATTACCGTAATACTAACTTGTGTTTTAATAATAATATTAATATGTGTATGTACATATGTAAGTATATACCTACAGATATTTTTTTTTAATAATGTATATAAATATAATAATAAATTTTTTTTAATTGATACAAGTTAATAATTATATTTATTACATACATACAACATACATACATATACATATATTCTTATATAAACTTTTTATTAAATACGTTGAAGACATTGAACTACAAGTATAACATCAGAACTACAAGAGTAAATACAAATGAAGTTATCTGTAATTCTCAAGTTCCACTTCAGAATTTTACATGAAAACTAAAATTCCAGAATCTTCCCCTCGGTCTAAGATATGCTATTTCTTAAACCTGAGTCCAGTATTTTTTAAAAATTGTTAAATGTAAAAAAATTTATAGAACTTCTTGAAATACTAACCGAGGTCTACATATACTATCTGAGACATTCTTAAGCGCTAAATGAGACTTAGAAGTAATCAAAATAAACAAATAAACGAAAATATAGGAAATTAGGGATCTTATAACAAACCAATGGTCTATTGATTTTTGAGTTTTAGCTTTTTATTTTCCTAAAGTAGCATTGTCATTTATAAGGAAATTGTAGCTAACGTGTTAAAATTTTAATTTTATTTTAATACATAATATTTATCGCATTATAATTATTTAATATAATATCTACAATTTAATTGTGCAGTCTGTAGAATTTTTATGATATATTAGGTTCTTATATACATGTATATTGTATACATTTGAAATTATATATCTGTATGCATATTATGTATTATAATTTATAAATATAAAAAATGAAGCTTTAGAAATGATATAAAAAAGTAAAAAGCAATCAAATTGGTTAAAAGTGTGCTCTTTGATTAACGATAAAAGTTGGTTCAATGAAATGAAATATTAGTTTTTAAAGCCAACTAATTAAATTTTTCAGAGACAATTTTTAAATGTTACTCTTACAATTATCGACTGTCAGCAATCAGCTTTATTTGATTTAACTTCTGACTCCTTCCTCTTTACTCTATTTAAGATAAATATTCTTCGAATACTAGAGTATTTAATTCAACTATTTCGGTGTTTATGTTCACCTCTAGCATTAAGTAAAACCAAAGTACATATTCTCTATTGAAATTTTTTTTTTTTTTTTTACTAGGGAATGGAATGGAACCCCGAAAGTCACCCATTGAAACTATGCGATGTTTCTTTCGGTAACACCACACCCATTTTGAACCAAACTTTAAGAAGGAACCTGTGATACAAATGTACAGTTTATTTATGAATAATTGCAATGAGCGTTTCCGTAACATTGGGATCATTTATAGTTTTGCACTTAATCGAGATATCCTAGCGCCGATTAGGGAGTACCATCCCAACAATTTTCATTATAGCCCATTTTTGGTCTAATATATCTTTTATAGATATTGAGAAGATTGAGATGCAGATAAATTTTACACTGCAAGAAAAACTTGAATCGTTCCTTAGTTCACAGTGAGCAATTCCTCTAAACATAACATAAATTTATAGAACTTACAAAATTCTTAATAGACTACATTCCTCGACCCATCAGACAACTTTTACTACATCCGTAAAAATTCTCAACTTTTAATTAAAAATTCAGCTAACAACAAAATTTCACTCAACCATAAAATTTTATAGAGGTAAGACGTGCTAAAGTATTTAAGCATAGCTGAAAACTTCAAACAAGCTTTAAAGAAGAATTATAATGCTTCCCTTGAGTACAAGAGGTTTCCAACTAAAAAAACCAGTGGATAAATATAGTGACCTAATGTGTTATAAGATAGGAAAAAAATAAATATTATGGTATTGTTAAAAAGTTATTCGCTTCATAAAATGTATTTTAGGGTATTCACAGAATTGAACTTCGATGGGTTTGCTAGCCATAGATATAGACTAGATATAGACAGCTTCTCTTTCCATATAACGTGTTTCTTTAATTTTTTCAGTAATTTTATTACATAAGATATTTATCATTCGAAATAATGCAAATGGTAATAATTAAGGTACCTACTCTTGAAATATATATATATATACAAACATATTTCTACTTAGATTAATGTTCCATTCCAAGAACAACTAATGAATTATGTATTAGACAAAAAAAAACAATCAGTATTTAACAAATAAAGTGAAATTAAAGTTTTACAAAAATTAATCTCAGAAATAAATGAAATCCAGAAATAAATTCATAAATTTTCATAAATTCTATATATTTTCATACATTATCAACATAGCATGTAATCTTTTTTTAATTTTTTTTTGTAATTAAAAAATTAGACGAAAAATTTTTCTTTTAACTGGAGAATTTTCCGGAGGAACAGAAACAAAATAATGCAAAGCAACTGCTTAATATTCAAATAATTAATGGCCTTATGTTGCTATGCTAGCTAAAATAAACTTTTTTCATATTATCAATTTTAGCAACATTAATACAAGAAATAAGTATACAATTTTTATTTTTTTTAAAACCCATTAACTGTATTTGGTACATCTAACGGCAGATACGAGAATTATTTAAAATGTCTACTGTGAATGAAATATAGTGACAGCTAAACTATGAAATACAAAATACGTATAATGGATTTAATTTTTAATTTAAACTTTTCAAAAACTTAAATTTGATTTTCTGATTATACAAAATAATTTTAATTAATGCAAATTTTACTGGAGTTTAATTAATAAAAATAGAATGTTCTTGAAGTAATAATATTATATAGACATTATAAAAATTAATTATAAATACTACTTAAATTATGATTTATGAATCTTAACTATGACTATTGACTAACAAATAATAATCCCCAAATATTTTCTATGCGCTACGCCCACCTTTTTATTAAAATAAATTTCGAAATAGGGATCGAAAGATAAATATAAGAATAAAAAGAGTTAAGTAAAAAGTATGGTTAAGGCTGATTTTCATAAAAAAATGTTCGTGGATATATTCAACTTTAGAAAGAGTTAAATATAAAGAGAGGGAGAAAAAATTTTATATCAAGATCATAGAATTATTAGTTCAAGAATGGCAAAAGAATGTTCCCGACTCTTTTTTTTTTTTCTAATGTGGTTTTCTATCCTAAGGTATTCAGATCAGACAAAAAAAAAATACGTATGCATTTTCTTCTATCATTATTTAAAGTTGAGTAAATGACAATCATCAATAAGTGGTTTCTCATTAATTTTTTTGTTTAAATTGAATTTTAATTTGAAGAGTTTTTATATTAAGTTGTTTCGTATAAAGATATTTACTATTTGATTCAATTAATTTTTAATTCAAAATATTTACTTTTTAATAGTATAGAATTCAATAAAACATCAACAAATAAATTTGAATAAAATTTGAAAAAAAAATTCCAGTCTAATTAAAATATAATGGAATCTCCATCAAAGTAAATTTATTGTTTATTGTGTATGCAAAATGGTCCCCAAAAACGTACGTTTTTTTTGTTTAAATCCTTCTGATAGCAATTAGCATATTTAAGTTTTGAATGGCGTGAATCCATTCAAAAATATTAAAATTGTCAGAAGAAAACCTAAAAAAAGTATAAAATATTTTAAATGTTTCCAAAAAAACTGTGTTTCCGCAATTCTTTAAGCACCATTTTCTTCCAATTCTATCAACTCGGTATTTTTTAATTAAATAAAATTAACCCAGAAGCACAATATTTTGTTTTCATTCAGTTTTAACTTTGAGGTACTTAAGTTTCTTTTATATTTGACTTTCTATGATTCGCGAAGAAACTAGTCAGTACAGGTACAAGTAAACGGTACAGTACAGGTAAGATTTTGTAGCAAAATTTTAATAGCTAACAATTTACATAGGTAACCAAATTAAATCGTTGTTTTTCAATACAAAATTTTAATGTTTTAGTTTGGTTTTAATTAAAAACTTAAAAAAATTATAAAATTTAAATAAATTATAAGGAATTTGAATTAAAAATTCGATAATACAATTTAAATCAAATCTCAATATAAAAATTTATTTTGTTATGTTTGTTTATTAAAAATATTTACGATAATTATAAAAAAATTATAATTAACAACCTTTAAGAAGAAAATTTTACAATTTATAATAGAAAATGTTTAAACAATAATTTCTTGAAAAGTAACTATTTTCATGTAATCATTTGCTAACGATTCTTTTTTGTACTTGTATTGTACATCTTTAAACGTCAAATAAAGTTCTTAAACTTTCGAAACAAATAAATTGTTTTGTATATTATAATTTTTATATGTTTTTAAATTAAAAATACATATAAACAATCTAACCAAATATGGTTAGAACAAAGTTATTGAATAAATCTAAGGCATTTAGAATATTTTAAATTAATTTTTAAAAATTGTTATTTTTATCAAAATAAAAATAAAATCGAATAGAATTTATAAAAAAAAATTTGCAAATTTTATACGAATTTGGTTATTTTTTTCTTAATATTTTTATACAAAAGTAAATGATGAAAGTTTATTCATTTTTTATTTAATTTTTTTAAATGGTTGTTTAAAAATTAAACTTAATTAGAAATGATGATATAGAGTTAACAAATATTGCAATAAAAAACAAATAGAATGCAAAATATGCGTAGACCAAGGTATAAAACTGTAAGTATTTTGATATCTGTTGCTTTAATATGAATGAATTATGTATAAACTATGAAGTCATAATAATAAAAGCCGGTACATACATATATGTATTTAATGTTGATATTGGCTTTTGTTAACTACCGAAAACGTTAAACTTTTTACATAGAAAAAAACGCAATTAATTTTTAAAAACAAACCGAACATGATCAAAAATAACTTTTTGTATAAAAATTTCTATTGTTTAATGATGAAGGGTAAATTACTGGCATCAAGGAAATCTTACTTGAATGGTCAATGAACTTTATTTTAAACATATATTTACGTATGATTCATGATCTGATCTGAGCATAATTTTAAAACTCCACGGAACTTATTTAAGTTTTTACTATAAAAATTCAAATTTAAATTTGTTCAATTTTTTTTTTTAAATTTGTTTTTACATTTTTATTATTTCATGTAGGCTTTGGTCATTCTTTCAAAAAAAAAAAATATTTAGTTCAGCTTTTTTTTAAAGAAAATTTCGTTAAAACTTTTGATACGGCAAAACTTACTCTTTGTTTAAATATTGTTTTAAAATTGCAATGTGTTATCAAATAACAATAATTGAAAATTTAAAAGTGGCAAATTAATTTTTTTTCTATTTAGATAGTTTTTATACTTAACAATGTCTGTTGTTTTAAAATAACTATATTTATGTTACCAAATAAGAATTTTATATTTTTTAGAAAAGACAAAACCAAGATATGGCGGAATTATCTGAAAGTTTAAGTGCTTCAACATGTATAGCTCATTTAATTTTGGCTGGCACTTCGGCTTGGGCAATTAAATATTGTGATTTAAATTGGCCATTTTCATATGCTTCGTATCTTATGCTTTTTGGTCATTCAGTAGTTGGTGCAGTATATTATGGGCATCCTTCACCACATAAGGTGTTTAGAAAAATTTGCAGAATAAGGTAATTTATTTGAGTTAAATAAAATTTAAAAATTTATTAATATCATTTCTTTTTAGTACTGTTCTTGTTGAATCATGCCCATTGGCTTTCTTGGTATCAGATTTATTAATAATTAAATCTACAGAAAATTCTTCACCATTTATATATTTTCCTGCATTATCTGCTGCATTACCAATTACAAGCAGTTTGCTTATTGATGAAGAAGGTGATCATTTAATGATTGATATAACGGTTGGACTGAATTTATGTGTCTTACTTTATTTTGCAATTAATAATGATAGTCCATGGGCATATGGTCTTGTTACCCTGGGGGTGCTCAATCAATTTATTTTTAGTCAGATATGCCATAGGTATGAAGTGCCAAGAATGGATTTAGTTGCAATTGGTTTAACTTTCTTTTGTATATTTAGTATAAATACATTGTGCGACGCTACAATGTAATAGAAAAATGTGGCTATTTTAACTCTCAATCATTTCTAAAAATAGTAAAAACAAATATTTCATATAAATGTAATTTTAAATTTGCCTATTCACTGTGTGTTAGTCAATATTGTAAATTGCAAAAAAAAAAAATTGTGTCATATATAAAAAAGAATTTATAAATTAGGATTAGATTTAAAAGAAGAAACAAGTTGTGAACATTTTAAATCATTTAGTGCAATCGTACAAAATCAGGAACCTCTTATTTTATATTTTTAAATTATGTTTTTTTTTTTTTTACACTATACAATTATATTTTTTACTATTATCAGAAATATTAATTTCTATATTGTATATATAATTCTATCAAAAGTTTTGAAAAAGTTATTTTGTGAAAATTATAAATGTACTTTGATATATATATATACAAAAAATATAGTAGCAATTTTTAATAAATTTGTTTATTTTTATGGTTTTTTATAATTGGATGAAGATAAATTGCTTTAAAGCTTAAAACATAAAGGAAACTAGAATCATGTCGAATATTCGAGGTGACTGTCAGATCCATACATTTAAATGGGACTGCTTGTCCCACTTGTTTCTGTAATTTTATATAAAGTATATTCATAGTTAATCGTACATTCGATTGCAATTGTAATCATCTAAAAAATAAAGCATTTCATATTTAGATTATTTTCTCCAAATCGTCTGCCCCCGATCCAGATATTAAGCAAATATTGTGCTTATGTTTTTTATAGGTGTCTCTTAAATTTTCCCACTTGCATATATCATCTGAAATTATAAAATTTTTATTTCTCAATTTATTTTTCTATGTAGATACAAAAATTCTTACATGTGCTTCCAAGTTTTTCAGCTATTTGTATCCAAACACATTCCTCTTTTTTTGTATTAGGATTGTATTTGAATTAGGATTCTTTAAATTAAATAAAAAGCTACAATTTCATACTTCTTTAGTAAGTTTTTCATCAAAATTCATAGTTACTATTTTTTTTAAATTTAAAATCACAACCGAACCGTTTGAAAATTTCGAAAAATGAATGATTGTCATTCTTTTAAAAACAGCTGTTTTCGCTAGCCGCCGCCGTCTTCATTCATTGTGGGATAATGGCGAACTTAGTTCTTTATATCGTACATCCAATCATAAGATAAGGTGTGGTCGTAAATGTAAACTTTTTGACGTAAAATATGCCATTTGACATTTATTATGATTTTAAGTCCAAACAATTTGCAATCAGTAGACATTCAATTTACAAATAAATTTTTGTGGTCGTAAAAGTAAATTTTTTAGTTTTGCAATGGATATAAAATCAACAGATTGTTTTTGTTTTCCACTTTTGAAATGAGTTTCCATCGCTAATCTTGTACAAATTAGTAGTTTTAAGATGGATGTGTCCCACAACAAACTTTGTGATTAACTTTGAGTTTCACTCCTGTTAATTTAAATTTATTTACAAAAAAAGACATAATATTTTCTTACTTACATTATTAATCATAAAAATAAAACAAGGCTGAACGCTCAAAAAACTGTACCTTACTACTTGGTAAACTGATTGTAAATAAAAAATTTAGTTTGCATAGTTGACGTTTACTTTACACATATTTCACATTTACGACCAGGTTCAGTGCAATGATTTTTTACATAATTTTTGGTCGTAAATTCAAAATATGCATATTGACAGCAAATTTACATTTACGACCATAAGAATAATAGAAGACATCCAATATTCTTTCATATGTCATTGGCGCTGATTCTACAGTACTGAAAAAATGTGAAATAATTATACTATCAGTTTTAAATATGGCAGAAGCTGAGAAATAATATTTTTTTTTTTTTTGCAACAACAAAATACCTTGGCTTTCAATTGAAACTCGAATTGAGATTAACTGAACGTGATCAGCGCCATGTCATTAAATTTTTTCTATAGTGTTGATTGATGAAATTAAATCCAGTCAATTTAATTTAATTTCACTTTGACAAAATAACCATTTATTTTTTTTTTAAATTTAATTAAATATTGTTGAAAATTTTATTTTATTAGTTCTATTTAAATAAAAATAAATTAATATTTATTCTCAATTAAAATTAAGACAATAAAAAAATATATTAATTTATATTTAAAATTATAAAAAAAATGTTAAACATGTAGATGTTTTGTTACATTTCTAAATGTCATTATTTTTATTTGATATTTCGAATAATCGATTATTAAAACCCAAGCAAAGCAACATCGATTTTAGAACTTTCAAATATTGTTTAAAAAAATTTCAGATGAACGAACGAAAACGAACGGTCTATTTTAAGTGTTTTTTTTCTAATTTTCTCGAACGGATTTTTTAATTTTACTGTAAATAATAGTCTAACATAAATAATTTGAATGAAAATTTATAATTTAATATAGTATTATTTAAGACGTTTAAGTTTAAAAATTTAAAACTAATATGGTATAAAACATTTTCAAAAAACATTAAAATAAAATTTATGTTTCGATTTTTGTTTAAAAGAAGAGAAAAATGTTCTGTTGATAAAGTATTTTTGGTAAGTTTTATTTTACATCATGTTACCTGTGAATTTGCAAATTTTTCTTCAAATTAAAATATGGCGCGGAAGTTTTTTTATTTAGAAATTTTATTTACAAAATAAACTAAGAATTTTTTAAAATTTATGTCTTTGTTTTATGTATTCGGCTTCAGCGCAACAAATTATAATTTCAAATTCTAAGTGAAATATTTTGTGTAATTTTAAGTTGTGTAATTTTTAAGACATTCAGTCAAATTATGTTAACTATCCTTTACAGTGTCCACGCGATTTCTTGAGATCTTGGTATTTCAAATTTGCAAAATGAAAACATTCGTAACTACTTTAAAAAAATTTATTTTTGGTAAATATATTTAATTTAAAAATGTCAAATGAAAATATTAGTTATGTGTACAATACTTCCCAATATAGAAAATTTAAAATTTGAAGGAAAATTAAAAAAAGGATTTTTTCGCCATTAAGAATAAGGAACAAGGTTTTTCTTTTTATATACGATAAATATTCTTTCGGTTTCGATAATGGAAGCTAATTGTTATATACATATATTTTAATTTTTTCTCATTAATCTTAAATTTATGTTTTCTTAAATATTTGGATTCGGAAAACAGATATTTTTGAATACCTATATATGTTACTTAGTTATTTTAAGTTTGGGTTTTTTCAAAAATATTTGCAGGTAGACATGTGGATTATAATTCAATTTAATTCATATAATATCTAGGCACTTGTTTGTTATGAGTGCACTATACACCAGACTGCATCTTTGTGAATTCGTAGAAAATTTTCATTATTATTAAGGTTCATAATTACATATAATATTAAATCTTTTAGAGAAGCTTGTATTATAGAATTAATATAGAATTTTTTATTCTACACATTTATTTTTTCAAATAATTTGTAATTTTGCCTTATTAATGCTTTTAAATTATAATAAAAGGATTATAAACAATCAATTTTTTTTGTTAACTTAAAAAATTTATTAGAAAAATTCAATTAAAGTCAATTTTATTTATTCTTTAAAAAAAAACGTGTTAATTTTCAATGTCAATTTCGATCAAATATTCGGACATCTAGTTTTCATTTAATTGGAATTCAGTAAGTACCTATATGTATAATGATTAAATTTACAAGGTTTGTATCGATGATCTTTAAAATTCGCTTCTACATAACGTAATTGAACAAATCCAATGATATTCTGTAATCTATGTAATATTATATCGAACATTAGTTATTTAATTGAAGAAATTAATATTGCGAATTTTTTTCATTACAAAACGATAAAAATCTTCTAAAATCCTTAATAATATATAAATTTGTTAAATATAATTTGTTAAATTCACAAAAGAAGACTTTTTTTTTTCATATATTGTGCAATATTTTATTTCATACTTTATTCAACCAATCAAAAATTAATATAAATTAGTTAACTTTTTTTCAAAAGGAGTTCTTCAACCTTACTCATCTATCCAGTTTTATATTCTCTAACAGTTCCTTAATATGTATTATTATAAGTCCTAAAATGCGCATTACATATTTTGAATGTAACTGAAAAGCATTAAGAAAAATTATAGGAAAAAAATTTCTGAACAGCTGCTCTATTGTTTGGTTTGAATTTTTTTTTTCTTTTCGAGAAATAAAAGAAATGACAAAATTGAATAAAATAACAACAAGAATTAAAAGCAGTTCTTCTCTTCTGTAAACAAGTAAGCAATAAGTATATAACTAGTAGGGATCCCTTGTTTTTGTTTTACTTTATAAATTTACCTTCAGTTTTTTTAAGACTTAACAATTTATGGAGTTAAAAATTCTTAGTGTTAATATAGGTATATAATATATATATATATGTTTATTAATATTTCAGGTCCCATTAAAAAAATTTTAAAATGTAAAAAAAGAGTTAATATCTTTGCATTATATACGTACTTCAAAAATAGTAATAACATTTTAATTAAACTCTTTAAAATAATATTTTATAAAAATACAATGTTAAAACAAATTCTTATTTAGCTTTTGTTTAATTTTCTATTCTTACAAATTAAATGTCAATTTTAATTAGTAGTTTATTTTTTCTGACAAATTGATTGGTATAACTTAGTGATTAATTCCAACTTATTAAATTCTGCAATTTTCATGTTTTACTTCTTTACGTTCGTTTAGTCAAAAGGATTTGCCTTCCAGTATGTTTGTATAATATGAGCATCCATGTATTTTGTTTCTAAAGGATATTTAAAAAAAACTGTTAGTTTGTTTGCAAAAGTTTCATTGTTAATGGCGTGGTATGTCATTCTATCAAATATATGTACATAACAGTGACGAGGCGTGACATTTTTGAGAAGGGAAGCACTCGACGTCTCTAACGCTATTTCAATTAAAATCTTTAATAATTTTTTTTTACTTTTGAAATTACTGTCTTTGAAAACTACTTTTAGTTCAGTTTTTAATCCTAAAATATCAAAAAAGCTTGGATAAGAACTTTGTTAATTAGATATAAAATTTTCTGGAAAACTTTTTTTCAAATTCTGCATACTTATTTGGTAGTATCTGAAAGTTTTAAAAATTTAAAATTAGATAAAGAACTAAATCTACAGTATAGTTCAAGAAGTATTTGATACAACATAAAATGCTAAAACTCAACTCGTTATTCCCTTGATTTTATTGTTGTATTTATCACAATTCTTCTTTGCTATTTTCTTTCTATATTTTGTCATACAAAAATTTAAGTCGACTTGTTTGAGGTAAATAATGCGTAATTCAAACTCATTCTTCTCTTCATATAAAAAAAATTTAACGTTTAGTTACAATCTGAAAATTTCATAGAAAAAAGAATGAGTGTTGTGAAGGCATTCCGTTTGTGTTTTATATTGCGACAATGATATAGAAAGTTTAATGTGTTGTGGATATGTATTGTGGACATGTATGGTATTAAAGTATGGTGAAGTTGTTAACTATTTTTTGTGACACATTTTACTGTTTGACAAATGATAGTTTATGTTATGGCAGTAAAATATGTATAATCATCATGTATAATGTTTATATGAATAATCATCACGTATATTATTTTATTATACATACATATGTATAAAATTTATTGTAATGTATGTAAAGTATACATCAAAATTATTTTGTGTGTTTTGTGTGTTCGGCAATATTTTATGTTAGAAATAAGATATATTTGATGAATTTTAATAAATTTTTCAATGGATTTTTGTTCAAATTCCAAGGGAAGCACTCATTCCGTTCAATGTATAAAGTCCACGCCCCTGGTTCTAAGGTGTAAAGTATATTTTATAATTACATGTCCAAAAAATTGTTTATAGATTTATAGTAGTTACACTGCATTTTTAATGGAAATTTTATAAAATCTTTAATATACCTAACTGAAAATAAATTTAAAATTTTCCAATGTTTCGTTATAGATTATATAAATTTCTTATTAGGGGTAATTTTCTTTTATTATTTAACTTTCTTGTAATAAATGGAAGGGAAAAACTATAAAAATGACAATATCAAATTAAATGAAAAGGAAATTGCAAAAGAGGTACCCAGTTTAAAAATATTTTATAACGACTTTTCTAAAAATAGTGTGCTATTATTTTTAGAAAATGTCTTAAAATTTTTTGCATTGATCTGATAAATTAAAATTTATGTTGGTTATGTTATAATATAACACATCAGTTGTTTAATTGTTAAATTATTTTCATTTTAGTAACCTTTTTTAAATAATAAATAAATAATAATATTTTGTATTACAAAAATTATTTATAATGAATATGAATTTGAAAAGTGTTTATTTTTAATAAATAACTTGAGATCTGCTCTGTTTTAAGCATTTAGTTGATTGTAAGAAAAATTTTTGTCTGTTCGTTTGTTAGTTCGTTTATACAACTTTTACACCGTTTGAAATAAGGAATAAAAATTTTAGTGTTGCAAAAGAAAACCCGTTACAGAATTATGCCCCCCAAAATCTGGAATAGTCCTATATTTACACAGATATAAGAAAAATTCTGCTCGTATATAGGGAATACTTTCGATCTGAAAACGCCAAAATAAAGATGTTTTTACGAACTTTATAAATATATATATATAAATGTAACACAAAAGTATAATGTTGTCATAGGATACTTAGTTTACCGTTTTGCGAAACTCAATTTTTGCAAAATTCTTAACACCTTATATCTTTCAACTGGTTTACGTAAGGAATTTAAGAAAACGAACGGACAACAAGAAGAATATTGAAAGAATTTAGAAATGATGAGTTTTTTAATGCAAATTTACAATTTTTAAACAACCGTAACTTGAATGTCTTATAATTTTTTTTATAAAGGGTTTGCATAAAATTGAAGAATAGTTTTTTAAATAAACGTAATTATAGCACAATATATTCTCCCGATATTTATGGATGGTTCGAAATTTTATCTTTTTTAATGCAAGTAGTATTTTTTGTATCTTCTGCCTATTCTCTAGCAAAATCGCTGATATATTGATGTAATAGAAATCAGCATTTAATAAAACGTTATGTCTTATCTTTAAATTGCAAACAGAAAGGATTAGATTAATGTTAGACGTTTGGTAAGAGCTTGAAAAAGTGTCTAGTAGGCATTTGAACAAGTCAACGATAACAACTTGTTTTTCATTATTGGTCAGTGGGTAAATTCTCGCATGACTAAGGTACAGATCAGATCTTATAATATAAATAAGCAGCGAAAGAATTCGTCTTTAGTTTTTAAAATAACTTCTTAATTATAACAATTTAACAAAAAAGAAATCCCTTTAATCCTAAATTTATTTATATATTTAATTTGACTTTTATTGAAACTGCAAGGTAAAAATAACGTCTTTTTGATTTTTCAACTAATGCAACTTTATATTCTATATTCTATTTTATATTTTATAAATTGTTGAAACGAGAATGAAAGTTTTGGTATTATACATTTGATTTGACTTTTAAGTTACACGTATTATCTTCTTTAAAACTTATGAGTTAGAGAAAGGGCTGACATTTTTTTAACCAGATACCAAATCATTATAAATTATGATATAAAAAAATACCCTTAATTTCAGTATTACATAAGTAATTGTAATTTTTTGTTTTTAGATTTTGGTAAAAAAATATGTAGGTAAATGTTTGAAATTGTTAATTTATTTTTTATCACATTTTTTTTACTTTCATTTTTGAATTGAACGTCGCTTAATGAAAAAAATATTAATTTATGCTTTGTTTTGTCACATTTTGTCATTTCAAAAAGGTAATAGCAACGGATTTAAAAATATTTACATAAATTTGTTTTTATGGGTAGGTTTGAAATTAATAAAAAAACAAATCTAGTTTTTAAATTTAAGGAATTTTGGAAAAAAAAATATTTTTATAATAATAAAATAAAAATAACACATATTTTGGCATTTACAGACAATAATCAAAAAAGTTTTGGATTTTTATCTATGTCATGGAATAAAGGAAATGAAAATTTGAAAATTTGATAAATTAATTTGCTTAGCAGTATTGAAATTGGGTAATGGATATTATCTTAACCAATACCGTATCATTATTTATAAAAATATTTGATGTATTTACATTAATATACTATTCTAGTCTAGTTAACATGCAAACTATGCAAAACGTATTTATGACGATCTAGTTTTGAAACTCTTACCTTAGAAAAAATCATCTACATTCGAAAATTTTTAAAAATTTAAAAAAAAATTCTAAATTTCTATAATAAAAAGAATATTTATCCTCTCCATCTTCTTTACAGCCCTAATTCAATGATTTTTTGCAATTTTTTAAGTCTGGAACTTAAATTTTTCAAATTTTTGGATTTTGTTAAAAAATTTTGGTACCTACGTTGAATTTAAAAATACCTTTTTAACTCTTCTTTAAATATTTCGGTTTCTGAGATTCTCACATATTGTTGTATTTTTTTTTTGATGTAACAACGATATTTCAAAATGCCAACGCATGTCATATTATGTAACAAAATGTATTTAGGTTTTGCAAAAAATTAAAAAAAAAAAAAACAAAAAAAATACTTTATATTAATTTTATTTTTCCCTAATATGCTCGGAAATTAAATGAAGCATTGAAATTATATTTATATACGGAAATACTATCTTATACCTGAAAACTTCTTATTTGCCACCTTTAATTATATTCTTAATAAAAGTATTGCTCTAAATCAACCCAAAAAAAAATATGGAATAAATCTACTTTACCAAGATACGAAAAAAGAATGTTAGGGAGCAGTTTTTAATTTTAATTTCGGTTAAAACATCATTTTCACTCAACTTCGTTACACATGTTGTAACCTTTTTTCTTTATCCTATTCCATTGTTTCCATTTTCTACCTATTTATTTTTTTTTTACTGGTGAAGAGATACAAAATATATATATCCTGATTCATGTATATCTCTTGATTTTATTAAATTTATTGGTTCTGATTTTCTCCAAAAAAAATAAAAAAATAAAAATGTCGATCTTGATCTTTTTCTGTGTCTCTTCTTTAAGATAGAAAGAGAGAACATGTGCAGGACGAAGAAAAACACAAAAAAAGGATCTAAATACTTGTATTCGTTGAAGGATAAAGGATGTATGTATCTAACTAAACTAATACAACTAAGGAAATTTAAAACAAATTTTTATTATCTAGTGTTACCAAATGCGGAAAAATTTTATTTTAATATTAGGTCATATTTGTGATTAGAACCTATTCAAATCTTGAAACTCAGATCTTACGCTAAGAGTGCAATCTGCGAGTTCAGTGGAGAGTTTAAACTCAACAGAGTTGTCAAAAAATGTATGTCAACGTTTTTAAATTCAATGCGTTGAAGGTAAGCGTTGTCATAAGCGTTCAACATCTTATCTGGGT
This sequence comes from Dolichopus griseipennis, assembly GCA_963082915.1. Lineage (NCBI taxonomy): Eukaryota > Metazoa > Arthropoda > Insecta > Diptera > Dolichopodidae > Dolichopus > Dolichopus griseipennis. The sequence continues at coordinate 362,456,278 of OY720441.1, forward strand.
TAAAATCTGATACGTATGGCTTATAATGTGCTATTTCATTACTTTTTCATTCATTCATTTAAAAGTTCCACTCCATTTTAAGCCTTGCCCCTTTCTTCTATTATAATATTAAGAACTTCAAATTTCTCAAAAAGGACTTTTTCATCCTTAACTTAGTGTGTTAAACTAGAATTTATTCAATATCTGGTTACTCTAAAATTTTTTACATATATTCATTTCTTTCTATGTGTACGAAAATATCTAGTAATTACATATTTCCTTTTCTTACGAATAAATTAAAATTAATCGTAAAAGGATAACCAAAGGAAGAAAAAATTAGGGGAATTTACTGTTTTTGATCCTGTTTTTTTCTTTTTATATATATTTTTTTTGTGTCTCTAAAAATGTAAGAAATCAGAAAATTGAACAAGAAATTTTTCATTTCAGTCAGTCATCTGTCGATCAGATTTGGCGCTGTTCATTTTTGTTTCGTCCTTTGAAAACGATTATTTTTTTTTTCATATATTTTTTGTTATTTTGTTTTTATTTTGTTCTTGTTTTTTTGTTTAATTTTTTAAAAAAATTTAAATTTTGCGCATAATTTTGAGAAAGTTTTTTTTTTTTTTATTTGAAATATGATACAATAATAATTGATTTTTTTTTAATATCGTTAAAACTAAAAAAAAATGTTAAAATTAAACCATTAGTAAATATAAAAATGATTAGGTGGAAATAAAACAAAAGGTGAAAATTTATATTAATTTCTTAATTAGAAATTTCAAAAACAAATTATTTTAAAAATTAATTTAAACTTTTACCGGATAAAAGAAATAGAATTGAAAATTTTGCAAAAATTTGATTGTTAAATTAAACAAAGGATACACGTTACATTCAAAATTGTTATCTTTTTCCCGCCGAGATTTTGTTTTTGAACTTTCATTAACTGGAAAAGAGTTTGAATACAAGTGTTAACTATGAATTTGTTTCTTAATTTTTGTAGTTTCAATGATTTTATTTTGAATTAATATATTTAAGGAATAAAAAATAAACTAAATTATTTGGTTACTAAAAAACCTTTCTTATATTTTTTAGAATTTTGAAATGTAATTCAATAGGACTGTCCCAAAATTTATATAAAAATGGATTGCTTTACAAAATTATGTGTACCTAAGGTGGAATAGTTATGGTCAAAAACTTATGGTCTAACGGATCTTTTACTTAGTTTATTGATATTTTAAACTGCTGTATAATAACATTTTGACCTTGAATTTCTAAATCCATAAAACCTTTAGTTTTACTTAAAAGTTAGTATATGTTTTATTTAGCAGTAGTTACATATTTTTACAGCACTTAGCATATTTTTGTTATTCCCTGAAACTGATTTACATACCTCTTTATTTTTAAATTTTTATTTAATAAATCAAAATTTAATAAAAATCAAAATTTATTAAATAAATCTATTATATTTTATTTTATTAAATTTTTATATTAAAATCAATTTTATTTTTGAAATATTTACAGATAACTTATTTAAAAATTACGGACTTTTAAGTCTGTTTAATAAAATCAGTTTGCAATATAAAAAAAAACAGTTTTAGGAGAAGTTTCAGGAATCTAGTCTAAAAAAAAAAATAATAAATTAAACTTCTTCTGATTTACATAAGTATTAAAGCACAAAAAAAAAAATGGCGCCAACAAAAGGAGCTCGTAGTTCAACTGCAGTGCATGGAACAAACTCTTTACCACTTTTAGGAAGAAAAGGAATTTCCAATAGGTAAATTATGAATTAAGTTTTAATAATGAAATTTTATAAAAACAATAAAAGTTTTTTTTGCACAATATTATGCTTGAATTGAAATTTTTCTTTTGCTTTTATTTTTTAATGCTTATACTTTTTTATTTTGCTTCTTAATAATTTGGCACTTTTATAATTTTTTTTATATGTAATATATAAAGTATTGCATTTGTTCCTAGAGCACAGAATACTCAGGAAAATGAATCAGTTGGCACACGTTCTAAAAGAAAGGCTGATGTTAGTCCATTAAAAAATGATAAAATAAAACGTTCGGCATTGGGTAATTTGACAAATAATGTTATTAATTTGCATTTGGATGATGATAAAATAAATAAAAAATCCACAACATCTGCAACAACAGTGCATGAAAATGATGTAAATTCTAAAAATGACATTAAGATCCTTAGAACAAAGGTAAAAAATAATATTAAAATAAGTTTTCATCCATTGTAAATAAATATTTTATAATACATTACATTTAAAGAGTGAAAATGCAATGCTGGGTGTACATCAGCAACAACTTCAAAATAAAAAGACTGGAATTGTATTAAGAAATACCAAAATAGTAACAAGAGCGGTAGCTGCTAAACAAACATCACAACAAGGCTCAGTTGTACCATTATCGGCTATACATAATCATTTAAAAAAACATGAACAACAAATAAAAGCCAAAGAATGTTATGAGCTTATTCAACAACAGCAACAAAAGGTTAATCAAAAAGATTTGCATGGAAATAAAAATATTTTACAAAAACAAGATGAAAATTATCAACCGCAGAAGCAACAACAACCACATGCGAATATAAAATATAAAAATCTTGAACCACCGAAATATATACCCAGTAGAAGGGTTTCTTTAGATGCTAAAACAAGAAGAATATCAAATGAATTTGAAAAGACTGAAGATACATTGTATATGTCAGCGTTAGAAGAATTGTAAGTTAACTAAAATAAATATTGAAAAAATTGTTTATGTTTAAATTCTATTATTTTTAATAGTCCGTTATCAGGAGAATCTGTATCACGTTTGTCACTTGATAATAATAAAAGAAAATCCTTAATAGATAAAAAACCAAATACTATAGAAGAAAAATGTAAAAATCGCATTTTAACACCATCCCCATTAAAACAAGCTGAACATTTGGTTCCGGAAGGTGTTCAAGATTTTGACAAAGAAAATTGGGACGATCCATTTCAGGTTTCACATTATGCAATGGATATTTTCAACTATATGAAAAAAAGAGAGGTATTTTCTTTTTTCAAATTATTCTTTTTGGTGAAAATTCATGTAATTTCTTTATTTTATATAAGGTTTTCTTTCCAATTGATGATTATATGGAAAGACAAGTGCATTTAACTAAATGGATGCGTTCTTTACTTATTGATTGGATGGTTGAAGTACAAGAAACATTTGAGTTAAATCATGAAACATTATATTTAGCTGTAAAATTAGTTGATCTCTATCTAACCAAAGTAATTGTTCAAAAAGATAAATTGCAATTATTGGGAGCAGCATCACTTTTTATTGCATGTAAATACGATGTAAGTTTCGAAAATTTTCTTTGAAATTTGAAAATAATACAATTTGTTTTTAATTAAAAAAATAGGAAAGGACTCCACCACTTGTTGATGATTTTTTATATATTTGCGATGGAGCATATGTGCATAGAGAATTAATTAGGATGGAAATGAGTGTTTTAAAAACAATAGATTTTGATTTAAGTATACCACTATCATATAGATTTCTAAGACGATATGCTAGAGTATGTTAAATCCTTTTTTTTTCTTTTTCAAATGTTTTAGTTTTAAAAACGAATATTTTTTATAAATTTTTTAGACTGCCAAAATTCCGATGCCTACTTTAACATTAGCAAGATATATTTTAGAATTTTCATTAATGGACTATGCAACAGTTAGTTTAAGTGATTCACAATTAGCATGTGCTGTTTTATTTATGGCACTAAAAATGAAAAATAGTCAATCTACAGAATCACCGTGGTCAAAAACACTCGAATATTATTGTGGTATGAATTTTTTACATATATTTTACACTATTTTTGCTTTAATCATCTTAGAATCTTTCCATATCTTTAAAATTTCTTTATATATTTTTTAGGATATAAAGTTTTCGACTTTGGTTATATAATACCAATTTTAAATGCTGGCTTAAAACGTAAACCTAAAGATGCAATAAAAACAATACGTAATAAATATTCTCATAAAATATTCTTTGAAGTTTCTAAAATTCCATTATTAACAAATGAAAAGTTTTTTGAGAATACAGGATTACTTGGAGAAGATCAAAATATCAGCGAAATTGATAATAAATTAAAAGTTTTATAATTAATTTTAATTATTATATAATAGAGTAATTAACTACCCGTACAATTTTTTTTTTAAATAAACTTTCACATAAGACAGTGAGTGAGATTCAAGTAGCAAAACCATATAAAATTATTTGAAAAATAAAACGCTTTTAAAACTTAACAATAATAATAATTTTAATGTATAATAAAATTAGGACGGGATATGACATTAATATTAAGAATTTAAGTAATTATTAAAAAAAAAAAAAAAACGAAAACAAATTTGTCCTTTATTTTATTCTTTTTCAATTTGAATAAAACAAAGTTAGTTTAAACAGTGCTGCCCACCACTCAAATTTTTTGTTTTAATATTTACTGTGTTTTCAAATACTATAAATTTTTTCGATTTCTTTTATAATTATGTTATTTAATTTTTTTTTTTTTATTTAAAAAAATCGTGTTTTGATATTTTTGTTTTTGTTTTTTTGGTAATTCATTTAATTTCAATATAATTCTTTTAATGATTTTTGTTTTATTTTTTTTTTCTTTATTTTTAATTTTGTTTAATTTTTTTTTTCTTATAAACGATATTGTAGTAATCGATAAATAGCATGGAGTTTCTTTTACTAATTAACTTGCAAAATCCGCACAATTTTTAATATATAATATTGTAGAGGGCTTGAAGCTTAAACCAGAAAATTGAATTTGAAATATCTGGATAATCTTTGTTAAGTAAGAGATTTTTAAATTTAATTTTGAATTTCTTATACTTTGTTCAATGGATTTTGTGTTTTTCTTTCATTACATATTTATGTATATTATTTTATTCTCATATTCATTTTAATTTTTTGTAAGTATTATTAAACTTTAGAGTGAGGGATTCTGTTATGAATCTAAATAAATTAAAAAAAAAAAAAAAAAAAGAGTTTAAAGGACTTTTTGATAGAAGTATATTTATGTGTTTTTATTATAATTCATTTAAGTGTTTATCTTTACATATATTTTTTTTTTTATTTTTACAATATCATTTTAATAGATTTGTAAAACAGTTTTTAAAAACTTTTTTCATATAGTAGACATCAACCTATATTAAGTTATATAATAGAAACATACATGTTTTAGCTTTAAGATAAGTAAATAAAAAAGTATACACAATAATTGCCATAAAAAAAAACCCAAAAAAAAAGAGTTACTGTAAACTGATTTTTTGTATTTTGTAAATAAATTAAGCAGTCTAAGATAGCCAAAAAGATTTATTTTTTACTTTTTTTTTTTAAATGTTTTAGCCAGAAACTATTAGAAGGTAAGATCGGAGACTCGCTGTCAGAATGGTTAACTTTAATCAATAATTCCTAATAAATTGAATTTTAGAAATAAAATTCATTAAATAAAAATATTAATATAATTTTTGCTTATGCACGGTTAAACTTCTTAAACGCTTTTTCATATATTTTTTTTTACCTGTACTAATAATTGCAAAATATTAACAAAAATTTACAAAATTTATAAATATGAGACATTTGAAAAGAAAGACAAAAAAAAAGGTTAGTTAAAATATTTAAATATTTAATTTGCCGAAGTCGGTTGCTGTTATAAAATTTATGATACAATTTTTCAATTTTTTTTAAAGAATGGAACCCTTTATAGAATAATATTTAGTTTTGACATAAAGATAACAGATAACAGGGTCTTGGTCAAAGTATAAAAGAAAACAAAGTTCACTTTTTTGATTATATGAGGGATTCAGAATTTTGTTGCAAATCTTAGTTTTCCATAAAATTAGTCTAATTTTTGGTTAAACAATATTAAATCAATTACAGATTCTTCAAAATTATCAATCAAAAATAGTTTTAAATACATTTAAAAATAATTTAATCAAAAATATTGCAATGACCATTTAATAACTCTTTATTGCAAATGGCAGAACATTTTTTGGATAAATTTTATTATCGGATTGAATAAATAGCTCTGTCATTGCTTTTTGTAAGAGCGCTACACCAAGCAATTTACGTTTTTTTATTGACCATTTCTTTGTTATACCATAATATTTTCCTCTTTTTTTATTAGTTAAACTTTCTAATCCAAGGGCATCAATTATTGCCGCTTCTCTAGTATATGCTTCTTTTGATAAAGTTTTATGAAATATTGGTAAACAGATTACACCATTTTGCGACGACCAGATATCAATTATTCGTAATAACTTTTTACTTTTTATTAATTTACCATAGTTTTTTGGTAGATCTTTTTCCATATCTATTAAGAAAATTATTTAATTTTTGTAATTAAATTATTTGAATTTTTTATTACATTTTTCGGTTTCATTTATTTTGGTTCTGTTTTTGTTATTTAAAATTTGGTAAATTTTATTTGCAGCTTTAAAATGAGAATATGGTCGTTTTTCTTTTCCTTTTCCAATATAAAATATTGACAATAAAAACTGCTTCCATACAATATGTTCATCTTTTAACTAAAATGATAAAAATTTCTTTATCCTTGGTCTTTATTAAAATGTTTTACTTACATTGTTTTTTGACAATAAACATTCAGATTTTCTTGGATCAATTAGAATATAATTGAAATTGTTTTTTAAACTTGTCTCGTTACTTAAACTTTCCGAATTGTTATAATTTTGTTGAAAATATTCTGACATTTCTCTTTCTAAATAAAAATATTCTTCTATTTTTCGATACCATTTTGGATTTTTTAAAGTTTTTTGAAGTTCTGTAGAATATGCTAAAGAAATGAAAATTGAATAAAAAAATTAAGAAATATTTTTGTTTTAATAGCAAAGACCTTTCTTCCATAAATGAAAATTTATTCGATTGGATGAAGTTACGATATTTAAAAATTTATACATTAATAAAAAAAATATAAAATTTAAAACAAATTTCTTTTATAAAATATGAAAAATTATAAAAAAAAAGTATATAATAGAAAAAAAAAAATGGGAAAATGAATATGATTTCAGGAGTCCAACATTATAATAAATTGTGACTCCTTTATAAATTTACAACATCCTTTAAATTAAATGAAATGTTTATTTAAATGTTCTTCTTAAATTTGATTTAAGATAGTAAATACATATATGTATGTATGTATCAATGTATGTACTTAAATAACATAATGGTAATAAAATACAAACATCCTTTATGAATAAGCCCATTCTTTGCAGAGATTGACTGGCTGGACTAATTCTTTTAGAAGCAAGTAGCTCCTATAGAAAAGCTGTACAACAGCTAACAAAGCCTTACACCCTTAACGTAGTCATCAAAGTAGTCAGTAGTAATTCTACTTCACAAGTTAAACATAAAATATAGTTGACACAACAAAATTCTTATTAATCTAAAATTTATTTATTTTGTTACGACCTTTCACAATATTTTTCACATAAAAAAAAGAAATATTTTGAAAATAATAAAATTATCACTTTGTAATAAATATGTTATAATGCCATCGAACTTTTATTCCTTGAATGTATTCTCAATTAATTATCATCACTATATGGTATTCTCAATTAAATTATGAAACAATAAAATAGTTTTATTTCTTTTCTATTTCTAAATTCAGTTTTTAGTGTAATTTAGACTTTGCAACTATTCAGAGTATCACTATCACTTTGTTTTTTAAAACTTGAAACACAATCTACAATGTTATTGATATATCTTATTATTTTATATAGTCGGTAAGTTGATTTATCATTTTATTGGGGGTCAAATAAAATCTTTAGTGGGGTCAATCATAACTGATAGAATTATCAACTTAAATACTGTATGAGTAAAATCACATTTCAGATTAAAAGTAATTGAGTGCAGTTTAAATAATAATACATTTCCTGAAAAATTTTTGTTTGGAGCCTCAACAGCTGCATATCAAATTGAAGGTGGCTGGAATGCAGATGGTAAAGGTCCAAGTATTTGGGATACATTTACACATGAAAATCCAGAACGTATCAAAGATAAATCAAATGGTGATATTGGTCCCAATTCATATTATTTTTTTGATCAGGATTTAAAAATAATTAAAGATTTGGGGGTAAGTGTATAGTCAAGATTTATTTCTTTTTATTTTTCACATTTGAACAATCGAAATATTTTTAAATTTCAGTTAAATTTTTATAGATTTTCAATATCATGGTCAAGAATTATGCCGACCGGAGATGTTTCTTCATTAAACGAAGCCGGATTAAAATATTATGATGATATTATAAATAAATTACTTGCAAATAATATAGAACCAATGGTAACAATGTATCATTATGATTTACCCCAAAAACTAACTGATATTGGAGGTTTTACTAATCCATTGTTTTTGAGATATTTTGAAAAATACGCGGAAGTATTGTTTGAACGTTATGGGAAAAGAGTAAATTCAAAAAAATTATTGAATTAATGTTTTGAAATAATAATTGATTTGATTATTTTTATAGGTGAAATATTGGATAACATTTAATGAACCTATGGATTATTGTTTACCCGGATATGGTGATGCAACATTCCCCCCTTTAATACATTCTGAAGGGTTGGCTGATTATTTATGCTTGGATTATACAATCAAAGCCCATGCTTTAGTTTACCGTTTATACCGTAAGAAGTTTTATGAACAGTATGGTAAAATTGGTAAAATTGGATTTACGATCAGTAGTAGATTTTATTTTTCAAAAACAAATGACGCAGATATAGTGAATCGCGGAATGGATTTCATGGTAAATTTAAAAATTGTTAAATACTATTGTTCTATTTCAATCATACTTATTTTAGCTTGGTTGGCTAGCCCATCCAATTTATAGTAAAACTGGTGGTTATCCAGAAACTGTCATCGAAGAAGTTGGAAGAAATAGTTTAGCTGAAGGTCGTGCTTGGTCCCGTTTACCAACTATAGATGAAGATTGGAAAAATTTAATAAAAGGATCTGCAGACTTTCTGGGTTTAAATTATTATACTTCACGGTATATTGAATTTGCTGATCCACCGAAAGGTAATAGCCCTTCTTGGCAAAGAGATTCACGAATAAATGCAGTAATTGATTCAAAGTGGAAACGAGCAAAATCTTCATGGTTATATAGCGTTCCATCTGGATTACAAGGGTTATTAGGGTATTTTGTTTTAATATTTTATTTTGTTCATTAATCATTATAAACTATTTTAACTGAATTTTTCTTTTAGATATATTAGAGATCAATATGATAACGTAGAAGTTATTATAACCGAAAATGGATTTTCCGATGATGGCCAACTAAATGATGACGACCGGATTGAATATATACATGTAAGAGATAGAAACTAAATTTGCTAGTGCAACTAGGATTTGTAATGTGTAATAATAAATCTTTTTTTATTGAAAGAGCCACTTAAGTGCTATTTTAAATTCTATTAATGAAGGATGCAATGTTAGTGCCTATACACATTGGAGCTTAATCGATAACTTTGAGTGGCTACAAGGATTCACGTATGTTTTAGAGATATAATAAAATTAAATTTTTAATTTGAAATTTTAAATGTTTTAGAGAAAAATTTGGATTATATTATGTGAACATGTCAAGTCCAGAAAGAGAGAGAACTGCTAAGAAATCAGCAAAATTTTATGCAGAAGTCATAAGAACTCGTTCTTTACCTTCAAATTGAGATGAAAATTTTTTTTAAATAATAAAATCAAATTATTAGTTTAAAAAATATCACATTCAATTTTCGAAGTTTAATTTAAGTAATCAACCTAAGTTTATCAAACTTTTATTTTTTTTTTTAAATTAGCTCCTAAAATAACATTTATTGAAAATTATTTGTATTGTTTAGAATGTTCTTAGAATTTACATTGCTTAGAATTATGCAAAATAATCTGTATTAAAAAAATGTTTCTTTAAATGGATTTTTTATTGAGATTAAGAGTTGAGGTAATTCTTAGGTAATACATACTGACTCAACAGGGCAGAGTGCATTCATGCCATTCAATAACTCCAGCTAAATTCTTATTTTCTTGTTTTCTTTGGTAGTTTTCTATTATTCGTAGTGAAAATTAATCACCATTATTCTTTTTGGTCAAACAAAAATTACATTCGATAGAAACCGAATACTATCTTGAAAATGTGCTAGAAACTTTAATAAACTTCGGAGTTTTTTAAAAAGTTGCAAGTAAAATGTTAATTATTTAAATGAGAACTTTTTACAAATACAAATAAAATTCATTTGTTTATTGAATTTTATTTTGTTGTTTTTTTAAATAAATTTTATTTATTAGAATATTTTTAGTTCTAAAAATTAGGGGAATCTCGGTATTTAAAAAAAAAAACTATAGAAGCTTTTGTTTCCGGAAAATTGTAGACTAATTTCAAAACAATGATACATTCGAAACTTCCAATTACATGAAATCGTCACCTAATACTTAATACATAGGCATATACATATATATATATATGATTAAATTGATTAACATTAGTCTTCGAAATTGCAAGTCTCAATTTTTCCTACTTCTATTATTTACATCTTTATTTATAAATTATTACCTATATTTACTTCAGTTTTTATCAGGATTATATTTGTTACAATTTTTTTTTTTATTTTATTATCAAAAATTTTAAATTTGAGTTTTAATTAAATTAGGAAAACCCAAATATTAATTAATAATTAACCTTAGCATCATAGGTATAATTAAAACTTATCAGAATTATATAAAAGCACGACAAAAAATTACTCAGCCAAAATTAAACAATGTAATTAAAATTACCCAGTCTTACATTAAGATCTTCTTTATATAATAAATGAAATATTTTCGAAAACAACAGTACAAATTTTACTTTCCAACAATTCAGAGTATCATTTGTACTTTGCAAAATATATTTATAAAATGACTACAATATTTTTGAAAAAAATTATTTTTTCTTTGATATTATGTATTCGGTAAGTAGATTGACTCATCATATTATTTAAGGTCACACAAATCGTTTGGAATTAGAGATAAGAGTTATCAATTTAATAACCAAAATTTGCAATACACGGTAAAATACTTTTAATACTTTAATTACATTTCAGATTATCAGCATTTGAATGCAATTTAAACAAAAACAATACGTTTCCTGATAATTTTTTGTTTGGAGCTTCAACAGCTGCATATCAAATAGAAGGGGGTTGGAATGCAGATGGTAGAGGTCCAAGTATTTGGGACACATTTACACATGAACATCCAGAACGTATTGTAGATAAATCTAATGGTGATATTGGTCCCAATTCATATTATTTTTTTGATCAGGATTTAAAAATAATCAAAGATTTGGGAGTAAGTTGATAGTCAAGATTTATTTACATTTCTTTTTAATTTTTCGAACAATCGAAATATTTTTAAATTTCAGTTAAATTTTTATAGATTTTCAATATCATGGTCAAGAATTATGCCGACCGGAGATGTTTCTTCATTAAACGAAGCCGGTTTAAAATATTATGATGATATTATAAATAAATTACTTGCAAATAATATAGAACCAATGGTAACAATGTATCATTATGATTTACCCCAAAAACTAACTGATATTGGAGGTTTTACTAATCCATTGTTTTTGAGATATTTTGAAAAATATGCGGAAGTTCTGTTTGAACATTATGGGAATAGAGTAAATTTAAAAAATTATTGAATTGTTTGGAAATAATAACTCATTTGACTAATTTTCTGTTAGGTAAAATATTGGACAACGTTTAACGAACCTATGGATTATTGTAAAATTGGATATGGTCTTGCGTATTATCCACCTTTAATAAATTCGGATGGTTTGGCAGATTATTTATGTATAGATCACTCAATAAAAGCTCATGCTTTAGCCTATCGTTTATACCGACAGAAATTTTATGAAAAGTATGGTAAAATTGGAAAAATTGGAATTGCAATCAGTAGTAGATTTTATTTTTCAAACACAAATGACACAAACTTAGTGAATCGAGGAATGGATTTCATGGTACTAATTATTATTTTATACTGTAAATATTTTCTTATACCTTATATTTTTTTAAATACAATTTAAGCTTGGTTGGATAGCTCATCCTATTTATAGTAAAACTGGTGGTTATCCTGAAATTGTTATTGAAGAAATTGAAAAAAATAGTTTAGCCGAAGGTCGTGCTTGGTCTCGTTTACCAACTATGGATGAAAATTGGAAAAATCTAATAAGAGGATCTGCAGACTTTTTAGGTTTAAATTATTATACTTCAAAATATATTGAATTTGCTGATCCACCGAAAGGTAATAACCCATCTTGGCAAAGGGATTCAAGAATAAATGAAGAAATTGATTCAACATGGAAACGAGCAAAATCATCATGGTTATACAGCGTTCCATCTGGATTGCAAGGATTATTAGAGTATTTAATATTATTACAGAATTTTAATTCGATTTTTTTTTGAAGATATTTTACTTCATTAAATTCTTTAACTATTTTTTTTTAGATATGTTAGAGACAAATATAATAATGTTGAAGTTATTATAACAGAAAATGGATATTCAGATGATGGACAATTAAATGATGACGACCGGATTGAATATATACATGTAAGAGAAAACTTTACTCGTGTTGTTAGGATTTATAATGCATTAATTAATATTTTAGAGCCATTTAAATGCAATTTTAAAATCTATTAAAGAAGGATGCAATGTTAGTGCTTATACATATTGGAGTTTGATAGATAATTTTGAATGGTTATACGGATATACGTAAGTTAAAAAAATTGTTAAATATTTTTTTTAATTTACTTTTAAAAAAATATTTTAGAGAAAAATTTGGATTATATTATGTGAACATGTCAAGTCCAGAAAGAGAGCGAATTGTTAAAAAGTCAGCTGCATATTATTCAGAAATCATAAAAACTCATTCTTTGCCACCAATTTAATAATAAAATGTTTTGGAAAAAAAATTTTTAAATATTTTTTATATTAAAGTTATAAAATTTTAACATTTTTACTGATTATTGAATAAATACTTATTTTGTTGCTAAAGCTCCTAAAATTAATACGATAATTGTTAAAATTACAGTTAATGATAAATGTTCGCCAACTGACGAACTCTTATTTATCAAACTTCTTGTCTTAATTACGTCTTTGTAATATTTTGCAGACTTTTTTTGAACTCGTTTCCGATTTGGATCTGTAAAATCAATTGAATACAAACCAAATTTTTGTCTTAAAATAGAAAAAAAATGAATATATGATATGAAAATCTATTTTTGATATTAGATAAAAACAATTTGTACTGCTAAATATATACTTACGTATATCCAGCGTTCCATTCAAAGTTATCGATCAAACTCCATGCAAAGTAACCTGTTACGTTAACACCTCCTTTAATAGCATTTATTACTGAATTGAGGTGATCCTAAAATCAAAATTTTTAAAATCGTATTAATACTGTTTTACATTTTAGGTGTAATTAATTTTAACTCTTATGAATTCAACACGACTCTCATCTTCTAATTCACCGCGATCAGCCCATCCATTTTCTGTAATCATAATTTCAATGTTACCGTATTTATTCCTAATCCATCTGTAATTTGAAAAAGACGATTTTATTTTCATTAAAAATTCAAAAAATTTAATATAAAAAATATTCAAATTACTTTAATATAGATTCTAATCCTTCAGGGACTGAAAACCATTGATCAGTCATTCCTGGTTTCCATTTTGTATTTGAACTTGTATTAAAATTTGCATCTTTTTCAAATGATGGACTTTTTGGGGGATCAGAAAGTGGTAAAACCATTCGAGAACTGTAATATTGGAAACCCAAGAAATCAGCACTTCCTTGTATCAATTTCAACCATGTCGAATTAAATTGTGTAAGTCTTGGCACTAGCAAGCCTTCGTTTTTACTATTTTCTTCTATTGTATCAAGAACAAGTTTAGGATACCCACCATTTTCACCGTATATTGGTTGTGCCAAAATTCCCAACTAAAATTAGTAAATTAATTTTTTCACTTAAGCAAATGACTAATTAAAAATTAAAAAATTACACTAAATTCTAAAGCTCTATCAATTAATTTGGTATCGTTGGTATCAGAAAAAAAATATCTTGAGTTAAGGGCAATACCAATTTTCCCATTAGAATTGTATTTTTCAAAATATTTCTGTTTGTATAATCTATAAGCTTTAGCATGAGCTTTTATCAAATGATCAAAACATAAATAATCTGATATTCCGGAATCAGAAATCATAGGTGGAAATTCACCTGTACCATATCCATTACGACAGATATAAAACGGTTCATTAAAAGTTATCCAATTTTTTACACGATCGCCAAATCGGCTAAATAAAAGATCAGCATAATTTTGAAAATGATCAATAAATTCTGAATTAAGAAAACCTCCTTTATTACTTAGTTCTTGCGGTAAATCAAAATGATACATTGTTATCATTGGAGTTACATTTGCCTTTAATAGTTCCTCTATAATTAAATTATAATATTGAATTCCAGGTTCATTTATTACTGAATTATCTCCAAAAGGCATAACACGAGGCCATGACACAGAGAATCGATAAAATTGAATCTGAAATTTTTTTTACATTAACAATTGAATAATGAATTATTATACAATGATTGAAAAAACTAAATGTAATATAGAATTCATGAACTAACTTACTCCTAGCTCCTTGATAGCTTTAAGATCTTCATCAAATTTATGATAGGAATCGCTTGCAATATCTGCATTTGAACGATCAGCAATTCTTTCTGGATGATCATGGGTATATACATCCCAAATTCCTAAACCTTTTCCATCTTCATTCCAACCACCTTCAATTTGATATGATGATGAAGCTGATCCAAAAATAAAATTATCTGGGAACTTTATATTTTGATTTGCTAAGCAGTTAAATATAAGAGGGCCGGTGATAAAAACTAAAAATCTGAAAATTTTATGTATATAATGTTGACAAATTTGCATTTCAAAATTAATCCGAATTATACGATTCGATTTCAATTTTAGAATATATGGTTAGTTATAATATATTAATTTTGAGAACCTAATTTAAGTTTGAAAAACTAAGAGACTACTAAAATTCAGAATGTATCAAGAACGTAAAACATTTTAATACAAAACAAAAAAGTTTATTTGAAAATTTTTTACTTAGTTATTGAGTGTAAATTTTGTTAGAGCAAATTGAAGTTATAGTACTTCAAATCATGTAAAAATGGTGTAAAAGTTACAACCTTTAGCTGAGTTAAAGTATTTTAATGAGATTTACTTTATCTGATTTTATATAAGTATATACTACAATACAAAACCAGTTACATTTTAATCAAATATCTATTTTTATCTGTATAAAAAAAATATCAATTAATATTATAATTATTACATAAACTTATATTGAAAATTCATTTTAATGAAATTTTAAAAACATTTAAAACAAATGCAAATATGTGAACTAATTGTCTAGTAATGTTAAGTGTTACAATAATACTATTTTTTTAATTTTTAAATTTAATAAATATTCTTAAGCTTTTTTTTAACTTTGTACAGCTAATAATAATAAAAAAATTATTTTAATCTCTTTGATTTATATTATCATATAAGAGAGTTAAGAACTCAGTTAATTATACCTATTGTTTGTTATTATTTATAAAAACCTTATTTAGACTTAAGCTCTTAAAAAGTAGGGTATGGAATTTATTTTAAAATAAATATAGCACATTTTTTAATTTATTTTAAAACCACTGGCAGTATATCACAGCGCGGTTATCTGAGGAGATCAATTGAACGTATAAAAACAAGTAATGAAAAAAATTAAGGGTTTTTAAAAATTAACATTTTCAATTTCTAATAACTTTTCTTCGAATTTAGTACAAAATCAGGAGACAGTTTTCGACCTCCTAGCACTAAAACAACGGACGGCATAGACAAAATTTTTGTAATGTCCATACGTGTTTCCAAAAATCAAACTCCCGCCAAAATTTAGAACCTCAAGATTAAATTAAATCGTTTAAAAAATATATAAGAAGATGTAAGAGATTTTATTTAATTTATTCTTAGGTATGCGCATGCAGTTTTAATTTAAAAACAATTAATGAACTACTAATAACCTATCCAAAAAAATTAATAACGAAAGTAACATAAAGTCGGACAGATAAACAACAATTTAAAATATAAAAATAATACACTTCTAATATCTTAAGATAATCGTTTTATTTATTTATATATTTTTTTTTAAAAAAAGCTTTTAAATTATTATAAAATTATCATTTATTATAAGATGCTTATCAAAATCTAATTTTGATATAAAATTTTTCAGTGGTGAACTAACTCACGTATGTATAAGTACTTATTAAAATTATATTGCTATTATGATATCAATAAGATAAGAAAGTGATAAAGAAATAAATAAATTAATTTAAATTATAATAAAATAATTTTTGCCCAAATTAATATTTTAATTATTTATTTTTAAAACGTATTTGATACTGTTTTGAGCGTTTTCCATTCTTTTAGAAGTCAGATTAGACATATGTTGAGCACTAACATTCTAAAGTAGTGAATCGGACAATAGTTTAAGCAATAACCGCCGATAGCTTTTAAATTTTCAGATATCAAATTAATATATTATATTATTAATTTTTTAAATAAGTTAATTTTATATTCTATAATACCGAATTTAAAAACATATAAAACTCAAACAAACTTTAATAGCTTTTATCTCCCAAACAGATCAGAATCGGCCTCACTTCCAAAAGAATTTTTTGCTTGTTTTGAACCCCAAAAAAAAATTCTAGATCTATGGCAGGTTATTGACGAAATACTCTGTATAAATTTGTTTTGAATCCCAAAAATGTTGTCTAATCAATTTTGATTAAAATTACGGAATTTATGCTACTTAGTACACTTTCAAGAAATTTTTGAAAAAATTTGCCTAAGTTCCACTTTGTCCGTCTGTTCGTATGTTTACAAAACTTCTAAACCGTTTGAAATAAATAAACGAAATTTTTTCTACGGAGCTACAGACCTCAAAAGTCTGTAAATAAAAGTTTTATAATGTATATTTCCAATATGAAAATGGTAATAGACAACGGATTTTATAAGCTTTAAAAATATATGTAAAATAAATGTATAGGATTGCCATACAGTCCTAAATTTTATCGTTATGCGAAAATAATTCTTTAAGTTTTAGATTTTTCAGCCGTTCAGATATGGTTTAAGCTAGAAACTTGAAATTTTAGGAGAAGTTAAACGCCTAGAAATTATTATGGGTCATTTTAGAAATTATATTGAATGCATTATACAAATTTGTGAATATTATTTTAGAATCCTTAACATGTTTTTAATGTAATAGGTAGATGCTTTAATTACGATTAAGAATTTTAATTTATATTCTCATTTGACTTTCATTCGATCTAATCAATAGAAAAGAATTATGCACTGAGATATTACGAGTCACAAATTGGAATTACAAACACATTATAAGTTGTTTTAATAACTAGAAACATTTTTTAAAATATAAAATCAAGTTTTTAATTCTAATAAAAAAATCTATTAATGTTACTTAATACTAAAAAAATTATTATTAAAATAAAATGATTCTACGTTTTATTAAAATTTCAATATAATTTGGTATATACATAGATAGTACTATAATAAAACTGTCATAATTATATAAATAAAATATAAAATTAGTAGCGGACTGCAGTGACTAATGATCACTGATCAGTATATTATTCTTGGTGGGCTAGCTGAAATTAAATAAAAACAATTTTATATGCTGGTTCCCATTTTACACACAGTTTCTTTAACATTAAAACCCTTTTCCAGCTGTAGCTATTTTAGTTGAACATTTTTTAATCCAAATATTTCGTTTTTAGGTTATTTTCAAAATCTCCAAGTTTCTTAATATATATATGCCCTTATTAGCTTTTTAGGCCCTAGAAGGCGCCCGCGGTGGTAATGGCATATATATTCGGAAATTCGGAGATATAAAGTACCGTTAGTTGTTGAGGTCATTTAAACCTATAATAACCCTTTTGCGAAATTTTATCCGGGCTTTTTTATTACAAAATTACAGCCTCCTAAAATTTGGAAAAGCATTACATATATTTAAATATTCTAACAAAATTTTGTATATATAAGAAATATTTACAATCGGAAATTGCCAAATTCCATAGTTGTTTTCTATATACTTAAATATATTCAACATAAATGTATAGGTTTGTCACACGGGATTTTTTTATACCGTTATGCGGATCTCGATTTTTTCAAAATTTTTCATCTCTTATCCCCATAATCTTCTAACGGATAAAGTTAAGAACTTGAAATTTTGAAAGGAGTTGCTGCTTATCTTCTTTAAAAAACTTCAATAATATTTTGCTTGTATGTTAAAACAGTTTCAACTAGCTGCCTGATTAAAAATTCAAACAATCCATTCGTTTGTATTACAGAATTAATACCATGCAAATTATTAATAATATAACATAACTGTTATAAATATGATTGTAATAACTGTTATAATAATAAATTCTAGGATTATTGTAAGAAAATATATGTATATTTTTTTAATTAAATGCAAATTATTTAATAAAGTATTTAAATATGTTTTACTTCTCATCAGTTTTTAAATAGTTTAATTATTCAATTCATTCAAGATATAATAAATTATATTTTCTATTTTTTTTTTTATTTTAAATATTTTTAATTCTGTTTCTGAAGTAAATGTCCGTATAAGAGTTTCAAATAATTTTGCAGCACAATCGCAAAATAAAAACCGCAAAAAAATTCACATGTTTATAAAACAATTAAAAATTTTTTTATTTTTAGTTCATGAATCATAACTCTACAATCAGATTTTATCAAGTTATCATCTCTAAAGGGAAATAAGTTCATTTGATTGAAGAAGTCATATTATTATTATTATAAAAACGCTTTAAAAAAGTTTTTATTGACAAACCGACAAACCAAACCTATATGCAAAACAAATATTTTTATTTTTCAATTGTATATAGATAGATATATGTACATAATATGTAATATAAATTGGCATATATTCATTTGGAATACTTGTTACGATATGCATATAAAAATTACAATGAGTTCATTAAAGTTCTCAAAGCTTGCTAATAGTTTTAAGTCAATGGAATAACAGGCGCTGAAATAATAATAAAAGAATGCAAATTATTTTTATAAAAATCGGCACCGTGAATTAAAGTCATGAAATAAAAAGCCCAGCAAGGTGTTTCTTAACATTTATAAAAAATTATGTTTTTTTTTTAGATGATTGAGAAATAATGCCCTAAAATTTGAGAAATAACTTGAACTGGCGCAAAACAACCGATATGGTTTGAATGTTTAATAATTTTTTTATTTAATGGTTAATTATTATTTTAATTTTTTTGTTATACAGTATATTAATGGGAATATTTTTAGCTTAAGTATGAAAAATTATATCCCGCAAGTGGTGACCATTTTTGGCTTCGCACATTCGTGCTCTTTCCAGTACATTTTCCATAGCTTTTCCTAAAATTTGCGGTGTTATGGCTTGAAATTTATTGCGAATGTTTTGTTTTAGCTATGGTATGGTCGCTGGCTTGTTTACGTATACCCTTTCTTCAAATAACCCAAAAGAAAACAGTCTGGCGCTGTTAAATCCGGTGAACGTGGGGACTGGGGGCCAATTGAAATCGCTTCTGCGCGAAATAATGCGCTCGCCAAAGAGGTCCCGTAACAGAGCCATTGTGTTTGGGCAGTGCAGTGTGGGCTGTGGCTCCATCTTGTTGGATCTTGGAGAAATATGGACCAATGATCCTTTCAGACAACACTCCGCACAAAAAGTACCCTTAAGTGGGTGTAATTTTAGCTGATGAACTTCAATTTTGCTTGTTTACGAAACCATTCAATTGGAAATAGGCTTCACCGTTCATTATCAAATTGTTAATGAAATCGCGATTTTCTTCTGCTTTTTGTCGGAATGAAATGCAGTAATCAAGCCGTTGTTGGTAGTCTATCGACTTCAATTCTTGCACAAGCTGAACCTTATACGAGAGCATGTGCAATGTAGCCAAAATCCTCTGAACGGGCCTCTGCGATAGTCCTAGTTGTGCCGAACATCTTCTTGTTGATATTTCTGGACTGTTCTGCACATTATCCACATAGTTAGATATTTTTTTCCGTGTGGACGTTGTTTTCCGATACATTGAAGGTGTCTTACTGTACCATGTTGTCAAAAATTTGCAACCAGGCGGTTTATTTTGATGCTGAAGGTCCAGTACGCACATTAAAAAAACGACGGTAAGTACGCTGCGTCAAAACAATCGACCGTTGATTTTCAAAATAAAATTCAACAATTGTTGATCGCTGTTCTGTTGTGTACTGTTCCATTTCCAATTCCACAAGTTTTCTTCACAAAATTCTGAAATAAAAATAAAAAATATAGATAAATTTAAAAAGTTATTAGACATTCAAACCATATCGGTCGTTTTGCGCCACCCTTTATATAATTAAACCTAGTTTTTAAATAAATTAAGGAATGTATTAAAAATTTATTTTAAAATAAAAACTTTAACATAAATTCTCATTTAACTAAAGTAGGTAGTTACCATTCAGAATTAAAAAAATGGGTTTTCCCCTTTTAAAGAGAAATAACATTCCATTGACTTTAGCTCTCATGGTCTTATTTCACGTAGCCTGCTTTCTTGTCATTGAATGCATTATAAGGCTTATAATCATTCATAAACTTTCTCATGTGCTTAAATTTAAACACACACAAACCCCTAAAACACAAAATTCCATTCATTCTTTTATTATTTCATTCATTTAAACTTTTTCAATTCATAATCTCCGCAATAGCACCGAAGAAGTAAATGTATATTCAGATCATTCAGTATTAATATTATGCATTCATATGGACATATATATATATTATAAATGCATAATATACATTGACATTTACTCAGCAAATTTTCCTATAGGTAGAATGCTAAAAGAAGAAAGTGAATTCAAATTAACATTGTTGTTTAAAAAATCAATTTTATTAAGTTACATATACTTACTTTTATTACAGGTACCTATAAAAATGTTTTAATTGTCGCGTGATATGATAATCCATACAATATAAATCCATACAATATATATCCATACGTTTATAAAATTTTCTTAACTCTTTAATTTAACTGTCGGCACTTTTATTGCAAATCGTAATTTGTAGATTAACTTTTCCGGGAAAATATTATATAAAAACGTATTAATAAATCCATGATGGATTGAAAATTAATAATATAGGTTTGTATTGTTAAGCCTGTAAAATTGGTTAATATTTCTTGTAAAGTCTGTTTATTTTATTTGGAGCCCCAACCCTGTGGTCTAATTTGGCCCATCTGCGAAATCATACCAAAAAGCATTAATATCAAATTTTATAATATCAGTGGAAGTTTAAATGACTTATTAGAACTTGACAACATCGAAACTCCTAGAATCTCTACACCCCATGATACTAGAATTAATTTATGAAAGTTGCTTTTCATGGGTACCCACCAATAAATATAGTCTATGTACAAAAATCAAAATCGATGAAGATTTGATTGCCAAACTTTTGTTTGAGGATTAAATTAATCCATAATCATGATAAAGTTATTAAGAAGAATTAAAAGTACATATTCCTTCATAATATTAATAAAAATCAAAGTAATTGATTTATTAAAACTGTTTAATAATATTAAAATTATGCCCTTTAACTTGAAAACTCAGAAACATTTTTAAAATTAAATACGGGATTTTTTCAAATTGATTTATATGGTATACTGGGATTATTAGACATTGCTTCTCCAAATATTTAACTTTTTTTTTATAAAAAGGATTAAAAAAAAATCCACGTTTCCTATTGTATATTCCATTAGACTGCAGTAATTATCAAATATTCGAAAATTTTGAACTTATATTCACAGCAGATGCTCATTGATTTTTCTAAAAGTTATAAGAATCAATTAAAGTGTAATCAGGAGTTCCCCGAATTTATAACTTAGATCTTAGATTTATACATGTAAATGCTTTGACTGCAATCTTTCCGATATTACATTTCTAGATTAAGGTGATTCGTGTGAAATTTTGTGTTAATCAGGTGTGCCATGTATCTATCAATAGCGCACAAAATAACTACATTCAGACATGCATTTTTATATACCTAATAGATACGTAAAGTGTACATAAAGTGCAATACATGCTACACTTGGCACAAATGATAACTACTCTACACTTTTTTTAAGCTTTTTCCATTTCAACTTCTTTTAACGGCCACTTGATTTTAGTTTTCTTACTTTAAAAAACAAATGAATTAAAAAAGTGAACAATTCTATATGTATAGTTAACAATTATTTTATATATATATTTATATGTATATATTTTATACCTTATATACAAAAAAAAAAAAATCATTTATTATGTACCTACCTGTTAAATAAACTCCACTCTTTGTAGTTCTTAAATCAAATAAATTTTCTGATTTATTTTTCTTTAATTGATTTTATTCACCACATTTTAATTCATATTGTGGTGAATTTTAAAACATACCTATAATATTTTGCAGAAAACAAGTTTTAAAAATCGGTATCGGTCGGTTTAAGAAATGCCGTTATATTAATAAAAAAAAATTTTAAGAGATGAGAGAATTTTTTAACTTTGTAATTCTAATTGCCATTTATGCCAATTTCCAACTGTCATTTACGATGTAGACGGAATTTCTGCCGCAGAAATAATCAAAATTTGGAAAATTTATATTTATTTAGTAATTTTAAGAGATTTATTACAAAATTTTATATTTATGTTCTCATTTTTTAAATTATGCTCTAAATTTTTTTTTTTTAGCATTAATTATTATTTATTATAGATTTTAATAAGAATTTTAATATTAATGTTAATAGATATTATAAAAATATGAATTTTAAAATGAATAACAAGACTGAGTTTTTGCATTTTAATGATTTCATGCGTAATTAAAATTTGGAAATTCTTTTTAATTGGATAAAAGTAAAACAAAGTGTTAATTGTTGATTTTTATAAAGGAAAAAAAAATATGAATTTTAATTAGAATTAAAATATAAGCCGTATTTAAGTTTTTAATTTAATTATTATGTATATATGTTATGAAGTTATTAAAATAATATTTTATGCTCATTATATTAAGAAAAAAAAAATAGAGTAAATAATATTCCGTAACGTACCCTTAATAATATTTAAGAATGTTAGAATAAGGTACAATAAAATTTTAATTTTAAAAATAATAGAATAAGATATATCGGAATAATATCAAAAAGTATATTAATATCATCGATTAATTTCTTCTTAAGGACGTAAAATACTTTCTAAAATGGTCCAGAGTACCGGCTTAAAGACGTTTTCTGAATGTTAAATTTAATTTTTGAAAAGATTTGGACCAATAACTCTATCAGTCATAATTACACACCAAACAGTCTATCTGAGAGCGTTTAATTATCGCTGACGCACTGCTTTCGGATTCTGTGTACCTTTAATTCGACAATTCTGTTTATTGACATATATACATTTAAATGAAAATGTACTTCATCGTTTAAGTTGGCATTTTCTGTCGCAAGGAAAATTCAACAATTTCTATACGTTCTTACACTGAGTATAGTGTAATGACATTATAAAATTTTAATAAATTCTGTATTATCTGGAAAAAATATAAGAAAACTTTAAAAATAAAAAAATTAAAAGCAGATTAAATCAGTCAAAGCTGGCCCACCCTGTAATTAAAACAAAGAAAATAAAATTTGTTTTATACATTTCAGCTTAATGATAAAAGTTTTAAATTGATATTTTTTGTTGTTGTTTGTTATTGGAGATAGCATGTGTCATCCTAGACCACACTTAGTCCTTGCAGCCTGTTTTGCAACCCACATTCAATACTTTCTATTGATTTATAAGTAATATTATTTGTTTTAAATTTAAATTATATTTGGCCACCTGTACCTTAATCGATTCCGCACCCCCTTGGTTATTACGCCAAATGCTTTCCCGCCAAGGACCCTAAATTTCTATTTATGATGGAATTAGTTTTATTTGACAGTTAATTTAAATTTTTTTAACACAATTTATTTATACACAAAATTTGTTAAAGATCATTAAGAATCTGTCGGATCTGTCTCTAGTGGGATCATATCTAATAAAAAATATATTGTATATTACAATAATTTAATAATAAGGTCAAATGTCAAATCGGCAAAGGATTAATATTATCAGGCAATATTACTATTATGGTACTATAAATAAATAAATAAATAAATAAATAAATAAATAATTAATCATGAAGCTCATTATAATTCTCTAATTATTCATCATAAATCGCAAAACTGACTAAGGCCCAGAACTAAAGTTAAATTACTGTGTTTACATATATATATCAATTTACATTTAGATGTATATTACATTACATATATATCATTCTTTATATGTCAAAGTCAAACACCATATGTTTGCGATTAAAAGAGTTACCATACTTAAAGTCGTTAAGAGTTACCACATCACTTACAATTTATACTGAATAATAATCATGTACGAAAGATTAAAAATCCAAAAAACGTATTATGAAAATAAAAACTATATTCACTCAATTCCATAATACATTTTGTTTAAATACATTTTATCACAGTCAAATTAACTTATCATATATTCATTTTACTAACAAAAATATTACATTTTAAGTGAAAACTATTATTTGTAACGCTCGTGCAGAGGTGTCATAAAAATTAATGAGAAGATTTACGGTTAAATCTAAAAAATAAAAAAAATATGAAAATTTTTCTTTAAATTTTCTTTTTAATTAATAATTAAATATTTACTGTTATAAATAATATTCAATAATCTAAATTTATTTTTTAAAACTTAACGTTTGTTAAGTTTGATGCTAAACCATTTCTAATATCAACTTGTTTTTTCCAAAATGAGGAAAAATCGGTATAGTCAATATTTTATTTGATCTTTTGATGTTTTATTTAGTATAAAACGATTTTAAAATTAAAATCCCAGATTTATAAAATACGAAAATAATCGTATATATTTCTTGTTTTAAATCTTAATTAAATTTGGAATTGAAGCGTATCAAAAATGCATATACACTGTGTACATATATGTCATTTTGGAAAACTCTAAACTAATTTTCAAAAAGTGCCTAAAAGTAGTCTTGAACTTCAACTGCTTTAATCAATAAGTATTTATATAAAACCAGAGGCCTATTGCACCAACCACTTATGACTAATCCAATAATCGTTTTTTGATAAGTGATCAGATTTTACTAATCAAACTCTATTGAGTTCTTATTTATTTCTCTTGGAGCAATAAATACTTATCTAAAAAATGATTATATGATTATTTTATTATTAAACATAGCTTATGGAAATTCGTTTGTTATGCACATGTCGTGTTTATGGAACCATATTGCGTCCAATATGTTTCCTAAAGTTGGTAATTCGTATGTGTACGACTTAATTTAAGAAGAATATTAACATCTTTTGCCTCAATATCCCTCCAAATTTTGACAATCCTCCATAATCCTAAATTCCCAAATAACCTTCCCACAATCCTAAAATCCTTCCATATTCCCATCCCTGTAACCAAACTGTACATTTGTATCACAGCTTCCTTCTTAAAGTTTGGTTCAAAAAGCGTGCGGTTTTAGTACGTTAAAATCGCACACTATCCAAAGAAACACCGCGCAGTTTCAATGGGTAGCTTTTGAGCGTTTCATGCCTTCGAAAAAAAAAAGACATTGGTTGGTGCAATTGGGCCCTGCTATATCAACTTATCAAAGTTTCCCAGGTTATTACCGAGTCTAAATGTTGGATCCAATACAAAAAGCACAAGAAGTTTTGGAAGATATAAGGTTTTTTAATTTCGACTACAGCGTTATTTTTCAAAACACAATACTGAAATATTTATAAATTGCATGAAATTCGTTCTTAAATGTATGAAATTAGGTTTAAAATTTAAGAAACCATTATTCATAAAATTTTTTTTATTTAATATTTTAAACACATGAAAAATGGGGAAATTAAGATCAAGAAAAAATTTAACAAAAATGCAATTAAAATGGAAGTCGAATGCAAAATTTTGTGAGATTGTGAAAATGGAAAATTTTATAAATTTGTGAAAACTTAAAAAGAAAAACTGAAAGAAAATCGAAAGATAATATAAAAATTTTTCATTTTCATTTATAAGATGTTGACAATATAATTGGTTTTGTATTATAATTATTTTTCATTCTATTTTACTTAATTTTGTTTTTTTTTTTTTTAATTTGTAATTTTAGTAAATTAATAGTTTAAATGAGTAAATTTGTAAATATATATAATTATTTTAACTATATATAATTATTAATCATTTGTTTTTTAAAAAAAAGAAATTGAAACTTAAAAAAAAATTAATTTAATATAAATTGTCATTTAAAATTATCTGGTTTTTAAAAAAGTTTAGTGTAGATAATAAAAAAATTTTCTGAATTAATTCCAATTTAAAAACTTCTTAATGGATAAAGCTAAAAGATAGTGTACATGACAATTATAAAATAGTCCATGATAAGTCTAATCAAAATTGTCATCGTCATTATTTAAATTAAAAACTCATCCTTACAACCAATGGAATTAAGTAATTAAGACACCGTCCTTTCACTTCTGATCGACTTCTGAAAAAATTATTATTTGATTAGTTATAAGTGGTGGTGCAATAGGTTCAAGGATATTATACAGGGTGCTTCCTATTTAATTGCACTGCTATATACCACTGTATAGGTACTTATGAGTATGGAGGCGCAGTTTTTGTATGGAGGCTAAACTAGGCCTCTCCTAGTTTCCACGATATGGAGGCTTATATGAAATTTCAATATTATTTTTTAATTTTTATAATTTTACTCTTAACTCTGTTTCTTGACTACTTATGAAAATTCTGTAAAATTTATTCGAAAGCTTAAGAAGTCCTCTTTTAAACAAGCACAGCAAGTTTTCTATCTTTCTATTCTATATTTTACAGTTTCAAAAATTTAAAAACTTTTTTTTGAAAAACCACGTGATGATGATAATTTTATAACACAAAATTTATTTACTCATAATTACCTATGCAGTGGTATATAACAGTGCACTTAATTAGGAAACACCATGTATACGAGTATATGATAAAAATTAATATCGTTAATATTTCATATCGTATAATAGAATACAATAACCATATATATATTGTAATATTAAAGTAAAACGGAACATTCCTACATATAAATATATATCAGTAAATTTTAAATTTTAATTAATTTTTTAAAAAAATTTCGAATAAATATTTAAAACTGCCATTTAAAAGTTTTTTTAGTTTAAAATTTATTTTAAAAATTCAAGAATTTCAATTTAATTTTGTCCCTGGTTCTATCCCTGGCTGGGTAAACTCAATAAATAAGGTATAACAATAAAAATTATATAGAAATAACTTATAATTAAATATCTATCAGTTGGCCTACGTGTCTATTTGGCAAAGGGTCCCAAAATTGTGTGCAAATATTTATAAATGTACGTAATTAATAAATAAATTAATAATTTAATTTTGATAAGTCCAATTTTTTTCTTTTCAACTTTATAGTAATAAAATTTTACATCATGACTTGAATATAATATAGCATGCGATAAATAATCTCATGATAGAAAATATATTCAATTCAAAGAGAATTATATATTGAAGTTTTATTCCGGAATCAGGAATTTAGAATTTAGAAATAAGAAAAAGAGTAAGTTTACACTCTCTTTCTCTCTATTATTTTCTTTTATTTCTTTTTAAATAACCATCATAATCTATTAAACAATAACCGTTATTAAAGATCATAATGTACCCAATCCGAATTGAGAGAAATAAAAGTAAAGAGAGCATTAAAGAGATAAATGAAAGAAGTTCACTGTTCGTCGGTAGAAAAATTATGAAAAATTAAATAAAATAAATAAATTTCATTATCAAGGTGAATTAAATAAACACATTAAACATGGTATGTATATATGTATTAATATAAAAATTTATATTATATACACATATTATTTTTATATAAAGTAAAGTATATAATACTTATATATAATATGTAATCAAATTTAGTAATGGCAAGTAATGAGATAAAAACTTCAAATATCAAATGAGATTTTGTAGCAAAAAGTAGGTAGTATAGTATTAGAAATTAGAAGAAATACACTTTTATCTATAAGATAATTTTATTAATTAATTTAATTTAATTAATATTAATAGAAAATAATTCCAAAATAATTTATAAATAATAATAAAAAAACTTTGGGGACTAGAAGTATTTCATATTGAATGGAAGCTTGACATACAATCATGATAACTTACAATGCTTCTAAACTTTAGTTTTGAAATATATATACATATGTATATCAAACATTTCCTTGAAATAAGGCTTAATAATATTAATATCTCATTAAACGGCGGAGTATTTGAGCTACGCACCAAAGTAGAATAATTAGATCACTAGAATAATTAGATCAATTGAATTTAGTCACTCTGCACAGCGCTGTTCATACACTAGATTATTTTTAATTTAAAAAATTTTAGTGTTTACTTGCCACTGATGAACTGATGCGGAGAAGATATGGAGAAAAATTATTTTCAACTGCATGAAAAAATTGAAGTCGCGTTTAACAGAATATAACAAAAACGTATTCAGCAACATTGTTTCGATCGTAACGTTTAGTGGAATAGACATGATTATGAATAGACTGTATGTATGAAACATATTTCTAAATTAAATTTTAAAAATTAGGTAAAATTTCAAATATTTCAAATTATCAAACAATATAAATAAATGATTTTTTAGATCCTTTTTGGAAAGCCGGCAAAATATTGTCGTTTTATTCAAAATTCTTTCATTTTTGCTCCATTTGGTGTCTTTACATATAATATTTATCAAATTTATTAGTTATTATACCAATAAATTAAAACCTGACAAAAAAAAAACTTTAGATAAAAAAAAAATTACTAAATCGTTGTTTTGCTAATTTTAAAAAATTTAAAAAAAAAATTAAAACGGAAACACCGATTGAAAAAAATAAATGATATTTTGGTATTTAATTTATACCGATTAATATTTAAATATCATAAACGAAAATTTCACTTGATAAATTTAATTTTTGCTTTCGTTTACTATTTCAAGCCATCGTTATTATAGAACATACCGGAGAACCACATATGAGACTTTGAGATTCAAAGATTGAGATTCTCTTCTACTGTTTAAAAGAAATGAAAAAAAAAGAATAAAATAATATTTTCTTATTTTTCCGATCACATTATATACATATACTTCGTGCTTCGGAACTCAGTATGAACGAGTATATAATATATGAATACATACAAGAATACATATAAACATATGTATGATTATAAGAATATATGTTTTACTTTTACAGTTTACTTTTGCATACATTTTTTTTCAAATTTTCTTTTTGTTATGTTTTATTTTTTTTAATCAGAGGTTGGCTAACGATGGCACGAATTTTTTTAATCACGAATCTAACGATGGCACGTTTTTGTTTTAATTCTTAAACGAATTAAGGGATTACTTCTTGAGCGTTAACTCCACGTGGGCATAAACCCTTTGGTATAAATCCCCATTTAGTATTCACGAACATCGGTTTTAAAATTAACTAATGGAAGCGTTACCAAAGTGGGTAGACAATGTAGGACCAAGAGTGTGACTAATCTTCATCCCTACCCCTACGTAACATCACGCTATTTTACAAATTTTACCCAGTCTTTTAATTATTTTTAAATCATATGCTAAAAATTTCAAACGTTGGAAGGATTTTATTTGGAACCCTATGTTTTTTATTGGAGTGTTCCTAAACTAAGTTTCAAAATTTTTTTTGGGTTAACGACCTCTGCTTTTGCAGAATGTTATTATTGTTATTATTTGGTTTTTTTTTTTACCGTATACAATCTTTTTTTTTCTTTTTCGTTTAAAACGCTCACCTCTCCATTCAATTTTTATCATCTGCTTTACGCTTACCGTTCATCCGATGAGAGAAAAACTTTCTTAGAGAGCTCTTTCTTTCCAACTTCTGTTTTTTTTTGTGAATTTCTTTCGCTGCTTTTTTTTTCAAAATAAAATTTCTAATTCAAAATTTAAAGTAAAGTAATCTTAAGATATTTAATTTAACTGAGTATTTGGCGTTTGACTATTGTGCAATAAGCACTGATTTAAACAAAAATTTTGCGCAAGAAATAAAATAAAAAAAAAATAAATTAGTAATTTATTAAAATATATTTTTTGTTTATTATATTTTCCATTTGTTTTTTTTTTCTGTATTAAAATAAAAAGAAAGCACGTTTAAATAAAAAAAAAAAAAAAACGGAAGAATGAATCAACTTTTAAATTAACACGAATATTTTAAAAGAAAGAAACAAGTGATTAAAAAAATTTAATTAAATTATTAAAAGAAAATATTTTCAAGATTAATAAATTAATAAATATAATTGAAATAAAATCCCGTTATATTTATATTTATTAATATAGTATACGATTTTTTTACAAATTTTTTTTTTTTAATTTAAAATTAAAAAATTCTAAAAATCAAAACAAAAAAAAATAAAAAAAATCATAAGATATAAAATTAATCGGTGAAAATAAGAAAGAGATAGAAAAAACAATAATAACGGTATATTCACTGTATCTAATATCTAATATTGGAAAATTGTATTTTAAAAGTATATAATATACATTTAAATGTGTATAAAATAACATATAAATATATATATATAAAAAAAACAAAAAATTAATAAAAATAAATAAAAAATTTCAAGTAGAAAATCTTATTAAAAAAATATATATTTTATTTTTTTATTAATATATAAATGATAGTTAAAAAAAATTAACCAGTATTTTGGATAATTTTTTTAAAAAAAGTTGTAAAGTTATTTCATCTTTAAAGGAATATATATTTTACCATTGGATCTCGCTTGATTTGATATTATTTATTTTTAAAAAGTTTAAAGTAAAGGAGTTAAACTGTGTTCTAAAAGGTAAGTTATTAATTGAAAGTTAATGTTAATACATATATGTATATGTATGTATATGTATATGTACTTTCTTTTATTAATAATATAAAATTTAAAATAAATTTTGTATAAATTAAGAATTATAATTTATATAATATATAATAATTTGTAATAAATTTACTCTAAACATTGGATTTTAATCACTGAGTGATTGATTAATTAACTCAGTTTCGTAAATTAGGATAGAACTTATCTATTTAAATATTATAACACTGGTATTCGACTGTAATTCTTTAAAGTTGACGCGCCACTGATGTCTTTATTAGTTAATATTGCGCAAATTTGTTTAATTAGAATATAGGATTTATCTATATTTACTTATATTGAATTTAATACATGTATCGACTATAATTCTTTAAAAACTGATGCGCCACTGATGTTTTTATTAGTTAACGTTATTTACTAAGCTTGAGCCGCTGATGTCTTAATTACGAGTTAAGATAAAATTAGCATTAGCCATCTACTTACATTGTACTTTTTTATTCCATGTATTCGATTGTAATTTTTTAAGAACTGTTTCGCCACTGTTTTATATAGGTTAACATTGCTCACCAATATTTTTTGGGACTGTTCTAATTATTTTACCATGTTATAACAACTTTAATACAATGAATTTTTCTAAAAATATCTACTGCTAGTTTCTGAGAAGTAACAGAGTACCATGATTGTAAAAATTGGTTTAAAATTTACACATAAATTATTATTGGTTCGTATAACATGTAAATAAATGGTCAATTTAGAGCTTAAAAGTGTAATGAAAGACTGATTTATTTTAAAATAATTGAACAGATATTAATTTTGATTACCGATGTTTAAAAATATGACAAGAAAAAAAACGAAAATATGTAATTTTTCTTAAACCCACATGAATATTTAAATTTTAATTTGTAGTTTTAAATTATCATACAAATTGTATTTTCATTCTGAATTAGACAAATTTTTAATATTAAGATATTAATTTAAACTAGATGGTTCGTGTTCAGAAAAAAAATTTTAAAAAGTCTAATAGCGCTTCAATGGTGAAGGTTTCAAAATTGTTACTAAGCAAACTTACGGAGCTTTATATTTTGTATGTTATTAAAAATTTTAATACACTGAGTATTTAAGTTATAGGTGCTTAAAACTACCGGAAGTTTAAATTGCTTCTCTCTATTTCGAACGGTGTAAAAATTTTTGTAAAGATACGGACAGGCGGACGGACGAACAGATTGAAACTATATAGGCTCATTTTTACAAAATCTTTTGAAAATGTGCTAAAAACATCATAAAATCGATAAAAAATTTGTTGTTTTTATTCAAACTTAAATTTGTCCAATTGAACTAGCAAACCTCTTCTTTTAACAGCACTGATCACCTTTATTTTTAAATTTGTGATGCATTGTTGCTATGTTAAACCACATGGTAAATTTTTATAGTATAATTATTGAAGAATAAAATTTAAGTTTTATATTCGCTTAATTTATTCTATATTTTTAATATTCCGAATACTCCAAAGTTGAAGTTTTTAAAAAAATAAAATACAGGATTTCAGTTGAATAAAATTACAAAATTTTATTGTCTGTCGTCTATATGTACTTGAAAACACTTGTTGGAATGTTTTGTTATCTACTATTTAATAAAGGCGGTGGTCATCGTCAAAAAAAAAAAAACAAAAACAAAACAACAAAAATTAGGAATAAGAAAGTATTCCAAATATTTAAGGAATGCAGTTGAATTAGGCCAAATATGTTGTAAATTTCGATATTATGCAAAAAAAAAAGAAGAATATAAAGGCAAAAAATTGCTTTCCTTGTTATTTCTACACAGCAATCTGGTAAAACGTTATTTATTCATAAAAAATATTTTAGGAAAATGTATGATTGAATTATTTAAGAATTTTTTAAAATTATCAACGGCACAGGTTCATAACACAAATATAAAGGTATTTGTTAAAAATTTTTCATTTCAGAATTAAATTTGTATGAAATTTTATTAGAATGTGATATATTTCTAGTTCTATCATCAACCACTTATCACTTATCAAATTATCAAATAATTTTTTTTGTTAGTAAGTGTAGTTGAGTGTTTTTTTACTTATCAAAACTTCCTAGACTATCTATCTATCTATAAAGAACTTATAAAGTATAGTAACTTAGACATGATTTAAGTTCAACAAAAATTTATCAAATAAACGATTATTAGATTAGTGATAAGTGGTTGATGCAATATAGGATTCTGCTTTTAACATTGTTTTAATCAGACAGTAAACTTGAGGTAACTTTAAAAAATATTTAATATGTGATATTTTAGTCTACATACTACTACTAAGGATCTATTGCACCAATTATTAAACAGTAATCACTAATTTTTTATATAGACTCAAGATATAGACTCAAGTATATGGATTGGATCAGAATCGAAAAATAAATCGATTTAGCTTGTCCGTCCGTCATCACGATAACTCAAAAAATAAAGGAGCTAGGATTATGAAATTTTCACAAATTCGTTTTTATGCAACAACCGGAATCGCTATTTAAATCCAGCCATTTTGGTCCACGGGTTCGAGTACCTGCCATACAACTTCTAATTTTATATGAGCATTACTCTATACCTATGGAAGCTGCGTATCTAAAATTTTGCCAAAAATAGTTTAGTATAATGGCCAAAGTTACTGCAAAATTTGGTTGGTCTACTGCAGAGGGTTCGAGTAGCTGCCATACAACTCCTTCTTTTATATGAGCTTTACACTACACCTGATGAAGCTGGGTGTCTGAAATTTTGCAAAAAATAGTTTAGTGTAATTGCCAAAGTTTCTGCAAAATTTGGTTGGTCTACTGCTGAGGGTTCGAGTAGCTGCCATACAACTCCTTCTTTTGTATGAGGATTACACAACGCCTGATGAAGCTGGGTGTCTGAAATTTTGCCAAAAGTAAATAACCGTATGATATAATGTATACGTTACGGTCATGCGGGTATCCCAGAGTTGACACAGTCTACTCAACTACACTCTTCCTCGTTTGATAAGTAGATGTTTTTTACTAATATATTAAATAACATATGGGTATAATGCAAAGAATTGATTGATCTGGTGCAATAAGGCCCTCGAGTGAACACATGATTAAATATAGAGATACGTATTATAAATATATACCGGAAACCAAATACATATAAATATTTTAATTAAAAAGCTTTTAAATAATAACTCTTACATTAATTTAATTTAAAAAAAAAATCATAACTAAAATTGCGGAACAATAAAATATAATTATATTTTAATACATATAGTGAAATATATCGCGAATCGCTTTTTAATAATCCTTAGTGAGTTTTATAAAAAAAATTTATAGTGTCTTTAATTTAGCTTAATTCATATAAGATATTTTGTATATTGTTCATAATTATATATTTAAAAAATTATATGTAAAAGTCTTAATACTATAAATTTATTGGATATTACTTTAAACCTCAATAAATTTAAAATTAATTTCTATTTATTATCCAATAGAATTTTACTTTTATAAAATTTTCCAAACACTTATTATAAAAATTATAAAGGTTTAAAAACTTAAATTAGTAATTACTATTATTAAACTTCATTAATAATAAAAAATCTTGGATATACTTCCGTAGAAAGGTTGTGAGCTATCAAGATGACGTCATCACATAACGGTACTTTATATTTCAAAGTTTCCGAATAAATAAATTATTAGTGGGGTTGCCGCCATCTAGTGGTCGAAAAATGCATTACAAAGTTTTCGTAACATTTTGTAATATTTTAATTAAACCGTTATATTTTCCACGTAAGACAGTAAACTGAAACAATTTTCTGCAATATTGTAGGGCATGTAGGGCTACCGTTTTTAAGATATTGCAATTTCAAGTCAAAATTCACTAATTTGAAAAAAACCACTATAAGTATGAAATTTTCAAATACACTCTGTATTTATTATTATACCGTTAAAAACGTCTCTTTACACTCTTTCCAACTGTATATAATAAATAGGGCATATGTTGACAAATAGCCCCACCAGAGAACATAAATGCAAAATTGAAACAACAATTTTATTAAAAAATACATTTTCATACTTTGTTTCTCATAAATTTATTTAGGCTTTTTGGTTTCTTGTTGAAATTTCTAGTTAAAATGTAAGTAGGATTCACTTTAGAGTTGCAATGCATTTTCGACCACTAGATGGCGACATCGCCACTAATAATTTATATATGTATTTGGAAAATTTTGTGATATAAAATACCGTTATGTGATGACGTAATCTTGACAGCTCACAACCCCTCAGCGGAAGTTTCACCAAAATCTTTACTTTTGCGATTTTTTTTATAAAAAAATTTTGTATTGCAAATTTTCTTAGTTTTTCATAAATTTTCTAATTTTTGTTCCAGAATTTAAATTAAAAAAAAAAAAAAATTAAATAAAATTGAGTATAAGTTTACAGCAGAAAAATATTATGTATTACCCCATTAAAAATTTTTTATCTTTGACGAAAAAAAAAAATTCCAAATTCCAGCTAAAAATTTCAATCTGTTTTTTGTTTTTATTTTTTTTTTTATTTTTTTTTATTTTTTTTACAATATTTAACCAAAACAGGTAATTAAATACCTGTTACAAATGCACCAAAAAAAAAAAAAACAAGTAATACAAGAAAACCAAGAGTTTTTGAAAAAGCACATTCCTGAGAAAAGAGTATATATTGAAAAATAATATCCGATAGCTCAGGAGCTAAATTGGTGGCTTTCAATCGAAAAGTTTCGGCTCAAACACTGGTCGGATCATTTCTAATAAAAAAAAAAAATAGTGGATATCATAATAGTTTTTGAAGAAGTCCAAATGTAAAATTGGAAAGGAATATTATAGTATCAGGCAATATTTAATATTGACTGGTACTAAAAATAAATAGATATTAAAAATTATGAATACAAATTAATAGCATTACTAAAAAATAAGAATTTCGAATTTAGAAAGGTGGGTAATATGTTAGAAGTATAGTTCTAGAGCTTAAGTTTTGACGTTTAGTATTGCGTATGTTTTTGCAAGTGTCTAAGTTACTGATGATTAAAAATAGGAATTTTTAAAGCCTAGTAACTTGTGAATCGCAGGAGGATTCCGATTTTTAAGTCTCTTGCTTAAACCGTTTGAAAGATAAAAGGAGTAAAATTTTGCGTTTAAAAAACCGTCGCAGAGGGTTTCAAGATTTAAAACTCAAGCAGCGGAAAATCTGTAGTGAAAGCTCTCTTGAACTAAAGATTAATTGAATTCAAAACATGAAGAAGTTTTATAAACACTTCTTCCGGGCGGGCGGACGAACGAACAGATGAACAGAATAATACAATTCATAACATATTTTAAAAAATTTTCAATCTGCTTAAAACAAAAAAAAGGAGAAATAAACTTGCAGAGTTGATCGCGACTAATTTTTAAGGCTATGAAAAACAGAAAATAAAAACAAAACATAAAATTATAAAAAATAAAAAAAAGAGAAAACAGTTGAAGAAAGAAAAAAAAATCGATTTATTGCAACAACGATCATCTGACGATCAGTCTGTAATGTGTCAAATTTCTATATGAATGAAAGCTTGATGAAGTTTTCACAAATGCAACATTGTCTCTTTCAAAATTTTAAGATTGTGATTGTGAAAATTCAATAAAATATTACAAATTGTAAATAATATATATGAATGTCGTTTATTTAACATGATATTGTACAAAAGTATCATTTTCTGTTGTATCAGTTAATGAACTGAAATGGTGTATTCAAGTAATAAGATCCTATTTCAAAGAAATCAAATGTTTTGTTAGTTTTTGAGATTTTTATAAAACATGTGTTTATATCTTGCACTAAAACTCGTGCCTGCAACATATAACATGCTGTGAAGTACGTAATGGCTTATAATGAAGTTTCAGGTTACTAATTAAAATTTTTTAAAAAAATATTAAAAGTCGATTAAGAATTGAATGTATAATAATTTAATGGATTTTATGATGCGGTTTCAAAATAAATTTATCACAATTAAAGTTTAATTCAATTTTGGAAACATTTTAAAACAAATATGGGATACAGGCTACACGGGATCTACATACGATATGATTAGACATTAACTTGCTATAAGAGAGAAAAAATTAAATAACTTTTTGTATCTTTGGAATCAAAAGTCGGATCAACGTTATTTAAAGAACACGAGACAGTTAAAGAATTTGGGAAAAGGAAATTAGGCGACTTAATATTATTATTTTCAATTGATTCATAAGTCTTTAAAAACTTCTTGTGGCGTAATTTTGTTAATGAATCTCGGAAAATTTAGCTAAACCTAAAATTTAGCTTCTTTAGAGTACTTTAAGCTTTCATAACCACAGAAATTTTTTAAAAAGCCTTTTTGGCCTACGTTTTTTTTAATTAATCAATACTAATACAGCAATATAATATAATTAATTAAACCGACACGATAAACTTCAAAAGAATGATTTAAAATAATAAAACAAAGTACATAGAAATAAAAACCAGTAGTTTCCTTTTAATTTCACTAAAATTATTTATTTTTACAAGTACCAGCACTTCGTTTAAGACATTTAGACTTCATCACTGCTAGTATTCGGATAATCAATTGAGTACTAGCACTGCAAAAATCTGAATGTCGTAGACGAAATAGGCATAGGCACATATTGGAACAGGGGGTCATATTATATTCGTGTTATTAGAATTGATTTTAATGAATTCCAAACACGATCTAAATATGAGATAGTACTAGACCTTTCAACATATAAAACGTCATAAATTTTCAATAGATACAATTCTATTTTGTTTATATTGTAATAATTTTTTATTTGAATTATATGGTATATCTGTGAGTTATATTATTCAATTAAATTATGTATTTTTTTATATTTTGTGTTTGTTCCCGTAAGCTATTTCGTACTAACGAAATGTTTGAAACATGATTATAATTGTTGTATCGTAAGTTGATGATTTCAAAAATAAAAGAATTTTTCTTACTCCCAAATTATTTTTAATAATGTTTTCCGAATTAATACTTTTAATACAATAAAGGAAATACTTATGACATACGTCTAATTTCTATGATGACATTTTACATATTATGTGTACCATACATTTAAAATACATTATTGCCATAAGGCTGCATACATATATTGGTTGTGTTCAATATAATTTAAGTAGGATATAACAATAGTCCTGAAGTATAAAAACATAAGAGTTTATGCTTACAAACAGGACTGTTAGTTTAACAGTTATCTAAATAAACAATTTTTTTTATTTATTCACAAAAAATTAAATCGAAAAACATTTAACAAGTTTTCACACAATAATTTAATTGTGTGCAATTCCGTTTTTGTATAAAATTTTTCCAAAAAAGAAAAACACAAATGTCTAAAAAAAATATCTTTGTGGTTTTTTATGAATAGTAAAAAAAACTAAAAAAAACTTAAGAATTTTTAAGAAATAGCTAGAAAAAAGTAGACAAATCGTATATTCATAACCGTGAAATTTTAAACATTAAAACTTATTATTTATTTCAAATATCTAGTTGTAAAATTACCGCATTAAGTGGAAATTTCGCATACATTTAATAATTTATATTAATACAGTTTATTTACAAATTATTGCAGTATATACATATATACTATATTGAATTTTACCACAAGTTTATTTTAAAATTTTGATTCTACAGGAAAACCGAAAAATAAAAATATCAAAAGAAAATTAAAATTACCTGTCATGTCTAAGACTTTGACTACAAGTGTGCTTTCTGTATGATATTAAAATGAATCACTTTATTTGTTGTTTATACATATATCGTATACATAAAATGATTATAATGATGTTGATGATAATACATGTAGTTACAATTTGATTTGTAATTTTACCAGAAGCTTTTAAACTTTATGAATCAAATGATATTAGGATAATATATGATATTAGATAATATACTTCGTTTAACATTATAGAAAGTTACATTTGTAACTTCTAAATATAAAATTCAAAAATTTAGTGGATGTTCTGTATTGGTTAAAGGTTAAAAACTTGAGTTTCGGATAGAAATAGAAAAGTTTGGAGGAAATAGTGCGGAGGAAATAGAAAAGTTTATATGGAACAAAACAATTGTTCCAAAGGGGAGGGTCAATTTCTAAATGTTTTCAATAAGACTGCCTCCAAAATAATTTTATAAATTTTTTTTAGGAAAAACAATATTTTACGCTTCTGTACAACATCGAAGATTCGTTTAAGTGTAAGTATAGATAGCTTAAGTTAGGAAACGGAAACCAATTTTTCTACATCATATGGCACAACGCAAATGTTGCTGAAACAAAAAGGTTGATAATATTGAGTTTGACTTAGAATCTTTTAACTTATTTAAAATTAGGTATTAGTAAAATTGTTAATCAAAAATTTACTAAAATTATATTTCAAAATTTTTCTCAGACATCACCATGGAAACTAAGAAAACACTATGATTCATTTGATAAAGTTTTTTAACGGATCTTTTTCAAAAAAGTTTTAAAAACACTGTTTAAAACAAAAATCAAATCATAACTTGTAACTGTACAATTTAATATTATGCTGATTGTATTTGTATAATATATTGTTGTGATCTTATGTATCGTGTTATAAATGCCTAC
Source organism: Dolichopus griseipennis (assembly GCA_963082915.1). Taxonomy (NCBI): domain Eukaryota; kingdom Metazoa; phylum Arthropoda; class Insecta; order Diptera; family Dolichopodidae; genus Dolichopus; species Dolichopus griseipennis. The sequence continues at coordinate 362,496,026 of OY720441.1, forward strand.
CTTAACAACTGGATCAATTCAACAATTTCTTCAAGTGGTTTTCTTTTTCATTTTTTTTTTTTTTTTCTGAAATTTTTCATATTTTCTTTTTTATTTTTCTACACAAATTCTTGTGTATACATATTAATATGTATAACATATAATATTTCTGTGTAACATTGATCTACTGATCTATATTTTATTCAGGTTTACTTTATGTTGTATTTTATTTTTTAATTTTTATTATTTTTCTTTTTCTTCATACTCTTAAACTTTTTTTTTTTTTGAATTTTATTTGTTATATGATGATTTTTCTTAAAATATACATGCAAGCAATTATTATACACATTTATATAGAATGTATATATATCAAAATTCAACTATAGATCTATTAACATTTAAACAAGAAATTCAAAATATAATAAGATCTAGTAACATAAAATTAAAAAAGAACAAGTGATATAAAAACCAAAGGTTTTAAAAAAAGCTCATTTCCAAAACTAAATATTGTTTTATGCTGAGTTTTCGGTAATATATATATATATATATATATATATATATAAATAAATTGATAATATTATAATTGAATTATTTCATCAATTCATTATTAATTTTGAATATTAATCAAATTTATATTTAAAATACAATCAAGAGAATCTGTTAACATGTGTCAAAATATGATGTTAAAGCTTGAGTTTTAACCTTCTTGGAAAATAGGAAATTTTTAATTTTTAAGTGGAAATAACCCTTGAATATGGAAGGCTCCGTAAAATTTTTCTAAACAAACTTATGTTAATTTTTAATGTATTTTAAATGAAAGACTTGCACAAAAATTAAATACAACATAAAGTAAACCTGAATATTTATTTTTTTGTATATTACTTCATAAAGAAACATTGATTCCAGCTGGTGTGGTTAAAAATATTTAATTTAAATTTTGGACCTCGAAACAGCTCCCAAATGGTAGGTGTAATAATTTCGAAAAAGGTATTATAATTTCTATAAGGATCTACCTTCTCCCAAAATGTCAAGTTTCTATCTTAAGATATGATAAGTCGAAGATTTTGTATACTTGAATTTCACATAACGGTAAATTTAAGTGTCCTATGGCAACCTTTTCAATTTATTATATGAATTTATATAACTTATAAAAGCAGCTGTCTTCCACCATTTTCAGACAGATTAACAGACAGAGTGAAACTTAATTGACGCATATTTTCGAAATTTTTTGAAAATGTACTAAAAAAAAGTCCAGTTTATCTCAATATTAAAAAATAACAGCAATGTTCAAGAGCCAAAAGTATAATCAAGAGTATATAATACTAAGAGCAATAAGGTAAACAAGTAAACATAATAAGCAAATGCTGTTTTTTTTTTCTAATGCTTACAGTTAACTTATTGCCATTTCTTGCAAAAAAAAAAAAGAAAAACAAGTTGAAGAAAAAAATGAGGGAGAGAAGAAAAAATATAATTGGGAAAATTAATTTATATAGTAAATAAAATGAAAAATAAAATATTAACGGCAAAATAAAACAACAACAACAATAATATATTGGAAAAACTTCATTCGCGAAACTTCAAATACTAATATTTAGACTTTTTAGATAAAACTGCATCAACAAAACTGTAAATGTATAACAGTTATAAACAAGTGCTATAAAATAGAGTAGTGAGTATACAAGTACAGAATATATAGAGTTAACAAAACAACTTAATGCATTTTGGAACAGCAGTCTCAGCAGCCATTTTATAATTATGTATTATAAAATGATTGATATAAATGAAATGATATTAGATGAAAAAAAACAAAAAAACAAAAGCAATAACAACAACAAAATGAATATACAGTTTTTTTTTACTTTGCAATTTTAAGAGACGGTGTTCTTGCTGCCAGCAAAAAATTTCAATTGAAAAGTGAAATTTCCATTCTATCTGTATTAATTTTGGAAAAACTTTTCTTTTTCACAATTTAAGACAAAAAAAAAAAAACAAAAATAAAATTTAATAAATTATTATTATTATATTTTCTTTAAATATTAAAAAAAAAAAAAAATTAAAACAAAAACAAAATCACAAATCAAACGATAATGAGGCGAAAAAAAATTAATACAATTACATTTTATTTTTTGTATTGTATATTACAATTTTTACCGTAAGATGTCGGACTAAATTTTTTTTTTTTTTTAAACAATACAGTTGACTGTTTTGTTATCTTTCATCAATAGAAAATTTTTAAAAATTTTAAAAATTAAATAAAATTAAATAAAGTAAAAAAAAAAAATCAGGTAATTCATGATCTTTTGACAATTGCAATTCCAATGCAATTTATAAAAATTTTTTTTTTTTTTATTTATTGTTTTATTTTATTTTTTTTAATTTTTATTATTTATTAGTTTATAAAATTTTATTTGAGAAATTAGTTAAAAAAAAAAGTAGTTAAGATATTAATATGTATATATATACATTATAAATACAAATTCATTGACCTTAGCATTTATTTTCTTATTCGAGATCCGGTTAAAATTTATTTTCAATTGTAACTGGATCAGTATTATTTCTTGTTTTTATTTGTTTTTTCTTTTGTTGTTGTATTTAAGAGAAAAATCATAAATATTTGAAAGCAATAAAAAAATATAATAAAATAATTATAATTAAGATTTAATTTATGAAGGATATCTTTAATTTTAA
>OY720441.1:362498892-362853117 GCA_963082915.1 Dolichopus griseipennis
TAAAAAAAAATATTTTTGTGGTTTTTTATGAATAGTAAAAAAAACTAAAAAAAACTTAAGAATTTTTAAAGAAATAGCTAGAAAAAAGTAGACAAATCGTATATTCATAACCGTGAAATTTTAAACATTAAAACTTATTATTTATTTCAAATATCTAGTTGTAAAATTACCGCATTAAGTGGAAATTTCGCATACATTTAATAATTCATATTAATACAGTTTATTTACAAATTATTGCAGTATATACATATATACTATATTGAATTTTACCACAAGTTTATTTTAAAATTTTGATTCTACAGGAAAACCGAAATATAAAAAAATCAAAAGAAAATTAAAATTACCTGTCATGTCTAAGACTTTGACTACAAGTGTGCTTTCTGTATGATATTAAAATGAATCACTTTATTTGTTGTTTATACATATATCGTATACATAAAATGATTATAATGATGTTGATGATAATACATGTAGTTACAATTTGATTTTTAATTTTACCAGAAGCTTTTAAACTATATGAATCAAATGGTATGAGGTATTTTAGGCATTCACAAGACTTTAATATACTTCGTCTAACATTATAGAAAGTTACATTTGTAACTTCTAAATATATATTCAAAAATTTAGTAGATGTTCTGTATTTGTATCCGAAACTCAAGGCTAAAAAGTGCGGAGGAAATAGAATAGTTCATAAGGAACAAAACAATTGTTCCAAAGGGGAGGGTCAATTTCTAAATGTTTTCAAGAAGACTGCCTTCAAAATCTTTTTATAAATTTTTTAACGAAATAAAATTTTCGCTCCTGGTACAACATAGAAGATTCGTTTAAGTGTAAGTATGGATAGCTTAAGTTAGGAAACGGAAACCAAGTATAGATAAATTTTTCTGCATCATATGACACAACGTAAATGTTGCTGAAACAAAGGGGTTGATGATATTGAGTTTGACTTAGAATCTTTTAACTTATTTAAAATTAGGTATTAGTAAGATTGATTAGATTGTTAATCAAAAATTTACTAAAAATATATTTTAAATTTTTCTCAGACATCACCATGGAAACTAATAAAACACTGAGTCATAGGTAAATTTTTTTAACGGATCTCAATTAATAAAAAGTTTTAAAAACACTGTTTAAAATAAAAATCAAATCATAACTTGTAACTGTACAATTTAATATTATGCTGATTGTATTTGTTTAATATATTGTTGTGATCTTATGTATCGTGTTATAAATGCCTACCTTAACAACTGGATCAATTCAACAATTTCTTCAAGTGGTTTTCTTTTTCATTTTTTTTTTTTTTTTTGAAAATTTTCATATTTTCTTTTTTATTTTTCTACACAAATTCTTGTGTATACATATTAATATGTATAACATATAATATTTCTGTGTAACATTGATCTACTGATCTATATTTTATTCAGGTTTACTTTATGTTGTATTTTATTTTTTATTTTTTATTATTTTTCTTTTTCTTCATACTCTTAAACTTTTTTTTTTTTGAATTTTATTTGTTATATGATGATTTTTCTTTAAATATACATGCAAGCAATTATTATACACATTTATATAGAATGTATATATATCAAAATTCAACTATAGATCTATTAACATTTAAACAAGAAATTCAAAATATAATAAGATCTAGTAATATAAAATTAAAAAAGAACAAGTGATATAAAAAACCAAAGGTTTTAAAGAAAGCTCATTTCCAAAACTAAACATTGTTTCATACTGAGTTTTCGGTTAAAACTATATATAAAAATAAATTGATAATATTATAATTGAAATATTTCATCAATTCATTATAAATTTTGAATATTAATAAAATCTATATTTAAAATACAATCAAGAGAATCTGTTAACATGTGTCGAAATATAATGTTAGAGCTTTAGTTTTAACGTTCTTGGAAAATAAGAAATTTTTAATTTTTAAGTGGAAATATCCCTTGAATATGGAAGGCTCAGTGAAATTTTTTTAAACAAACTTATGCTAATTTTTAATGTATTTTAAATTAAAGACTTGCACAAAAATTTGGATCTTTTCTTAGAATTTTATTATATGAGTAAAAATGATTAGTTAAGAGAGACTTTCCTTAATTTTAAGGAAGCACTTTAAAATTAAGACAAACCAATAACACATATGTTAAAGTATAATATTTGAGCTTAAATTTTTGTATATTACTTCAAAAAAAACATTGATTCCAGCTGGTGTGTTTAAAAATAGCAAAATTTAAATTTTGCACCTCAAACAGCTCCCAAATGGTAGGTGTAATAATTTCGAGAAAGGTATTATAATTTCTAAAAGGATCTAACTCCTCCCAAAATATCAAGTTTCTATCTTAAGATATAATGAATCGAAGATTTTGTATACTTGAATTTCACATAACGGTAAATTTAAGTGTCCTATGGCAACCCTTTCAATTTATTTTATAAATTTATATAACTTATAAAAGCAGCTGTCTTCCACCGTTTTCAGACAGATTAACAGACAGAATGAAACTATATTGACGCATATTTTCGAAATTTTTTGAAAATGTACTAAAAAAAAGTCCAGTTTATCTCAATATTAAAAAATAACAGCAATGTTCAAGAGCCAAAAGTATAATCAAGAGTATATAATACTAAGAGCAATAAGGTAAACAAGTAAACATAATAAGCAAATGCTGTTTTTTTTTTTTTCTAATGCTTACAGTTAACTTATTGCCATTTCTTGCAAAAAAAAAAAGAAAGAAAAACAAGTTGAAGAAAAAAATGAGGGAGAGAAGAAAAAATATAATTGGGAAAATTAATTTATATAGTAAATAAAATGAAAAATAAAATATTAACGACAAAAAAAAAATAACAACAACAATAATATATTGGAAAAACTTCATTCGCGAAACTTCAAATACTAATATTTAGACTTTTTAGATAAAACTGGCATCAACAAAACTGTAAATGTATAACAGTTATAAACAAGTGCTATAAAATAGAGTAGTGAGTATACAAGTACAGAATATACAGAGTTAACAAAACAACTTAATGCATTTTGGAACAGCAGTCTCAGCAGCCATTTTATAATTATGTATTATAAAATGATTGATATAAATAAAATGTTATTAGATGAAAAAAAACAAAAAAACAAAAGCAATAACAACAACAAAATGAATATACAGTTTTTTTTTACTTTGCAATTTTAAGAGACGGTGTTCTTGCTGCCAGCAAAAAATTTCAATTGAAAAGTGAAATTTCCATTCTATCTGTATTAATTTTGGAAAAACTTTTCTTTTTCACAATTTAAGACCAAAAAAAAAAAAACAAAATAAAATTTAATAAATTATTATTATTATATTTTCTTTAAATATTAAAAAAAAAAAAAAATTAAAACAATAACAAAATCACAAATCAAACGATAATGAGGCGAAAAAAAATTAATACAATTACATTTTATTTTTTGTATTGTATATTACAATTTTTACCGTAAGATGTCGGACTAAATTTTTTTTTTTTTTTTAAAACAATACAGTTGACTGTTTTGTTATCTTTCATCAATAGAAAATTTTTAAAAATTTTAAAAATTAAATAAAATTAAATAAAGTAAAAAAAAAAATCAGGTAATTCATGATCTTTTGACAATTGCAATTCCAATGCAATTTATAAAATTTTTTTTTTTTTATTTATTGTTTTATTTTTTTTTTTAATTTTTATTATTTATTAGTTTATAAAATTTTATTTGAGAAATTAGTTAAAAAAAAAAGTAGTTAAGATATTAATATGTATATATATACATATATAAATACAAATTCATTGACCTTAGCATTTATTTTCTTATTCGAGATCCGGTTAAAATTTATTTTCAATTGTAACTGGATCAGTATTATTTCTTGTTTTTATTTGTTTTTTGTTGTTGTTGTATTTAAGAGAAAAATCATAAATATTTGAAAGCAATAAAAAAATATAATAAAATAATTATAATTAAGATTTAATTTATGAAGGATATCTTTTAATTTTAATAAACTTATATTATTTATTTAAATTTTCTAAATATTTTCAAAAATATTGGGTCGAGTGAATAAAAATCAAGTAAATTCTTCAAGTATTAAGCATTTTTAAAAGTGTTTACTAGAAGTAAAAGTTTGTTCTAAAAGTATTTGCTTAAAATCAAATGAATAAAAATATACTTTTGTTTAAGAGTATTTTTTGGGAATTTTAGTTTTCACTTCAAAGTAAAAGCTAATTTTCCAGAACTTCCTACCTTTTTCTTATTCTTTCATTTCACAAATTGTTTCAAAACCATTTGATAAATTTGTTCCTTATCCATTTGAGAAGTTCACTTTACTCAGTTTGTACTTAATACATTTTTTAAGTATACATATTAAGAAGTTAACTGCCATGTATATATTATTAAGTAAATAGCTCAAATTAGGACGACCACCAACGTGGACATATTGATTAAAATTGGAAATTGGAACTTGATAGAAAAGCCGGGCCTTCTGAAGGTTTTTTTATTAATTTGTTTATAATATGCAGTATTCAAAAGGTATACAAATATGATAGTTTATATTAGTATAATTTTATATAATATACTATAATAATATTCTTTAATTCCATATATTCCAAATATATTGAGTCATATTGCTTTACACATTTCCATATAAATCAAATTGAATTATTTAATAGAATTTTATATCAACTTGTTATTCTTAGTGTTTATTTCTTAAATACGAGTTACGTCACAGTTGGTAACCCCAACCAAGATAGTACTTGATGAACCTCCAATAAAAGATAAAACTCAATTTCACACTTATGAAAATTCAATATTAATATGTAAGACAAAACACTTTTAATTTTCTTTTCCTTTTTTTATTCTATACAAAAATGTAATTAGCCCCATTTTTGTACTATCAGCATAATGAGTTCAATTGTATTTGAACCTTTTTTAATTTAAATAAAATAATATAGTAATTTGATAAAAGACATATGTGGAAATTGTTCCACACAAAATTAAGTATGATGATTTGTTAATACTCGATACTGAATTTTGTTTCGAAATATAATTTCGATTAAAAAAAATTATAATTAATGTCAATATAAGTAAATTTTTTTTTTTTTTTGGATTTAGAATAAGAATTCTACAAATATTAAAATATGTAAAATGAAACCAATATTGTTTAACATAAATATAATATGTACACAAATTTAAGTTCGAACAATATAATATATTATAAGTACATACTTGTAATTCGAAATCAACATTGTTGTGAAAGATTTCAATTATTAGTTTTAAGATATTATAAATACGTTTGTAAAAAGAAAAGAAAGTTGAATCCTAAGATTTTCTTCAACAAAATTAGCTGAAAATTAAATAATTTAAATTAAAATTTAAGTTTTTTTGTGTTTTATTTAAAAACTCATAATTTACGTTTACATAACCTTCCAGTGCTTCGTTTTGATTGAGTTGAGGGTTAATTATTTTTTTCAAAATGTTTACAATAAAACTATGTTTCTCGTATTCTATATGGGAAGTTCTCAAATATTAGTAAGAGTGATGTGTGATTTAAGCATTTTTTTAAGTATATATTTTCAACCTTTGCTCTATTTGCTCTTGAAAATATTTAAAATTATAAAATAGCTGTTAATCAGAAAACTTAAAATATCATATTTTATTTTGAATACAATCATTTTTGTAATGATTTCATAATTTCAACTATATTAATTTGTTAACTATAATAAAAGTTGAAAATGAAAAGTTCTAATAAAAAACAAATAAAATTTTCAAAAAAAAAATTCTGCATTGACAGAGTATTTAATAAAAGCAGTTCCAAGAAAAAATACTTTCCTATAGTTTAAAAAAATTATGCTTTCACTGTTTATTTAAAATTAATTTTATTTGCTTACAGCTAAATCAAAAGCTAATTAGTCTGGTATCTAAATCCTGGAAGTGATTCTATTTTTTATTTAATAGTTAAATAAAAAATATTAAAAAAAAAACAAAAGATTTAAGCGAAAACTTTTCATTTTGTTTTTTACAAATTTTTTTTTTAAAACAAATAATGGCAAATAAAAATATTTGTATATAATTATTTTTAAATTACAAAGTAATAATTGTTTTAATTGTTTTATTTAATAAAATAAATAAAAAGTATAATTTATAATTTACAATTGGAAATTGATTTAGTGAAAAATATGTTAAAAATTTATTACAAGTTTCCTAATAATAAATTTTAACTAATCTGCCAGATTCAGATTAAATATAAATTGTTTCAATACGTTTTAGAATGCATTAATCTTGGAAAATTTCGTTTATTATTTCTAATGCCATTTTTATCACATACACAAATTTTTACATCGTTTGAAATATGTAGAAGAAATGTTAACTACGAGTAAGTATTGCAAAAAAAAAATAATTTCGTGGAAGAACCTTTTGCTATAGCCTCACACTTTACGGAGCTACAGTCCCTCAAAGTCGGAAAAAGGCATATATTTAATTATTATAACAAGAGTTCTGTTAAGTATATTTTCAATCTAAACGGTAACAGACAGCTGGTTTTATAAACTTTATAAATTTTGACAGGCAAATGTTTAGGGTTGCCATACGTTACTAAAATTTACCATTATGCAAAATTCAATTTTAGCGAGAAGTAGATCTTTAGAAATTAGTAGGAGTCGGTTAACAAATTTTTTTGTCATGCCCCGTGCACCTGTAACTTAAATACCCGTTAACATTGAAGCCTCAACATTATATTTCGCACTCTTTAACAGGTTTTCTTGAGTACATTGGAATTATATTCTAAGTATTGATTTCACTATTATTGATAATAAATAATGAATTGATGAATTAACTAAATATTATCATTTCAGATCTAATATATGTGAAACTTGTTACTGAAACTTTATTATTTTCTATTGTTAATAGAGTTTTCAATTTTTTGAATCAATTCACAAATCAATTCACAATTTTTCCATTCTTTGATATTTTCAAAACTTCTCAGCTAAATAGGTAGTAAGTAATTCACAATTGATTTGATGATTTTTATTGAGTTTTTCAAAATGTTAAAACTTGTTTTTGTTTTTCTTCTAATTTCCATTCAATAAAAAAAAATAATTGTTTTTATCTTCCACCCAAACAAAATTACAAAATAAAATAACCATTGAAAATTTTCAACGAGAATGTCTACTGCCATTCGGGAACTCTTCCTCGATAATTTCCCCATAATTTATTATTTTTTTATTTTTATGTTCCACGAGAACATAAAAATTACTTTTCAATGGCTGTTACTGTCATCACCATCACTATCATCAATTGTTAAATTTAAAGTCACAGAGTCATTATTAAATATCTGCGATATCTTGTTAAATATCATTATTATCATACTTTTGTATCATCAGCACGAACAAACTATGTATAATGTTATATTTCTATCTCTTTTTATCACATCCAATAAATTTTTTTTGGATTTTTTCCTTAGGTAAAGTGCAATATTGAAAGATTTTATAAAAATTGAAAAAGATATAAATAAAATGAGGTAATAGGAACATATGAGTCTATAAAAATTCCACAACAGCAGCAGTAACAACAGTAACAGAATAGCAACAGTTTAGAAAACAAAAAAACAGCGGTAAAAGCATCAGAAGCAATAACACAACATTAACAAAATGTTAAGAAATTGAATACTAAATAGAATAAAAAAACAAAAAATTCCAATAACTGATCATGACAAACATAATATATGTATCTAATGTATAATACATACCTATATACATATATATGTATTCTACATTGTTGCTAAAAACAATGTCAAATGAGAATAGCAGCAACACTAACAAGAAACAACTTTTGGATAGAAAAACAAAAAAAAAAAACAAAAACAGTTTTTTCGTTAATGATAAATTTTAAAATAGTGATGGTAAAATTTTTATGTGCCATGAATAAGAGGTGCGACATTAATAGTCGCAAAAATTAATTTTTTTGTTTTTTATTTTATTTTTTTTCTTTAAACATGCTATAAAACTGTAAAAATAAGGTGTGATGTGAATAAAAAAAAGAAAAAAAAAACAAAAATGATGCTTAGAAGAAAAAAAAAACCTTAGCATAAGAAAATAATTAAGTTTTGTGCAGTTGTTCTTGTAAAAAATTTACATATTTCTATATTATATTTAAAATTCTATGAATAGCATAAAATGAAACAATAATTTATGTTGTGTTAAATTAGGATGTTATATATATATATATATATAAATATATATATATATATATATATAAATATATATATATATAAACAATTCATTTAATTTTTTATTTTAATTCTATTGAGGTCTTTGTTGAAAAAATTTAGTTTAAATATTAATTAGAATAAAAATTATTTCTTGGTTTCTAAAATTGTTTAAAAACTGCCTTTAGTAAATTTTTTATGATGACAACACCTGTCAATAATTCACAATAAATTTAATATTGTGAATAGGTACCTAAATTCATCTGACATGAATGGTCAAAAAAATAGCAAACGAAGTTAACAAAATAGTTTTAGTTTTAATTTAATACAGTGCTGCAATTTTACGAATATCCTATTTAACAAACATTCCAATATAACGGCTAAGTGATACAGTGGTTAGAGTGCCAATCTTTGGTTTTGGACTATATTCCGTTACACTATCGTCATGGAGATCAAATTATAATAGCATAATCAATAATAAATAATTTTACATCTTAAATAAAAAATACATTAAAAATATAAACAAATAATTTGATTTAATAATATAACTCACAAGAGATGCAATTACTTAAATAAGAAATTTTATGCTTCAATTGTATGCGAAATTCAATTAGGATCAATTATAATTATGAGTAGAGTATAAAGAATAATCAATATATCAAAAGATCTCGGTATTAGTGGGGACTCTGACAATATATCGTTTGTTATATTTTAAACTAAGTTAAGATGTGAATAATATGTTTTGTTATACAAAATATATGTATTTTATTCAATTTGTAGGTAAACTTTTGTTTTCTCGTCAATTTGTGCCTGTTGTAACAGTTTTTTTCAAAACACAATTTTTTTTTCTGTATTTTTAACGAGATATAACGAGTTGCTAGTGGAGTTTAATCAGATGCATGCTGGATATGGCACAGTCTACTTTTTTTATTATTTGACCTATTCATCTCCACTTTCTTTTATAGTTACAACTGTAGAGTGTTGCACTGTAATTACCCATAATTCTGCATTTGTGATTGTTCTTAGCCAAATAATTCTGCAAATTATTCTAAGACACTTATTTACATAGACTTATATTTTGTATTACACAATAGTTGAATATTCTAATCTTAGTATTTCTAGCTAAGTGTTTTCTAGATGTGCCGCTTCAGTTAGTCTGTCTTTCTCACCATATATTGTATTGAAAATCTTCAGATGCAGAACTTCTAAGATAGTTGAATGGTAGTACTATTCATATTATATGTTTCATATTTAAATATTTATTAAGTTCGGTACATATTAATATTAGATTATGTAAACTAATTTTTCAGAGGGTTACCTTAAATCTAAATGAAGAACCTTAAATTTTGTATGACGCATTTGCAAGTGTCAATGTCTTACAACAATTTGTCTACATTATAAAATCCAGTAGCTCTTCAATTTGAATTTTAGACATGTTATTAAAAGAAATTTTATTAAAATAAAAATAAAAAGAATACCTACTTGTTTTTTAATATCATAAAATAATATAAAGGTTAAACTGATAGACATTCAAGCGTCTCTGTGTTTTTTTCTCAACAATTGTACACAATTTTTTTTTAATTTCAAATTTATTTCATATGAATACAGGTGAGAGTTTTACTTCAATTTTGAAAAAAAAAAAAAAAATGTTATTTATATATAAAGATGTGCTAATATAATTTAGTATTATGCTAGCCCATTATTGGTATATTGTATTGTTCTAAAAAAATAATAGAAAATATATTCATATTATTATTAAAGTGTTGAAAGAAAAATTAATAAATAATTTGTTGAGAAGAAAATAAAATAAAGAAAAAACCGAGACAGATAATAATTATATTTTGTTTTTATTTTCAGTATTTTTTTTTAATTTTAATTTCAATTGTAATTGTTTTGTTTTTTTTTTTTTGAAATATTTGACATAAATTTTTTTTTGAACAGTAGCTTTAAAACTTGACACATTGGTAGTTTTTTCAAATGAAAATGTCATTTTAAAATGAAATATGATTTTCAATATACGTAGAAAGTAACAAATGACTTGTGATTTTTCTTTCAAATTAAATAAGTATAAAAAAAAAACAATATCCACTATTCATTCTAAATAAAATGTAATTATTTAATAATTACAAGTAGATGACATTATAATTAAAATAAAAAAAAAAAAAATAATTTGACTTTTTTCTGCATTTTGCAAATTACTAAAAAAAATTTAGGTAATTAATAAGTGAGAGGGTTTGCAAATTGACTGCGGTGTATTTAAAACGTTAGTAATTAAAACGTAATTAACAAAACTACTAATGAATTCAGAATATATACTACTAACACTTAGTATAATTATTAATACAATGTCATTCTGAACCAATTTAAAATTCAAATAATAACGGTTAATAGGATGAATAGGATGGTCATCAGGATGAAGTTTATTAACTTTTTTTGATTTTGATATTAACTCTAATGCTTTAATGCATTATCAATAAAAACTTGAAATACGTTTGTTATGGTATTGAATTGCAACTTGTATAAGGAATATAAATCTTTACAAATACTTAAAAACGCTTTACACTCTTTTTTAAATTTTAATATTTAATTTTTTTAATATCTTATAGTTATTTTTATTTTATGATCGTTATACCCGTATGACTAAAGGTTAAAAGGATGTAATAAATTTGTCATTACGTTTGTGACACAGAGAAGAAGGAGGAGGGGCAAAAAATTAAGGAGTTATAGAATTCTGAAATTTTCACACATTCGTTTTTATGCAACTATGTCATCGCTATTGAAATACAGCCAGTTTGCTCCACGGGTTTGAGTATCTGCCATACAACTTCTTTTATTATAAGAGCATTACTCTGATGTTTAAAATTTTGTCAATAGTAAACTTTAAATGCCAACGTCGGAATACAATATAGTCAGTGTAGAGGAAGAAGTTCGAAGAGCTGTTTTTCAACTTCTATTTTCTTTTATACATAACTGAAAGTCAAATAAGTTGTGTCTTTGAAATTTTTCTAAAACTAATTAGCATTATATCATCCAATGTCTAAATTCCGGTCATGCGGGTAGAGAAATTAACTGTCTACTCTACTACATTCTTCCTCGTTTTGATAATAATTTTTTTACAAATAAACTAAATTTGTATAGATTTAAAAAAAAATGAATCTTGTAAAAAACACCTTCTAATCAAATTAAAGTCATTACAATTTGTACATTATAATTTTCTGAATAATATTTCCGAACATCCGTATCTAATTTAATAATTCAAATGTAAAAAATTAAGTAGGCAAATCAATAGTATTATATCACGCAATAAATAATAATGACAATTTGCCCTTTAGGTTTACCATATTTTATGTTGGAGTTATGGAATAAAAAAAATTTCCGTGATAATTATATAGGTGTTAATTATATGCCTCAGTTATTCTATTATTTTTCACATAATAAAATATAAAAAATAAAAAAAAAAGAATATAACATCAATAATAAATAAATTGAGATTTTTTTTGATTAAAATATTTAATTTTTTTTTTTTATTTTAAACCTTTTATAAATTAAATATGTATTTAGTAGCAGTTATTTAACAATAGTTGAGAATTAGATTATAGATAGTCTATAACCGTATAAAACTAGATTTTTAAACTTTTTAAAATTACATGCAATATTTTAAAAAAACATATATTTGATTTTAAAAAAATTAAATAAATGAAAAAGAAGAGGAACAACATAACGGTAAATTTGAAGAGAATATAAAATCTGGTATCATCATTTTCATTGTAATTAATAATCATTTTATTTTTAGAGCCCCGCGGTATTTTTCTTTTATATTTGCCATATTTATCAAATTATTATAATTAAAAAAATTACGTGGGAGTTCAAATTCGATTCTTCATAAAAATTTTTAACTGTCAGTTAAACTTTAATTAATTTAAATAATTACACATAAATATATTATTAGAATTCGTTGTAAGAAAAAAAAAAAGATTTTTGGGTAATAGAAAGTATTGAAATTCAATTGATATCAACATTGTTAATAAAAAATTATTTTTATTTTCCAGTATTGGCAATTAATCTCCAGTATCGGCAATTCCTTATTGAAATGTATTACTAAAATTTAAGAAGTACTTTAAAAAATGTTGCATACTAATTTAAAAATTTTAAAAATTCATTAATCTGTCAATTTCTGCACCGACAAAAAAAAATAACTGAATTTATTTAGGAAACTTCTTATAATTTCAACAAAAAAAAATTTGCAAAATGACAAATAGATGGGTGTGCCGACCATTGTGACCTGTGCGATGGTGGTTAAAGTGTCAACTTTTTATTCGAAAGAGTGCTTAGCTTATATCTGATATTCGAACTTGACTCAGCTACCATTCACCAAATTTGAAGCCAAAATAAGGGGCTATTCAATAATTGATAATTATATATTTTTAATAAATAACCAATTAATGTAACAATATAAACAAAATAATGCAAAATATAAACAAATAATTTAATTGAATAATACAACTCACAGATATAGAAAACCATATAACTCAAATACAAAATATTACAATATAAACAAAATTAGAATTGTATCTATTGAAAATCTAAGACAGTTCTACATGTTATAAGACTTAGTCCTATGTCATGTTTAAATTGTATGCTTGAAATGTGCAAGTCATAAAGATTAATAGACAGGCTTATTAGTCTACCAGTTGAACAATTAAACTTTAAAAACAAAGAAAAAAACTAATATATGCGTGCACTGTAACTATCACAGTATAATCAATTAATATTAGGTTTAAGTATATTTAAATAATGACCAAAAAATGCCTAAAAGGCCATTAAAATTTTTTAAATATAAAAATAATCAACTGAAAAGTAATACTGTGCGCATATGTATTTGTTGTATTTTTAGTTGTAAGCTAGATTTTATACTAAATGCAGCACTTGTACTTGAAACCCAAGTATGCTAATTTAAGTATTTACACTTAACCCGCCAATCAGCATGAAGTAATTTTGCTTATTGAAGCTAACACATGGAATTGTGAAGCCCTTAGCATTATACCCTTCTTATACCAATACCTTTATTGTTAATAATTATAATCTTTTTCTAATTCCGTAATTCTAAGTTAAATATTTTTAACATATTTAATATATTTTAATATTTTATAAAAGCTGAAATACTAAATATTCTCGTATATTGATTATTATCCAATTCTTGATTTATTAATTTTACAGAAGTTTATCGTTTATAAACTGATTAATTTTAATTTGAAAAAAAAAAACCTTTGTGGTATATTTTAATTTGTTTAGACATCGACGGAAGTTAAAATGTCAATTGAATTGAGTAATATTTTATTAAAATTTATTTAATTAATAATGATAAATTAAATTTTTTAAAGACCCCCAAGAATTAAACTTAAAGAATGTCAAACAAAATATAAATTAACAAAATGAATAAATCTTACTTGAATTTTGCGGTATTTATGATTTCAAACCACAGCAAAAATAAAAATGTATATAGAGTGCATAATGGAAAATGATTTTTAAGTTAAATTAATTTTAATTTCAGAAGTGTAAAAACTTTGTGTCGCGGATAATGAAATTTCAATAAAATGGTACTAAAAGTGTTTTGTTTTTGACAATAGAAGAGTTAGTTTTAATTAACGTTTTGTATTTTAGTTAATCATAGTTAATTGGATTTAATATGTAAATTACAGGCTGTTTAACATATATTTTCTAAAACGTCAACAATATGAAGATCATCTGTCAAAATGACTTCTGTTTTTGGTTAGCATTAAATAAATGTTGAAGACTTTTGATTTTGTGCCTCTGATCATCGTCTCAGGTTTGACATTTTAGAAAAGTACCGTTATTTAATTAAATTTTATAAAATATATTGACATTTACATTATTTAACATTTTGATATTTATATAACCAAAAACGCGGCCCTTTATTAAATGATTTGTTCATCTCTGAACTCAAGTTAATTAAAATTTAATGAAATAAAATATAATATAAATACCTATGTAATTAGTATAAGTATAAAAATATAAATATTTCTTTTTAAATATTTGTATATTAACTTAAAGTTATATTTGCTTGAAGAAAGCATAAAAATATTATTAAATATATATATACAGTATTTATATATATATACATACATATATTGAAAATTAATGTAAGAGCTAATTAAAAAATCTAGATGAATGATTTTAACCTAGAAATTGTTTACCATTTATATATGTATAAACATATACATAATATATTAAAGCATATGTGTATATATATTAATACAAATATTAGCTCTTTTATTCATTAACATTACAATTTTTGTAGAATCGTATCTTATTTTGTTTGTACAGTATGTATTGAAACTGATTAAAATATGCAAGCATTGAATATCATTACATTAATTATTTAAGTTTATTCTATCGCATCATTATTATAAAAAATAATCAGAGAAAAGAAAAGAAAAAGATTTATAAAAATAAGAAAAAAAAAAAAAAAATAAACAATTTAAATTGAAAAAAATCACGCTTTAATGTAACAAGTGTTTCAATACCGTAACGCTGTTATATTTTCTTTTCGTAATTTTTGGACTTAAAAAAAATACAAAAACAAAAAAAAAAAAAAAAAAAAAAAAAAACGAACGAGCGTGTTGAAGAAATGTGTCGATGAGTGTAAAAGAAAAGTGAAAAAAAAATATACCATCACTTCTTCAACACTTGTTTCCGCAATTAAAATTAAAATTCATTTAAAATGTGCCTACTTTAAAATTTATTCAAATATTGGCGTATATGTATATATAAAATGATTTAAGAACGAAATAATTTTTTTTTTATTCAATGATAATTTGCCAACGAATTAAAGTAAAAATATATTTGAAATTTGTCTAAATATTGTATGTGAATGTGCTTAAGGCATAAGATGATAGAGAAGTGGAAAAAAATATTGTAATTATCAACATTTTATTTCAAAGTTGTAAATATCCGAGGGTTTATCCCGTAGAGATATAAATACAATAAACTATAACTATAAATATAATAAATTACAATAAACTTATAATGGCTTATACACTGAATAAATTCTGAAAGATTTTTTTTGCGAATTAAAAATTACGCAAATTCAAAGAATACCTTAAAGGTTTTTGAAATTCTGATAACTATTGTAACGGTAAAGAATTTGAAAAATTTTAATATATAGAAAAACAAAATAAATAATATTAATTGTAAAATTAAAACATATAGTATATATCTGGCACGCCCAAAAAGGAAAGGCATGCTTCGCTCTTTTTCATATTGTATGAGCTAAGGGACTTTTTATAAATAGATAAATAAAAATCTTTGAAATATTAACTTTCGCATTATGTTATATGCAATCAAGCTCACAGGGCATTCTTTGAAGCTTGATTATGGTTACTGGGTATAGTTCATTCGGTTCCGTTCAATGAGTTTGAAATTGAATTTCCTTTAAAAATAAAATCTTCAATTCACTATTGACTATCCCTTTACTTTTTTTTATTTATTGTAAGTCAAAATATTTTGCATATAGAATATTCCACAGTTATAAACCCCGGGACTATTTCACAAAATTTACAATTCTATACAAATTGTAAAAAAAAAAATTTACAAATTTGTAAATATTATTTAAATTTACATATATTTTATAAAAATAGTAAGACTTGAGAATTGTAAATTTTGGTAAAATAGGTCTCTAGAGTCTAGAATATGTAAAATTATAAATTTGGTAAAATTAGAATTACAAAAGACATTTTGACAGTTGTGAAGAAACACAGTTTACGTAGAGCGTAAGAAGTTTCAATTGTAAATATTATTTAAATTTACATGTATTTTATAAAAACGGTAATAGTTGAGAATTGTAAATTTGGTAAAATAGATCTCTAGAGTCTAGACTCTAGAATATGTAAAATTATAAATTTAGTAAAATTAGAATTACAAAAGACATTCTGACAGTTGTGAAACACAGTTTACGTAGAGCGTAAGAAGTTTCAATTGTAAATATTATTTAAATTTACATGTATTTTATAAAAATCGGTAATAGTTGAGAATTGTAAATTTGGTAAAATAGGTCTCTAGAATATGTATAATAGCAACAAATTAAGTTAGAATTACAAAAAACATTTTGACAGTTGTGAATCACAGTTTACGTAGAGCGTAAGAAGCTTCAATTGTATTTTGAATAAAATTTCTGAACTATAAGTCAACATTCTTTAAAAAAATGACTATGCAAATATTGTAATATTTTCCACCAAAATAAATTTTTTTTTTTTAATTGGCGCAAAGATAAAAATGTAAAAAAATGAAATTGAAAACTTTAAAAGTCATATAGACTTGTTCTTCTCTACGTATACATAACCTCATATACTTAATATCATTTACATTTATTTATATATATGTATACGATATGAATTAATAAAAATATACATACAAAGCTACATATTATATTCATTATAAATTTTTTTATTTATTGTAAAAATTTAAATTTGATTATAAATAAGAAAAAGAAAAAAAACAAAACAAAACGAAACTCATTAAAATTTTTTGATGAAATTTCATACACTCATATCCATATTAAATTCCATAACTAATATCACTTTTTGTTTAAAGATCATCGCGATGGTAAAGGCATCTTTCAAAAATCAAAGAACACACAAAAACTTCAGTAAACAAAAGAGTGACAGAAAGATAAAAAAAAAAGAAAAGTGCTAATATTTTTCTTTTCTTTCATTATATTTCGCTTTTTTTTTTTAATTTTAAAATGAGGAAATAGGTTGGACAAAATAAACAAAATTCACAAAAAAAAAATTTAAAATAGAAAAATTACATGATATTTTAATGTAGATTATTTTGTAGTTATCTTGTAAATAATAACGACAAACATTTAAAGGTGAAATTATAAATTTAGAGAAATAAAAAAAAAAAATAGATTTGTTTTTCACTTTTTTTTTTTTGTAGTCATAAAATATTTTGTTAGAAAAAACCAAAATTTAATTGCCATTAATTTAATATCTTTAAGAAACAAAACACAAAACAAATTAGTGAAAGGTTGACAAAAAACAAAAACAAATACTTATGTATATATGTATAATATAATTTGTATAAAATCAAATGAATTTAGACAATAATTATCTTATTGTGCAAAACATTAAAAAAAAAAAAAAAATGAAAGCATTTTACATACGAAATCATTTTTTAATGTGTAATTTTTTTTTGATTTTTCCATTCATTTTTTTTTATAGACTTTTAATTTATAAAATATTACAATATAAATTAAAAGTCTATAATTTGTATCTAATTTATTTAATTTCTTATTGGGTAATCCCACGTTCTCATTGCTAATACAAATCTGCAAGCGTTTTTTACAGCGTGTATTGTTATCACTTCTTAAAGATTGATAGACGCCGGCGTCGACTACCCTGGTTCGACGACGAGTTCTTATCTTACTACTCTTTTAACAGTTAAAAGTCAAAAATGTAAACACAAAGCTTTTCTCTAACGCCATGATATTCAGAGTAATCGGTTGTATATATTTTTAAATAATTAATAAACATTTTGACATTTCGAAGCGTCACTCTGTCAAATATAATAATAATTCAAGGGTTAGTCATATTTTATGAAATAAAAAAAAAATCAAACATAAAAAGTATTCACTTGATTTTCGGAAAACAGAAAATTGACATTTGCGATTGTACATTGTAATAAAGGTGTTTTTGATATCTATATATTATGACATTTGAAATTTTTAAAATTTGAATTTACGATGACAATATAATAATGTAATAATCAATATGCTTACGAAGCTGATAAATAGTATAATTTCACACAAATGCAAATAAATGAAAAGAAAAATTTTTTTTAAAAAGTTATTCACACTTCACAGTAGCCAAAAATTTAATATTAATCCCAGCTGTAATAAGTCTGTTTATATGATAGATATGTATTGGAATAGGAGAGACATATAATATTCTTATTATTAGAATTGATCCTAATGAATTATACAACATACAATTTAAACATGAGATAGTACTAACCCTTATTTAAAACATAGGAGAATTTAAAATATTGAAAGATGATGGTAATATCATTAAATTGCACCAGCATATTATAAAGTTATAACACTATAACATTTAGAAGATCGTTTGGTTCTTGCTTAATACAGTTAATTAAATAATATTTAATTGCTACTGTTAAATTTAATTAAATAAATAATTCTAATGAAATAAAGTTAGAATTTAGATCACTTGCAACTAAAATATGAAAAATTAATTCTTCCAATGCTATAGCTATGCAATATTCAAAATATATATTATGATATGCAAAAAAACATTTTATAAAAATCAAAAATATTCTCATAAATTATTAAGAAAAAAGTTGCACCATAAAAATGTCAAATTTGATTTTGAAATAAAATAAGGAATCAATAATTTATAGATATTGATACAATTTCGTACAGTTTTTCTTTTATTTATGTTGATTAGCATTATGAATGATATGAAAATAAATAATAAATTTTAAAGAATTAAAAGATTATTTTCTGGTTGTCTTTATAAACTTTAAATTTCAACAATATTTTCTCAAAATTTTTAGTTCTTAAACATTAAGAAGCTGCACTAAACAACTTTCTAATATTAGAGGAAAAAAAAAATTAAATTTTCTAGTTTTGAATTTACTTGAATTCAAATTTTAATGTTAATTCCAGATTAAGAAAACCCATTTGCATTGTGATGAATCAATAAGAAATGATAAATAAAAATCAATAAATTTTTTAGATTACAATTAAAATCATAGAATATAAATATAAAAAGTTTTTCAAATATATTTAAAATTATATATTTTAAATCAGATCTAATTTTATTAGATGTGGTACATTAATATTATTTCATGTTCTACATAATATTTCTAAATAGCAAGATAAATCATTTAACTAAGTTTTATTTTATGCTTCATTAAAAGATAATCACTTAACATTATTAGAGACTTAAAATAGTGAATTAAAATTTGGAATTAAATAATTACCAAAATAAAATAGCAATTTTCTTTTGGAAAATTAAAACAAATTTAAATTTCCAGCAATTATAAATTTATTTATAAATTCCCTTCTGCTCAAACAGGTACCTATGGTATAGACAAGCTTAGAAGCGTAACAGTTGTAAAGCGCCAAAAGCACTGTATGAAAATAAATATTTGGCTTTAAATTAATTTAAAAATTTTATTTTTATACAAGAGCCATTTTTGCTACTGAAATCCAGCTAATTTGCTCAACGGTCATACAACTTTTTTTTTTACATGCTGGGTATCGGGAATTTTGCCCAAAAGTAATTTTAGCTTTTTTTCCGTGTATATTCTATTGTAGAAATATATTCGTTGGTAAAAAAAAATAGAATTTGTTCCGTCATAACAAAAGTTGCTCCATTTTTTCGGAAACGCACTAATCCAAAATATTTTTAGTGTTTTCGAATGTATGTATGTATATTTATGTGTCTGTGAGCACGATAACTCGCGTAACTTTCAACCGATTTTAATGAAATTTTTGTACAAATGCTTTATTGGTTTTCAAAAGTAAGGTTAAGTTCGTACATGGACTAAATCAGATCATCGGATCGGGAGGCTACCATACAAAAACACCAGAATTTTAGAGCAATTTCTGGTTCTAACCTTTAGAATGAGCTTAAATTTGGTACATAAGTTATTGATTGGGTCTAGAAATTCCAGGAGTTTAGGGATTGTCAAATTCTAATAATTCATCAAAATCTTAACCGGTTTTTATGAAATCCGGTGTGAATGCCTTTTTTTACAAAATAAACAAGGACTTCATAGATAAGACAAATTGGACCAGGGGGAAAGGATTCCCATATAAGATAATGGGACTTTAAAATACAAACCACATTATGCAAGGGAAAAAGCTTATACAACCATATTGGATTTATTTGAATCTTTTATGGCTTAAGTTTATGCAAAATTGGTGTAGTGCATTGCATTCGAGTAGTGTCCATACAACTTCTGTTTTTAAATGAGCCTTAATCAATAACTAATAACGCAGGGAATCTGAAATTCCGTTAATAGTAATCAACCGGATGATATAATATTTATATATATATATAACGATTTAACTTTTAAATCGAAAGGGTTAAATGGAACGAGTTAAGATTTAAACTCATTATTAAATGAACTTTCAGAAAGTTTTAAAACATAATTATAATTTTGAGAATGTTAAAGACCGATAAAACA
The DNA here is from genome assembly GCA_963082915.1 of Dolichopus griseipennis. NCBI lineage: Eukaryota > Metazoa > Arthropoda > Insecta > Diptera > Dolichopodidae > Dolichopus > Dolichopus griseipennis. The sequence continues at coordinate 362,519,319 of OY720441.1, forward strand.
TTTAAATTAAAAGAACCAGAAATTAAACAACTATTGTAAGAAATTTATAAGAGAATAAAATTAAAAGTTGTCAAAATTATAAAACAAGATTCATTATCATTAAATGTGCAATTGTTTTTTTTAAAAGTAGCTCTATTCATAATTACAAATTTGTTCCTACTTTAAGAAAGTAAAGAGAGAAGCAAATTATAATTAATTGTTTTTTTTTTTGTTGGTTTAATATTTACCAGTTCTTGAAAAATTTAATTATTTTTAAAGAAAATGTAAACAATTTGAATATAATTAAGAATTTTCTTTTTTGTATATAAGTACTTAATAAAAAGTGAGTGTTTTAATTTTTGGAGAAAATTATTTAACTTGTTATCATAAATAGAAAGTGTTAAAATAAATGTATGGAAATTAGGATAAAATACTTTAGAAAATAAGTGAATTCATGTATTTTTAATAAAAGTTATGACTGACACATGATTTGATTTAAATATTTTATGATTTATTGTATTATATACTAAAAAAAAGTTCTTTGATTTTGTTAAAAAATTGCTTAGATTTTGCTTTTAAATTTTATTTTCTAATTATGAATTGTATTAAAGCATTTTGTTGGTATTATATATTCATGTATATAACTTACGGAAAACCCATTAAATCTATAAGGAAAAGAGACTTAATTAATCTAAATTCCAATTGTATTCAGAAATAAAGACAAATTTGCGATATTCCGCGATCGAACAGATCTTCCCATTTGACTTGGAAATAAAGTCTATTTTTTTTTCTTTGAATAAAGGAACTAAAGCCTAATATAATTTTATAAAATCTTTTTCTTCTTTTAACAGAACTAAAGAATTAGAAAAAATTATGTTTTTTACCCTCCTTCTTAATCAGAAACTCGATTAATTAAAATTTGATTTTTAGAATAGCGAAAAAGAGAAACGCCTGATTTTTTTACAACTTAAACTCTTTATACCCATATACTCGTATATGTTAACCACAAAGCATTTAAATTAAAAAGTTAAAAATAATTAAAACTGCCGGTAGACTGAATGAGAAATTAGGTCTAACCCCTCCATAATAACATCGAACAATTCAGCTATTTTTTAATATGATTATTGTTTTAAAATAATATTAAAAAATTGTTCAAAAATTATTAAGTTAATCCTATGATCCATAAATATGCATATCGAATTTTTAATTTTTTTCAATTATATTATAAATTATTTATTATAAATAAGATTGTTAGTGTTCGCTCTAATTATCCTTATTTTGTCAATATTTATTTCTAAGCCAACTTCGGCTGCGCATTATGCTTATCTATTAATTCTTATTTGCAAAGACTAATGCTGTCAGCATAATCCAAATTTTTATTTGTTCTGTGCGATCTGCCAATTTATTCCTCCAGATGGATTTATATTAATTTTCCACGCATGACTTCGTCAATGAACCTTGAACCTTGTATAATAGTATAATAGTCTTATTCAATATATTAGTCTTTTTCAAGAATATTTTTCCTTCTAAGTGCTTCATATATTGTATTGCTATATATATATTTCATCAAATGCCCACTTAAAGTTCACAAATGATATGTAGATTGAGGCATTGAACTCTTTTAATTTTTCGAGGATTATTGTTAATGTGTTAATTCGTTCTATAAAATTATATATTAATAATTTCATGGATCATTGTATTAACTTAATAATTTTTAAACAGCATTCTGAAGTCAAAGCATTTTTTTTGAAAAATTGTCTTAAATATACGAAAGTCTATAATACCTATTATTAAAAAGTATAGCAATTTAAGAGTAAATTTTATCTATAATTAAAAAAAATTGTTTAAAATTAAAACATTTACTGTTTTTAAGACAGTGTTAAATGATCTAATCGTTAAAATGTGTTTAAAAAAATAGAATTCACTTGAGATTTTATTATTCAGTTATATCTTTTTATCTTTGAAATTAATGTTCTGTCAAATTTTTCATCAGATGGATTTACCATCTATTAAATTGTAATCCATTTTGTTTATTACAGGATCTTAAATTGGTTTTTGGTTATTTTATTGGAAATAAAATAAATGTATGTATATATATTGGATCTAAATTCTTGAGCATGCAATCTACGTTTTATATATTTATATAAATAAACGTTATTTTTTTTAGCTTGTAATTGATTTTAAGCTATATTACTATCTATACTATACTACAATTGAATTTCTCTTTTCAAAAAATAGAATTTAATTTTTTTTTTAAAAATAACCTAAGACCTCTTAAAACATTTTCTATTGCCGATCTTTATTTGATTAGAGATTAGTTTTAAATCTTAAATGTTAAAATGCCATAGATAATAACATGTTATTTATATATATATATATATTTGATAAATATTAATATTTAAAAAATAAAATATAAAATAATAATAATTTCTTTGATGTTTTAATATAAAAAAAATTTAGACATTTAGATAATTTATTTTTAATTCATTGATTAAATAAAATTTATATGCTATATAATTAATTATATATAGTTTTAAATTATTACATTAGTATGTCAGCAATATAAAAAAATATATAAATATAAATCTAAGATAATAATTAAAGAAATTACATTTTTATGATAAATCTTTATTCATTTGTATTAATTTTAATTCTTAACCTGATTTATATTAAAGAATTAATGGTGCAATTGTATAAATAGAAAATAAAATTATTATAATAAATAATTTTTATTAATATAATTTTTTTATTTTAATAATTTATTATTGAAATATATATATATATGTATATGAGTAATATTTATTTTATTATTTTAGTATAACTTATATATGTTACATATATTATATTTTTTTAATTGTATTTAAAATTTATATTTATTTAGAATAAGAGGTCATTTTAGATTATTGTTTAAGATATCTCGAATTAAATATAAGATATATACAAAATATATACAAATATACAATTATGTTTTATGTTTTTATTATACATATATAAATATTACTATATATACTTTTATTTCCTGTGTATTGTTTTATATTTTTTTCATAATATGCTATTATCGAAATTAAATGTAATTTTAATCAATAAAAAATAGAAAACTACTTCATTTAAAAGTATAATATAATGGGAATAAAAATAATTAAATATTGTATAATGAATTAATTTGAAAGTAACGAATCATTTTGCCCTCTTCCCGAGCATTTATTACAATGAATATAAAATTTATTTTAAAATTTTTATGATTTCAAGATTAATTACACAGTATATAGAAAATATATATATAAAATTGACAAAGTTTATATTTAACAACTTCTATTCTTAAGTAATACAGTTGTGCCCTATTTTCAAATTTTAATTTTTTTTTCATAATTTTATGTTTTTCAAAAGTTAATTAAAACATGAATCAAAAACTTTAATAATTCGTTAATATTTTCCACTTGATCAATAATTTATACGTGTTCGACAAAAGAATACAAGTGACTTGTTATACCTACTTTTTGATTGAGTTATTTTAAAAATATTGAGATAACAAAAGTTGACACCTAAGAGCATTTTCCGGCGTTATTTTAAAAGTCCCCCGGGGAATTATGATTCGAAGAATTATAACTCCAATAACTGAGTCAAAAGTCCGCCAAAAATATGACATAATTCCCTATTACATTTCCAAACATGGGATTAAGCTTTAAACTGAATTTTGGGAGAAAATAAGCGTAAATTAAAAAACCAAAATCAAAAATGACAAAAGTCCCCCGGATAATTATGACTCGAAAAAAAAGTCAAAACTACCTGGAAGATAGTAACTCCTTTGACTGAGTCAAAAGTCCGTTAAAAATAAGACATAATTTTCATAATTCACATTACATTTTCAAACATATGTGAATTAGCTTCAAACTGAATTTTGAAAGGAAATAAATTCTAATACCATGTTCACACTATGAACTAGAACCAGGTTCTTCGAAGAAGCCCGGTTCATGCGTGATTTGTAATAAGGTTTTTCATATTTCAAACTGCTGTCAAAATGAACCAGGATTTTGAAAGTTTTCGTTAAGCTTAAGGGTTATAACTAGGTTTTTGAATAAAATTTTTTTGATATATTCGATTATTGTTTGAATTTTTTTAACATGCCTACGTGATTTTGTTGTAAAATGTCATTGTTGTTTATTTTTGAAAATAAACCAACAGACTTTTTTTTTTTGAATTTTAAAAGAAAAATTTTATTTATTATTTAATAAAATGTCATCAAAATTATAATTAAAACAAAAATTTTTCCTTGTTCATTTTTAATTTATTTTATTTACTCTAAAAAAATTTGCTGCTATAGAAACTTCAAAAAATACTAGGTTCATGCATAAAGATAGTCTGAACGGTTGATTTAAAAACTAGGCTATTAAGTAGGTTTTTTTGGTAGTGTGTTATGTTGAATAGCATAAAATGTCGAATTTTATTTTTATTTTGAAAAAATTTTTGAAAGTCTGTTCTGAACTTTTTAATTTAAGTTTGATATCAAAATATGTGTATAGGTTAAATAATAGATGTAAAACAAGATGGATATATATATTTGTCTATGTGAGACTCTGTATAAGGAAGCATATTGAAATTGATTATACAATCAAAGTAGTCCCTTTTTCGAAAGTTTTTGTGAATTCATCTGTAAATTCCTAACGATTACTATTACACTTGATAAATATTACTGCGTGATAAATTAAGGAAGTGTAATTAGTAAAAAATTTTCACTTATGAAAAAAAATGATTTATTGATTATTTGATTAGTGATACGGTTGGTGCAATAAGAGCCTTGTATTTTATAATCTAGTTAAAATTATTTTAATTATAGTATTAATAATAGTTTTAATGTTTTGTTTAAAAATTCTTTGCACAATACTGTATTACTGGTGGGCGGTGGCGTGCATTGATTAAGTACTTGGCATATCAACCGAGGAAGTGCGTCTTCGATCCCCGCACAGATCGTAAATTTTTTTCAACGAAAAATTAATTTTCATTACAATTCCTCTATTACGATCAAATATAATAATAGTTTAATATAGATAAATAAATATAATAAATATTATTGCAATAATTTAATAATACTATCATCCTAACCGATGGTTTTAAAATACTGCAGTATCATTTATGATATGTAATTTTAATAAATGTATATAAATAAATAAATTAAACTCAATTTTATTGAATTTCAAAGAGAATACTACATATAAATTCAAACATCAAAATTGTTTAATCCCACCTGGTAGCTAAATCCTAAATAGCATTTCAAATATTCAAATTGAGAAAAAAAAAATGTCATGTAATCTCAATCAAACAAATTATAGTAAAAATCCATTAGTAAACAGTCTGTTGCATAACAATTTTCTAAAAAAAAAAACAAATAAAAAAACAACTAAAAAAACTTAACAAATCAACTTTTAAACTTTATTTAGTCGCGGTTTAATTCAACTTTTGTTGATAGCCTAGAAATTGTTTAAAGCAATAAGGCAATATAAGAATGATAACAATAAAATAAAAACTAAAGTTAAATCATATAAGAAAAAAAAAAAAAAAGAAAATTCCAGACGTCAATAAACCATCAAAGTACCGTTATTATAATAACATAAATTAAATAAAATAAAAAAAAAGAGAAAAAAAAAACAAGTCACTTAATGCATCAAAGTGATATTTTTATATTTTTTTTTTTTTTGTAGTATAGTGTTGAACGTATGGCGTTCATATTAAATGGTATTCAATCATTCCTTTCATAAGTCATTCATCCATGGTATCATCTTCTATAAAATTCACTATAATATCATCATCTTTATTATTACAAAAAAATCTTGGATCTTGGAAGGAATAAATCGAACTTTCTAGATGAAAGAAAACTACAAATATTGTATTTTTTTATTTAAAGGTTTCTTGATCCATGTTTTAAATCTGAATCTATATATATATGTATGTTTTAGTCTTATTAAGGTTAGACATTTACTTAATAAAATAATTCCATGATTTTTGTTTGATTTTTCATTTTATTTATTCGGTTTTTTTTTTTATCTTCTTTGTTATATATGAATATGAGTGAAAGCATGTCACATTAACCATGTATGGTTTGTTCAATTCACTTAAAATGGCAATTGATATACAGTTTACTTTTGTGTATAAACAAACATACATTTCATTAAATCTTACATTTCATCAATTTAAAAAATGCAATTTATCAATAGACAGGCACAGTGCTTGAGAGTGACTATTATAAATAAATATAAGTGTGCTTATGTTGTACTGTTTTGTTCATCACAGGCAGCTTTTATAAAACTGATAATCATGATTATTGTTATTATTATTATTATATGACTTTGAAAGTTAAAAAATAGTGAATGAGATGCACTCAATGCACAGATGTATAAAAATCTAAATTGATACTGTGTTTAAATAAATATTTTGTTGTTTGATCTTAAAATGCCACAAAAAGATAGACAACATAAGTTTATATTAATTCAATATGGTTATTTTCTAAATAACATTCTTTAAAGATTTTTATATGTAACTTGTGATTTGTTTGTAGTGTTGTATGTCCTTTACTTATAAAGATCGTGCTAACTGCATTATTGTTGTCTTACTGTGCAAATTGTTTTTTTTTTACCATCATATTTCTTATTTAGGTGCATATTTTTATATAACTGCAATCAATAGTTTAGTGTTTTGTTTTTTTAAAAGTGTTATTGATAGAATTTGAAAAATACTGTTTATTATAAAAATCTAACTGTTTTTTTTTGTTTTTTTTTTTTTTTTAAATATTTCTGTACAAAAATGGACTTTCTAATAAAAATGTATTTCAAATAAATAAAAAGTTAATAAAATATAATATAATGGATCTTTATTGTATTTTAGTATTAAGTGGTAAATATTTTTGCACTTGATAATAGATTTAAGATTTATTAATAAATTGCTATACTTATATATAAGTATATGTAAAATATTTAATACAAATTTGTCAAAAATCATTTTGACTTAATTTAAAAATTTAATAAATAATGTATAAATTATTTGGTCTGAATTTTAATCTGTATTTAATATGTGAAGTATGTAATATGTAAATAAAAATTAAAATAATTTATTGTATTAATCGAGTTGTAATAATTCTTAGAATATATAGCTGAGACACTAACCTTTACCTTATGAATTTTTTAAAAAAGTGGGGTTATGATTTTGAAGTTTGAAACCTGATTTTCTACTAAACTGTAAATATCAAATTAAAGTTATATGAAATAAATTTAATAAATTTTTAAAGATTAAAATAACATATTTAAAATATTTTTTATTGAACCATTTTATGTGCAATTTCACCATAGAACAAGGTACATAACCTCAAATCCTGGAAAAAAATATAAACTTATGAGTTTTATATTAATTTTAATATAATAGACGGACAAATAAAGTTGAATTGACTTATTTTTCGATTCTAATCTGATTCATGCATTTGAGTCTATGTCTATCTCCCCTTCTTAACAGCATATAAATTTTATAAACTAAATAGTTCGCTAAGTTTTTAAAAATGAAATTCGAATTCAAAACTTTAAATAACAAATTAAAAAAAATAAAGTTAAAAATTCTTATACTTCCAAATTTAGAATTTCGCGTATATATGCATATATTATTTATATTTTCATATTATTATTATATATTATATTATTTTTTTAATATATTTTCAAATAAAATTCAGTCAAAGTGACATTTCAGTATGATGTAAATGACAAGTAAATGAAATTTCAAACAAATAAAGTACCGTTACATTTTATATGACATGATCTCAAATTTGAATTCTCAATATTTAAACGATACATCGGATGTTTATGTTAAAATATAATCAAGTATCAAAAACCAATTACATTTTTTCTGACATTTTTCATCAAATTTTTGTAACAATTTTGACACATTTTACAAATATTTACAAAAATGATAGCAAAATAATTGAAAGAAAGTTTATTTGTACAAAAATTTTTATTGTATGTTTTATTTCGATTTAAAATAAATTGAAAATGTATGATTTTAAAAGGTTTCTTATAATCTTAAATCAATATACAAATATTTAAGTGAAATTTCAATCATCAAATGCGCGCGCACCTTATGTATTTTCAATAATAAACTTTTTCGTTAATTTTAATGATAAATTTTCTTTATCAAAAAGCAGCTTAATATTTAATTAAAAAAAAAAAATGTTAACAATAGGAAAAGATGAGGTGTGCCTAACTTTAAAACATTTTAGGTAGAGTTAAAATTAAATAAAAAAAAGAAAACAATTTTGACTTTAAATGCTTTTACAAGAAAATAAAATCATAAGTAACGCATTACAAGTATATAATTGTAATATCATCATTTAATGCTTTTTTTAACACGTTCTGTTTATTTTTTTGGGAAAAAGTAAGCTAGAAGAAAAACTAATGTACATATTTATATATAGCTTAAACTAAAACATTGATTTTTGTTTTAATTATTTTATTTTATATTCATTTTTGTTTGCGTGTTGTTTTTTAAAAATGTAAAGAATGGTAATGAATTCTTGTAAAATGTCTTCAGGTGAGATGAGATCATAAATTTGTCTAGTCTTAAAAAAAACATTTAAACATTAAAAAATTTTTCAATAATTTTTGAATGCATTTTTGTGCGTGAACATGCCATTTTACTGTATAAAATTTTTGTTACATGTAACACTCAAGCATGTTTTTATATTCATTTAACCATGAAATATAAATTGGGATTTCAAATTAAAATGCATTTAGGTTAAATTATTAAGAAAAACTTGATGACTGGAAAACTAAGCTTAAAGGTATTAGTAACTATAAATAATTTTTAACTAGGCTTTTAATAAATTACTTAAAAATCAGTTTTACTAATTAAGTATGTATAATATTAATATATATCATTTAAAATATATGATGAGATATCATTTAAAGAATTTATCACGTACCTGTATACAGCATATTCTTTTAAATAATGAAAAAAAAATTTTTATTATTTTGCGCAAAAATGTTTACCTACAATGAAAATCGTCTTAATTTGAAATTGAATTTCCATTATAATTTAGTGTATGAAGTTTTGCCAAAATCTTGTGTGTTATATTGTAGATAAATACAAGGTGGACCAAAAGTCACGCCTGTGACTTATTATTTTTTATTGATTTCTTTTTTAAAATATAATATGAACTTTGTATGATTTAAATTTTTAATATGAAAAATAATGTCATTTTCATCAATGCAAAATTGGGTTCTTGTATGGGCGTTTTTCAAAGCAGCATACTGTTGCTCCATACTGTTGGAATCAATTGTAGGAAGCTACTAGACGCATAAAATTATTAATCATAGTACGATGCCTGCCCCTATTTACTGTCTCAGCATTATCAACCTTATTCCTAAAGAAGTATGGAGCCCCTTAATCATGCTGTGCATTTGAGCGAGTGTTGTAACATGCTGTATAAAAAAGCGAGTGCTGGTAATCAACTCTGGCGTTTCTAGTACCCCAAAATCGCATATTTTGCTTGATCTCATTCATTCAGTAATTTAGTAAAATAAAGTTACTAAAATTGAATGGGCATTGGGAAAGTATACTTTAGTTTGTTGCTCATTTTACATTTATCAATAACATCCGCTACGCTGACGACACCGCGATAATTGCAGATAGTATCGAAGACTTACAACACCTAATGGACAATGTTAACCACCACAGCAAAGAGTTTGGATTGAATATGAACACCAGAAAAACCAAATACATGATCATATATAAAAACAAAGTGCCACATACAAACGTCTCTATCATCATCGACAACAACCCCATAGAACGAGTGTCCAGTTTTAGATACATCGGATCCTGGTTATACGAGAGCTGGGACTGCGATAAGGAGATCAAATGTCGTATAGAGATGGCAAGAAGTGCCCTTCTCAAATATCGAAAGATACTAACCAATCGAGATATCAACATCGAGTTAAGGTTACGTTTTATGAGGTGCTATATATTATCAGTTCTCCTGTATGGTGTTGAATCATGGATCCTAAAAGTAGCAAGCATGAACAGAATTGAAGCATTTGAAATGTGGACATACAGGCGCATGTTAAAAATACCGTGGACAGACAGAGTCACAAATTCAGAAGTCCTAAATAGATTGAGAAAACAAAGATAACTCCTCTTATCAATCAAAAAACGTTAAGCTGCCTACTTTGGTCATGTTATTAGGGGCCAGAAATACGAACTTCTGCAATTGATCATACAAGGGAAAATTTAAGGTAAACAAGGTGTAGGAAGAAAACAAATGTCCTGGTTACGAAATATTAGAAATTGGACAAATATAAGAACGATAGGAAATTTAGTCCACACAGCATCGAATCGGGAAGAGTATGCTAATGTAGTTGCCACCATCCGTTAAATCATCAAAATTCGAAGGTACACTCTTACATCCAGTAGTGGATTGGCAGTGGAAGAAGAAGAAGTTTGTTGCTCGTTGGTGTAATTTTGTATGTTGGTGTAACAAAGCTTTGATGAATAAAATCTGATTAAAAAAAAATTAAAAAAATACATAAACGAAAAAATTATTAAATTTTTAAACTCCATGATGACTTTTGTCCCACGCTGTATTTTAAGTAATATATTTTGCAACAAGGGAGAATTATTTTTCTGTAATTTTCCTTCCAATTAAAAACTATTGTTACATGTGCGGCATTCGTACTCGAACTCTTTAGGTTAATTAATTAAACGCTCAGCCATTACCACAGACACTGTCCAACTTTTATTTTTTTTAATATAATGTGTAAAAATGTAGTATTATTTGCATTAAACTGTCAAATCATCAAGAAAGCTGTGGCATTTAATTTGTATTTAAATGAAAATACAATGTATCAAATTTTTCCCTTAAGTGTGTGATTTCTTAGTTGATTGCTATGATTAGCACACATGCTTGTTAAGCTTTATTTTGGTTTTTATAATAATGAAATGATTAAATACAGGAAGGTGGAAATTTTTTCAAATCATAATAAGTCAAATCAACGTATTTTTGATTTATTGGTTTCGTTATATATTAACAAATTTGTTAATATATAACGCCGGAGGCTTTCATTTACTAATTTACTCTGATAGTTCATTATGTCAAAATATTTATGTGAAACTGAATTGAAATAGATCTATAGACTAATAATGAAACTTATTCATTTAATATAAAATAAATTGTTAGTTAAATTTAGATACACATTTTTATAATAATTAATATAAACTATAATTATAAGATAATTATAGAGTTAAACTCCGGAGTTTCTTTCTGTTTTGGTCTTGATAAAATCTGAATTTTTATTTAAGATAATCGTTATAATAAATTTATTTAATAGATTCATAATTCATAGAATCTGTATAGACTTTTAGAAAATATAACCCCACTACAGGTGAATGTAGAATACGACAATGGTGATCCTAAAATAAATATAATATAAACGAACTATATATTTTATATAGCTTATTTATTTAAAAATTTTCCAACCCCGCCACGTCCTAAAAGAAAATACAAGCTTCCAAGTCCATTTTAATTGGAACTGAGGAGACAATAATTAAACTACTAAAGTTGACTACCCAATAATTGGAATAACCCATTAATAATTCAATTTTTTTTTATTGTAACTAGTAAAAAATATTTCCCACAACAAAAAAAAAACATAAAAAATCTCTTACTCTTTTAAATTACCATTTTTTTAATATCTGATTATAAAATTCGTTATGGTTTTTACAATTAAAAAATGATTTTCTAATAGACACAAATTCGCTACTACATTTCTGTTTCAATGATTCTTTTAAATGATGAAAAATATAACACAATCCATATTAGGAACTCTTCGACTTCTAAATCATGAAAGACACAATTTTTTTTTTTTTTCTGTCTAATCATGCTTGAATGAGATTGAATTTCATTATATGAAAAATACAAATAAAATGACTCTCAAAATTTTTATATGAAAGTTAACTGCAAAACCAGCATTAAGTTTTCTGATTTATGTATATTTTTAAAATTAAAAAATTAATCACTAATTTTACACAAAAAAATTAAAAGAAATGTGAATGGGACGAAGTTATTGTGGATTAAAGAGTATATGAATTAATTTATTTGATGAAAAATTTAACCCGTAACCTTTTGAGAATTCATTCACTAATTTTTTCATTCATTTTTTTGGCTTTTTTTATTTTGTAAAAAAATTTAAGAAAATATTGAGGAAAAAAGATTATGTTAGTTTAGTATTTCGAAAGAAATGAAATTTAATTGAAGAGGAAGGAACATTTTCGTAGTAATTTCTGTAAAGTTTCTACATAAGATGGCGAGCGCTATCTCACGTTTAAATTGTATGTTGAATTCATTAGAATAATTTCCCCTTTTCCTACATGTTCCTATGGTATAGACGAGATTATTAGCCCAACAAAAGTTAGCACTTTAAAAAAAAAATTGTAAGGTAAACCTTTGAACTACTTGTGCACTACAATGGCTGTGTAGGGATGGTGGCGAAAGGATGAAAAGGGATTAATTATTTTTATGAGGAACAGAATGAGGAATTAGAAGAAATAAATTGACTTATCCTTTTAAGTTTTTTTAATTATAGAAATTAAGAGACATATATTTTGAAGAGTTACTATATTACATACAGAAGTCAAGTTTCAACAAGCTTTATACCGTATACAAATGTGATCGAATATTGCGGCGACAGGGTTACATTTTTTTGCATATTTTTCATTTTATGCGATTAACTACCTAAAATTAATCAAGGCAAGTGTCATCACAGTTAATATATTTTCATCATATCGATCATGGAAACTCACTCTTACAAATTTTATTGAGTTGTTAAAAAACACAAAAATAATATAACATAAAAAAAATCGATTCTTTAAAAATCGATTAATCATTTTATAATGTGGTAATAAATAATAAAGTGTGTATAATAATCGAACTAAAACTGTCGTTACTCTTTTTTAACCAAATTTACAGTTAAATTTTATTCAACTTTTTATTTTGACATTTGTGATATTTTTATAGATTCAAAAATATTTATGTATATAATAAATAAATATTTTATTTTTTTTGTATTGTTATTTTTATTTATGTTTTCAGGCCATGTTATTTTAGTAATTTAATTAATTGTTGATATATTTTTTGGATAAAATAATCGAAATATAATCGATAAATGCTTTTGTTTGTTTCATTGAAAATTAAAAAAAAAAAGCGAATAGATAAAGTTAAGATTATAAATATTCGTAATAATAGAATCACGCCTGTAAGCAAATTATTTAGATATGATGTATTTGGTGCAATTATCAGTTTATTTATATTAATCGATATATCGTTTTTTTCGATATTGTCAAATAAAAAATGTGTTTAGTATTTTAAAAAAATTAAATATTTAACGAAATTTATCATATTAAATTGAACATTTTATTCTAATTAAACTAAATTTTTTTTTTATTATGTTATATTTTCAGATTAATACAAAATAATCTATCATCAAGTATGTGGTGTTCACAAAAAGGTCCTACACGGCTGTGGGACCTTAGATTAAGTTATATTCTTATTTTTCATTTAATGGTAAGTAAACATTTTTTTAATACTCAGAATTTGTTCTGACAAATCTTTTCAAAAATTATTTTTATAATACTGTATTCACAACGATTATTAAGTTCTACTTAAGACTCTGTTTTAATTTTTTTTGTTGAAGGTTGGGGAAGATCAATTTGTTTTTTAGCCTTTGGTACACACTGAACACCTTCCAAAATGACGCACAGTAGTTAGAGTGTCGAACATAAAAACGAAAGGCCCAGGTTCGAATCCCAGTGAAAGTGAAAAAACGACACAGCTACCATTCGCAATGGGTTCATGGGTCGGGTTCAAATTAATGGCTTAATCAATAATTAATAATTATAGATCTTTAATAAAAAATACATTAATATAACAATATAAACAAATAATTTAATTGGATAATATAACTCACAGATACAGAATACAATATAACTCAAATACAAAATATTACAATATAAACAAAAATAGAATTTTATCTATGGAAAATCTAAGACGTTCCTACATGTTATGAGGCCTAGTAAACGAATATAATATGACCCTCTGTTCCAATATGTACCTATGGTATAAACAGGCCTATTAGCCTAACAGTTAAACAGTAAGTTCTTAAAAACAAAAAAAAAATCAGGAATTCAGTCCCGACTGCAGTACAGTTATTTCTTGATTCAATAATATCCTAATGTATATAATTTTAAGAGCTTTCAGGGAAATGTAAGGGTTAGGAAAATGTGCTAAGGTATTGTTCATAAGGAATTCAATGACCAATATCTTTTTTTTGAATTATTAACTGCCTATCATATTTTTTATGCGTAAAATACTTACTTTTATAAAACATCACATAAGTTATTTATAATATTATTAAATTTTATTTGTATTATATATTGTTATTTGGTTTTAATCTTTCCGATTTAATAATGTTTAATTGTAACCATAAAATCCACAAAATAAACGTGGTTCATAAATTTTTTCATTGTCTGTTTGTTTTTTTTTTTATCTTATTGATGTTATCTTTTAGTAAATCCCCTTTAAAATTTATTGCTATTCATTGGTGAACTCAATATTTTCTATTGATTTAATTTAATTTTTTTTTTTTTTAAATTTTAAGAATATAATAAGATAGTGATCAACGAAATTCATCAATTAAAGTGAAAAATTTCAATTTATTGTCGTTTAAAGAGAAGGAAAAAAAAACTAAAAAATAATATTTGGATATTTAGGCCTTTATTCCCTGTTTTTTTTTTTTGTTTTTTTTTTTATTATTAAAGTTCATCGTGTTTATTTTTGGCATTTTGAAAATAAATTTTTTAAAATTTTTAAATATTTTAAATTCTGAGATCTATTGATTAGCATTCGATTTATGAACAATAAAGCAGATAATTAATAAAAAGTGGAAAATCAATAACAGCAGTTAATATAATGGTTATACTAATGTATGGTGAAAGTGAAAGCTAGAAACTAGTTAGTTTGTATTTTTTTGTATTTTTGTTTTTCTTAGGCAGTATTTTAATAAAACGTGATTTCGATATAAGTTTTTCTTGCATTTTTTTTTTTGTCTTACTAATATATACTTAAATAGAAAATTTCTATGGTCAATAGGTAGGTAATAACAGTAAGTAAGTAAGTGGAATAAAAGTAAAAGTTGCATTTTATATCTAAAGAATTTGTTTTTTGTAAATAAAATTGCATATCACTAATTTAATAGTAATTTTTTTTTATCAAAAGAGATTTTTTAGATCAACATTGTATTGGTGAAATGATGGCTGGCAAAGTTTAAAACAGTTTTTTGAGATTCTATTTTCAATATGAACTTGTATTGAGTTAAAATTATTTAAAATAAAAAATATTTTAAATTCTAAGTCTTCGTTAAGCGACCAAATTAATTTACTAAAGACCACATTTAAAATTAATAAAATTAAAAAAAAAAAATATTAAATTAAGTTACAAAAGTGTTTACTTAGAATACAAAAGAATATTTCAATTGAAATCTCCAAATTAATTTTTCTTTTATATATCAAAAATTTTTAGAAACCTGGTAACAAATTAAGAAAATTAAAATAATGCCCTTCCATGTTTTTATTATTGATGACTGTTTTAATTTGATAATGCCACCTGAGTGGCAATAATTGTCGCTGATGTACTGCTCTTGGAGTCTTCGTTTCCTAAAATTTTGCAGTTCTGAGAGTTTTTGACATATGCATTTAAATGGAAATGTGCTTCATCGCTTATAATGAGATTGTTCAAAAAGTTGGTATTTTCTCAACATAATAAAATTCAACAATTTTTAAATGTTCTGAGCATTATCACTTATAAAATTTTATAAAATTCCTTATTATCTGCGCAAAAAAAAACAAAATTTGAATAAAAAACCATTACAATTAAAAAATTTTAAGAATTCAAATCAGGCAGAATTGGCCCACTCTGTAGTTAATATCTTTGAGAATATCAAAATAAAAAAAAATGTCGAAAATCATTCCATGATGATTTCTAATTTTTTACATTTTGTGATTTGTTGAAAAGTTTTCTTATGTTTCATGTTTACGGTATTTGTTACTGTCAAATTTTTATTCAATTGTTTTTTTTTTCTATATGGCGTCAACATGATGTTTAGATTTCTTTTACTCTTTATTTAATTGTTTATCAGATTGTCGAAATAAATGTAATATCATGTTATACGTAAAGAATTAATTACATTGCAAATATTTAATTACTAATAACAAATTATGTAGTATAAAAATAAAATATACAGTTTTATACATAAATAGTTTATGAAGATTTTCACTAAAACTTAAAATCAGCCAACTGTAACTCATGATTATAACTTTCCGTTATTATTGAACTGTCAACACTTCATAAATGACATAAAAAACAATTAAAAATCGAATGATAGTTGATATGCAACTGTCTAAATTTAATATTATTTTTTTTTAATCAATTGAGTTTCACTTTTATTCATGTAATGCATACTTTTATTCTCAAATGAAAATGAAAACTAAAGCATTAAAAACTAAAATAAAAAAGAAAATCAAATAAAAAACTTGGGAGAAAACTGGCCATTTAAAAATATTAAAATAAAACAAAATAAATTTTGTATTAAATTGCAATTTCTCTTACTTTTTTTTCACATCATTTTCAGTAATTTTTTAAAAAAAAATTATATATTAAATAACTAAGAAATATGATTTTAAAGCTGCTGCTCCTATTAAATTTTTCAAAATAATAAATGCAAAAATACATCAAGAAATTATTAAAATGATTTTCCAACATTTGAAATTAAAAATAAAACTGATTGCTCTTATGGATATATTAAACTGGTTGGTATTAATAAATTTTGGATTTATTAAAATTAACTAATTATCGACTAATTTAAAACTTGTAATACCTGAGATTGTTTAAAGCATATACTAATTATGAAAAATGTTAAGAAAAGTTATAAATGCATATAATTAATTAAAAAAAGATATTAATAAATTATTAAAATTTACAAATAAGAAGATGTTTTTTCCTTTTCCACTGATTTAAGGAGTAAAGAGCATTCACAAAATATTTAGATTAGGCTTCAGTTTCTTTAATCGTTATATTCACTAAGGAGTTGATTACTCGGCTGTAGCTATTGTATAAGAATATGAGTACACAAATATTAATTTTGTGCGCTGTCTATAATACTGCATAATAGTTATTTATATATTGATATTAAATCTTATCATATATTACGATATAATTATACAATTTTACGATATTTTTTTATTAGATATCACTGCCTCTATGGAATATGGGATAAGTGCAAAATTAATAAACCGAGTAAGAACATGAATCCTTCACAAGTCACATATGTTTTTTTTTTAATTAATTACTTAAAAAGAAAAGCCTTGGCAATGAAATTAAAAACTAGTCGCAACAATATAATATAAAAGATTTAAGATAGGAACTTTTTCCTTTTTTTGAAGAACTAATATTACTATTTCATTAATAAATTATAATATTGCAATAATTTATGAACTAAATACTTGAGTATATTTTTATGCACGTAGGAAAAGAGTTCTGATCTTTGGTGAAAGGTTCGGGTAACTGCTCTAAGAATGCAAATTTTTTAATCACTTTATTGCATATCTAAAAAAGTTAGTGTCCGAAATTATTATTAAAGTAGCTAACTTCGATCTTAAAAATTTGTTCTAACAATTACATATAATTAAAATTATTTGACAATTATTTAATATATTTTTCTTTTTATATTTTAGTTTAGTTTAGTATTAGCTGGTAATGAATTATGGCCATTGGATAGGCCTGACGGAATGCCAAACATAGTTTCGCTAGAAGTAATGTGTGGAAAAGACCATATGGATGTACATTTAACATTCTCAAATCCATTTGAAGGGATTGTTAGTTCTAAAGGTAAATGTTAAAATTCATAAGTTTAGAAAATATAACAGTTTCTGTTATTTGATTTATTAGGACAACATAGTGATCCTCGATGTATTTACGTACCACCATCAACAGGTAAAACATTTTTCTCCTTCAGAATATCCTATTCACGTTGTGGTACAAAACCTGATTTACATGGGCAATTTTATGAGAATACTGTACGGAAATTATTCTATAATTTTTATATCAAATTTTAAATTTCTAATTTTTATTTTTAGGTTGTAGTACAGTATGATAAAGATTTACTGGAAGTATGGGATGAAGCGAAACGTCTTCGTTGTGAATGGTTCAATGATTATGAAAAAACCGCATCTAAACCACCAATGGTTATTGCTGATTTGGATGTAATTCAACTGGATTTTAGAGGTAATGGGAATAATAAATTTAAAATTTATAGAATAGATTTTAAACATAACTTATTATTAGGTGATAATGTTGATTGTTGGATGGAAATTCAACATGGGAAAGGTCCTTGGGCACCACCAGTTAGTGGAATCGTTCCATTAGGTTCAACGTTAACTTTAGTAGTTGCTATTAATGATTACAGAGGTGAAAATGGATTTTTGTTTTAATTTATATTAACAAAATAATGATTCTTAATATATATTTTTAGGTGAATTTGATATGCGTGTAAAGTCTTGTGTTGCATCAGACGGTGCTGGTCATGTTATAAAACTTTCAGATGAGTTCGGTTGTGTTTTACGTCCCAAAATGATTTCAAGGTTTTTGAAAGCTAGGGCACCAGATGAACGTGCAACGGTTATAACATATGCATTCTTCCATGCTTTTAAATTTCCTGATGCTTTAAGTGTTCATATCAAATGTAAAGTAGAAATTTGCCGTCATGGTTGCCTTGATCATTGTCAACTAACAGGAAATGTTCATGAACGCAAAGATAATATTCTTAATGGTGGTAATAATAATGAGATTTATTTAGATCCAGGTATTGCAAATCGTCATGAACATGAAGAAGATTATGAGGACATTATTCATAACAAAAATCAATTGTCTTCAATTAATGGTGGTATTAAAGATATTTTAAGCAATTTCAAAATGCATGACAAGTATTCAAATGTTGGAATCAGTAATAAAAATACCATGATGAATGATATGAGTAGTTTGCAAATGCAAAAGAATAAAAAACTTGCACCCAGACCTGTACATGAAAGTGAAGAAACTGATTTAGATGCTCTAATGTATGGAAACGAAGATGAAGAAAGTTTTGAAGGTGAAAATGAACAGGATAAGGAACATTATTTAGAATTGAAAAAATATGACAAGGAGAAAGAAGGAAAAGATGGAAAATTCCCACAAGGGCCGAGATTATTCGAAGCACAAAATAGAATAGGCGTCCCAATGGCAGGACCAAGAGCATTAAAATATGATAATGATAAAGCTGCACCAGTTTACAGACCAGAAAGTAAAAAAGTATCATCCAAAATTATCAATGATACAAATGAAAAGAATGAAAATATTGATAAAATTCAATTCACATATGGTGATAACAGACGTCGAAGATCTATTCATATATCTGATCGAAAAGTACGTAGTGCTGATGTTGGTGTCAGTGGTCTCTATGATGTGATATCTGAAGCTGATCTAGCATTTAGTCCTGACACAAAACAAGAGTCTGTTACTGTTTTCCAAGGCAAAATATCTGAAGAAATTGTTTATGGTGTTTGCATGCCAGTACCCGGTTTCAGTATACTTTTTATTGTTGTTATATCAGCAACAATTGTTTCATCTTTATTGGCCGGATCACTTTTGTATCGTTATCAGTTACAAAAAGAAGCACTTGAAAAACAAACACCATTAGCACCAGCAACTTTTGCATCATGGATGACATTAAGATTATTTAAAATAAGACAACAACAAGAACAAAAACAACATCAGAGACATCTTCCGGCACAACAACAAAGAACGAATCCACAATTATCAACGACACAACAACAAACGACAACCACAGAAGTAAATGAAACTCAACAGTAATTTTATTTTGCATGAACACAAAGTTACAAAACAAAAAACATTGGCATGTAAAATATAATTTGTAATTTTTTTTTTTACCATTTCGGAATTTGTATGACTGATTTTAATTTATTTAAATTATTTAAAAAAAACAAATACTAATATTAAAAAAGTTAAAATAAATTTCATATTATTTTCGGGCAAACATGCAATAACAAAAGAAATATTTTATAAATTTTGGTATAAAGGTTTAATTTAAAAAAAATCAGGGTTTGTTATATTTCTTAATTATTGAATTATTAATAATTGAAATTTTAATTTAAGAAACCACTGAAAATAGATGAAAGATATGCTTATATAATACTGACATATTGTTGTCCTTGTCATTAAAAATTTTAATTGTAATAAAATTCAATATTGTAAAGATTTATTTGATTTCAAATTTCAAAAATTTATTTAGTTTGTTTAGAATATCCTACATAAAATAAAAATTAAACTTGAGTATTAATTTCATTAATTCAAAAATTTAATCATTTATTAAAAAAAAAAATTGAATATCTGGGCAATCCCAATTTAAAGTGCATAAACTCGTATATATATAAAAATTTATTTCTTTTTTAAATATATTATTTAAGATTAAGATATTATAGTAAACAAATTAATACAAAATATATAAATTAATTATAATTTATTATTTATTTATTTTTATTACGTATAAAAGTTTTAGACTTTATTTCTGAACGCGTACATTAATTTGACATTTCTTCCCAATTAAAAATTGTGGTGCTAAAAAGGTGCAAACAATTAATTTTTTTTTTTTCGTAATAATAATAATTTTCATTTTATAATATATATATATATATATTTGAAATTAAAATAATTCGTAAGAAATTATACTTAAATATAATTATTAATTTATTGAATCATATTTTATTTAAATGTTTATTTATTATTAAAAAAAATTAAATAGAAAAATTGAAAAAAAAAGTTTATATTAAAGATAAAATTATAACTTGAAATGAAATGAAATTAAATTAAAACAAAAATTAAAGAAAATTATAAAAAAAAAACACTATCACAAATTTTGAGTCATTTATTTTTTTGTTATTTAGCAGTAAGGAACTTACATAAAGAAAAAATTACAATAAAACTTAATTAATATAAAAAAAATGAAATTGGAAGGAAATTATTTTATAAAACCTATAATTAAATTATTAATTAATATATTTATATATAAAATTATAAGTAAATTGTAATAAAAATAAATTATTAAAAATTAATATTCCAGATTTTGTTTTTTCAAAATACCCATTGAACACTTAACTTGTCTTAACTTTACTTTGTTACTGAAATATATAGCAATTTGTTACTGCAACCTTCATTTAATTGAAATTCTAATAATTTCCTTATAAATGCATTACAAATTTAATTTTTTTATAATTTTCAATCTTTTTACAATTTTTTCATTAAAATTATTTTAAATAATAAATTTATTTAAAATAATTTAGAAATAAAATTTAAAAAATAAATATACGCGATACAAGACTTATACGATAAAGACATCTCAAATTAAATATAGGGCTAAAATTGATTGATATGATAAAAATGCATATGTTTATGTGTAGAGATGAAAGAACATAAATTGAATAAGTGTTTACTATAGTACATTCCAAAACTTGCACATCGTTTATTTTTCTCAAAAATATTTCATACTAAAAAAGTTTATACGATTTTTTCCCTCTTTCTATTATCTTTAGTAAGTTTGATTATATTCTTTTAAAAACGCCTAAAAGTATACTAATACTGAAAATGTGCTTTAGAAAGACTTTATCAAAGACCATATTTTGTATGTATGACATTTTGAAGCAATTAAGCTTTTTCGATGTAAGAGTTAAAATAAAAGTTTTAAATTTTCTTAGTAAGTAGACGACATCTAGCGGTGATTTTCCTATTTTACTTTATTCTTTATCTCGATCTCATTATATTTATACTACACATCCAATTTAAAAAATATGCAAATACATAATTATATATAGTCTTTTAATATAGTTGTACTTATATTTAATATCATTCAGCTAATTAAGCTAAATTATATTATGTTTTCAGCTGAAATATTGATATAATAAATAATTACAAACTATTGCATATGTGTAGGCAAGAAATCATAATATTACCATATTACCTAAAAATTAAAATTCAAAGTTAGTCAAACTCAAAGTTTTTGTATTTTAATTCAATTACTTACATTTTCAGACAAATGATAAAAGAAACTCGACAAAATTGAACTAAACGCAAAAATCAGTAGAGAATTAACAAACAACTACGTCATCAATCAGATATTAATAAAATAAATACAAAATAATTTTTATTTTTTTAGAAATTTTTTATTAAATTTATTTTTATTTTAGTATTATAATCGAAGTATTAAGTTTATGTTTTCTTTCTTTTTTTTTATAATCATTATTATTACAATTATTATGTAAAAAGAAGAACTTAAAACAATATTTTTTTTCAAAAAAAAGAAGAAGAATTACATTTTTTGTAAAATTTTGTTCAATATTATAAAAAATGTCAATATTAAAGTTTTTTTTTTTTAATAATATGTTATTTTTGAAAACTATTCTGAGGAAAAAACTATGAAGGAATACTAAGAACATTTTTTTTGAAGATAAAAACTGCACGATTTCATAATATTATTCAGTTTTTTTTTTTAAATATTTTGTAATGTACACAAATTTCATATTATTTTAAATAAGACAGTTTTTAATGATATTATTTCTACAATTTTAGAATATATTTAATTATTAAGTTTCTAATTACAATAAAATTACAAAGCTTAAACTTAACAAAATAGCAAAAAAAAAAAATTTAAATAAAATTCCTAACAATAACATCCAATAAATAAATAAATATTTAAAGAAACAACTTTTTAATAAAATAATTTTTCAATAAATATATAAATAAATAATTAAAATACGATTTTTTTTTTTTATATTTTTAAAATAATTTTAGCACTCAAATTAGCACAAATTTACTGGTAAATCTTAAAAAGCTTATTTTATTTATATTAAAATTGTCAAAAAAATCAGAGTCTAAGGAAGTGAAAATATAATCTAAATTATAACAATCGTTTCGTTTTTTGAATTTTACTAATAGTATACGTTCACAATTTCTTTATTTTAAAAAATCTAGGTGATTTTTCAATTTGTTTGTCAAAAAAAATCTGATTAGTGCAGTATTTTTTCAAAATTGAAGTTGTTATCCATGAAATGTCAATTGTTGTATTGATTAAAAAAAAAAATCACACAACCCTTGCTTTGTTTTAATATTTCACAATATTGTGAATGGTCATTTAAAAAGTTCAGTACATATATGATTTGTAAACATTAAAGGTGGCAGGAAAACGCAAATATAAAAAAATATTTTATTTATTTTTTTTAAATTGTCATATTGACATGGATTAGTTTATTTTCATGAATAATAAATTATGTCAAATGATTACATGTACTTGTAACAGAAATAATTAACTATTGTACTTGATTCTAAAAAAAACTATTGTGAACTAATGATATTTCATTTGATTTTATACTAAAAAATAATTTCGATTCTCGAGTTTGTGAACGTCAAAGTTAAAACAATTAAATTAAAAATTTTAATTTTTTTTGCTTAATTAAATTTTATTTTTATTTGAAAGCTTTTCCAACAACATTTTGAGATTGTAATTTTTTGGTAATTCATTTTTTAACATAGACGATTTGATACTGTCTGTTAGAAGAAGTGTAACCACCTTATATTGTTTAAATGTTTCTTTTTCAACTTTGATCAATTTTTTATTGATAATATTTGGAATTAGTTAATAAAAATATTTAAAAAATTTTTGAAGAAATAAAAAAATTCATTCATTGTATATTCAGTAAATTTTCTGTTTGAAAAGTGACGTAATTTTTCATTTTAATTGACAGTTTAAGTTTTGTTTTTGACAGTTAAAGTTAGAAAACAATTATTTAGTAGAGTTTTTTAAATTAATATTTTTTTTTTATTTTGGGCTAATACTAATTTTATAAAGAGTAAAAATTATTTTAAAAAGAAAATTTTTTTAATAATTTCAATATTCTTATGGTATAGTTCTTAATTTTAAAATCTTAATTTTTTTTTTAATATTTTTTATTTTCATGTAATTTTCATTAAAAAAAATACATGAATTTTTAATTATTATTACTAACTATGACTATTTTTTTTTTTACATTATAATAAATATTTTTTAAATATTAAAAATTTAATATTTAAATTATTTTTGTATTAAATTTGATTAAAAATTAATTTGAAAATTATAATTTTAACTTTGATTGAAGGAGAGTATCTTGTACATTAATTTAATTCTTTTTTAATAAGATTATAATAAATAAATAAATTAAAAATTATGGAAAGTAAACTATAGAACCTCTGTTAGAACAAGTATAAATCACTTTTTTCTAACTGGTGAGGATTGTTTTAATTTGAAAATATAAATATTGTGCAATTCATCAAAAGAATTGAATATATTTGCAATAACAAGATCCTGATAAAACAATTTATTTAAAAATTAAATTAAAAATTGTATCAATAAATTTCGCACTTTTACAATTTGATTTAGTACTTTAAACGTCTGTAATAAAGAGACCCAATATATAATGTATCGGATTGAATTGAGCTTTGTTGCTTTTACAATATTCAAAAAAAGAAATTTTAAATTAATCTTTCATTTTCTTAGAAACTACAAGTCTTTATCCAAAGCCCTTAAAATAATAATAGGGGGCAACAAAAGATAACTACTAAATATTAATATGACGATAATATTTCTCATCCTTAAAATTATAAGTAAAAAAAATAATTTTATTTTATTTAATATTATACATAACATTTTTTTTTATATAATATATATATATAGAAATCCACAGGTAACAACAAAAAATTTAAAACAGGTAAGTATATGTATATAAAAGAAATTAGAAAATAAATTTCATTCTATAAAACAATTAAAATGAGGTAAATACAAATTGTATATGAAATGAACACATATAGAAAATCGTGTACATTTTTATAAAGCAAATATAACTTTTTTTTTTATTAAATTTTTTAAATAATTTTTTTTTTTTTCATACATATAAATTCGTTCACGAACGAATTCGTTTACTTTTTGGCACTGTATTTATTCCATTGGAAGTATTAACTTGGGATCTTGGAATTGTACCGATCATATTTGTTGTTAATACACGTGGTAATGTTGCTATTATATGTGGATTTGTATATGTTACAGTTCTTTCTTTTTTTATTTTTGAAAATGGTTTCAACCTAAGACATAAAAATACTGAAACTATACAAGAAACAAATAATACAGCTAATAATATAATCATTAATAATGCAAAACCAGGCGTTGTCATACAAACTAAACCATCTTCTTTTCCAGTAAAAACCATTGTTGTTGGTTGTGTTGAAGTTGCATTTGATTTTTCATCGATAGGGAATGTCAAATCACCAGATGAAACAACACGAATAACACGATTTAAACCAACATCTTTTTCAGGTTTTTCAATAGCTCTGGTACGTCTACCACGTCTTTCGTCACGTCTTGAATCATCATTGCGTCGTTTATTTATTGTATGTAAATAAGATTCCATCGGTGATGATGGTACATATTGTGATTCAGGTCCAGCTTGTAAATGATGAACATCTTGAAGATTTGGATCAGAACATTGTTCGGGACATTGATATCTACATATTTGTATAGTACATTGAAAATGAACTTCCATTGAATCGGGGAATTTAAATGCTTGGAAATGTGCATATGATAAAACAGATGCACTAGCACCGAAATTCTTTATTTTAGTAAATCGTGACATTAATTTTGGTCGTGTAACACAACCTCTTTGGTCAACTAATTGTATTGGTGCACGTTTACCATCATGAGCAACACAATTTCTTACCAACATATCAAATTTAGAATCATCATCTTTAATAGCTAAAACCATTGTCATTGTTTGACCAATTTTAACTAAACCAGATACTTCAGATGCCCATGGACCTTTACCAACTTGAATTTGCATCCAACAACCAACATTATCACCAGCAAAATCAGCTCTTACAACATCTAACATATCAACAGGGAACGGTCTAAATGTTACACTTTTTTCATATTGATCATGCCAAGTACAACGTAATTTTCTTGCTTGATCCCAAACTTCTTGTACTTGTGGATCATATTGTATTACAATGATATTTTCAAAGTATGTTCCCGAGCCAGACTCAGAACCATAACCATATAATCCATTCTCTGTATTGCCAGATGTTCCACATGCATGCAATCCAATATCAAATGTTGCTGAATTCCGACCAACACCAGCTGGAAGATGAACACAATTTGGATTGCTGTAGTGTCCTTTAGAGAATACAATTCCATAAAATGGTTTATCAAATTGTAAAAAAACTTTCATTCCTTTTTTCTCACATTTTACATCAAGTGATATAATTTTTGGCATATCTTGTACTGGTGATGCCCATATTTCATTTGATGCTGCTGCAGCAGTACTTAAATCTGATAATTTTGGGGGTTGTTGTTGTGGCTGAAGAGATTGTGAACCTTGATGATGTTGTTGTTGTGATCCGTGCGGTGAATGTTGCTTTTGCAAATGCATTGGTGGAGGTGGCGGTGGACCATGATATGCCATATGTGCTGGTGATGGTGGTGGTGGTCCAAATGGTTGTCCTAACAGTTGAACATTCGGTGAATGATTTACTATAAAAAAAATACATATATATAAAAATATATACAATCATTTTTTTAAAGTTAGATTAAAATAAATACCTCTAGCTGGACCTGGTCCATGTGGTTGATAAGCTAGAACGTTCATATTATCCTGATCATTAGATTCTAAAGCAACTTGATCAGTTTCATTTTCATCATGATTTTGTTCTTCTGCAGCAATTGCTTTAATCACTTCAACATCTTCAGATAGAACAGACTACAAATTGATAAAATGGAAATTTTATTAATATTATATTTTTAAATAAATTTTTTTTAAATATTTAAAAAATTTAAAATAATGAAAAGAAAACATGTTTAATTATATAGGAAATTGATGTGTATTTTAACACTTTCATAATTAAATTCAATTCTGAGAAAAAACATATTTCTCTAACAATAATATTAAAAAAAAGAAAGAAAGAATTGTACAATGAAATTATATAGTTTTTATTTTGTAAAGGAAAAGTTTTTCTTAAAATGAAAAAAAAAAAAATTAAATTAAAAAAGAAAATCTAAAATAATATATTAATTCCGGGAATTAATAATTTCCTTTTCTCTGTCATATAAACCTAATATCTTCAAAACCTAAAACAAACATAGCCGTTATTTTAAAAATGCAGGTGCATTTGTTTTTTTGTTGTTTCTTTTCATCTGTCTCAACTTTTCTAAATCATTTATGTATATTCAAACAATATTATCGTCACCATTATTATCATCTTCATATTATCGTAAATTTAATAATGGTAATCATAAATTAAAATAGGTAAAAAACAACTTTATCTTTAAGATACTTCAACTATACACATATAACATAACATACAAGTTTAACAGTTCAAAAGAAAATAAAAAAAAATTAAGAGAATCATCAAACTAAAATAATAAAATAAAACCACAAAGCTACAAAAGAAATAATACAAAAAAAATAAAAATTAGAAATAAATTATAACAAATAATACAGATCAGAGAAGGTGTACATACACTCTTAAATCTCAATTCTAAATATCAATGTTATGTTTTTTATTAACGTGATATGATGAATGTACAACTACAACATGATAAATGATTGGCACAGTTTTATGAGTTTCTGTCGCTCTTGAAATGATTCACTTTTTTTTTAATTTTATTTATATATTTTTATTAAATTAAGGTGACCGGTTATATCAGTATAAATGCAGTACTGAAAAATAATTTTTACTATTTCTAGTATTCTTTCTAGTATTGCATTAATTCATTAATCGAAATTTTCTTAATTCATTTTTCTACTTACACTGTTACAAAAGGCGGTGAGCATATTTAAATTTTAAAAGATTCTAGACGTTTTTTGTTCTCTGTTGCAGGACTTTATTTTTCAGAAAGATCTTTAGAAATACTATTTGCTAAGTGTGGTGGGAGAATTCATACTTCTTTAGAAAATAGATCTATAAAAAGAAAGGCAGCTAAACTTGCAATAACAAGTCCTCTACTTAACAAAGAAGGGGTGTTGTGCTACAATTCTTAAAAAGTTAATTTAAAGACTTTACAAATATTTTGAAGCTAAATCAACACAAACATTTTTGATTACAGCAATTTTTTATTAAAATTTCATATCCATATTTATGTCTTACGCTATTTATTGATTTCGTTAGCTTAAAGTTCTTGATCTAGATTAACACTTGGATCTAACTACATTGACCGAGCTATGAATAAGGACATTTCTTATTAACCAAAGGACTCTAAGTTCAATTTCTCCAACAGGTCACCCATTCCCATACATAAATGTTAATTCGAAAGAAAATTAATAATGATATTTTACCTCGTTATAACCTTGTTATTACCTTGTTATAATATTATTTATAGTTTTTTGTTTTAAACGCTAACTGTTCAACTGTAGCATAATTACATGTTGGAACAGAGGATCATATTATATTCGTGTTATTAAAATTGATCTTAATGAGCTCCCCGCAAAATTTCAACATGAGATAGTATTAGACCTTATAAAATGTAGAAATGTCTTAGATTTTCAATAGATACAATTATATTTTTGTTTGTATTGTAATATTTTGTATTTGAGTTCTATACCTGTGAGTTATATTATTCAATTAAATTATTTTTTTATAATGTTATATTAATGTATTTGTTATTGGAGATATTTCAATTATTAATTATTGATTAAGCCATTAATTTGAACCCAATTTTGAATGTTAGCTGAGCTGAGTCGAGAACCAGAAAAGTTTTTTTCAATTTCAATGGGCTTCGAACTCGGGCATTTTGCATAAAAGGTCGGCATTCTAAACACTGTGACACCCAGCTGTTAAATTTTCAAAATTTGTTTTCTCGCTTTAATACAATTCCGATTTAAACAATGTTTAAATAAAGTTTAAAAAAAATACAAACTATGTATTTTAATAAAAAAAGTAATTAATAAAAAACTGTTATTATCATAAAAAACTAAAAAAACAAACAAACTTTCATCAATTCAAACAATAGAAAAACGAACACTTTAAAAAACATCATAATATATCAAATAAAATTAGAGTAAAAGTAATGACCGTAATTGAACAAAAGTAAATAATAAGAAAATAATTAAAATGACACACCTTGTTTTCCTATTCATTGAAATTATTTCCGTGTTACCGTCGTTTTTTACTCTATACTTGTTATTTACAATTTAAGAAAAAAAAAAACAATAAAACTTTCGGTAAAAAAAGTTTAAACTAATTTCATTTAGTTTTTGTGTTAATGTGAATTATGAGAATGGGATTAAAAAATGTTGAATGTGTTGAACAAAAAATATATATGTATACATAAAAAATAAAAATGTGAAATTTATTGACAATATAACCGTTTAATTTAATATGAAAATAAAAATGTAGAAATAAGATTTATAGAGTAATAAACTTAAATAGATTTGTTATAGTTTTCTTTACACCGTATACAGGTGTAAAATTCACATGTACTATTTTTTAATTGACAATTATATATTATGTGTGTTTATTATTATCATTATTTTAATTTTATGGTATTTTTTTTTTTTTTATTTAATTGTAAATAAATTTTAAAATGAATTAAAATTATCGCTATATATTTGATTTTCTTTTTCTTTTGTTATGGCGGAGATAATGATTTATGAAATTAATTAATATGTTAACACTTTTACATCTGACATCAATATAATTTTAATAAAAAAAATAAAATAATGAAATTTTTCAGAAAATTCTGAATCTAAACTAATGCACAGTAAATTTTAATTATAAATTTGTACAAATCAAAAAAAAATTAAGTATTGAGAAATTGTTTATTACAGATTTCAAGAACTTCTTGTTCAAGTTCTAAAGTAACTGTTATACCAGATTTACAGATCTTCAGGTTACAGATCTTTCATATAGATTGCTCAGCTTAACAGGGGAAATCTGGTGAAGTTTAGCTTAGCCCACAACAAAATATGCTAGCTTGTTCAGAGGATAGTTTATCATCGAAAGTTCCTAATTTATTACATCAAGAGGGTAGTATTCACCCAGGAAATGATGTTACTTTTGCACTATTGTCGCGTAATTAGACTGCATCTGTTTTTGGTTTATAAATGTAATTTAATATGTTTGGTTAAATAATCAGCTTTAAAAAATGTGAAATAAATACCTTAAAAAAAATATGTAATAATATTTAATAAAAGCCTTTGAAGTGAGAGTCATATATAAGAACCCTGATAATTTCGTAGGTAGATTTTGTCACAAATATTACAGTTCTATAAAAAATAAATAAAGGCCTAGAGCTTTTTATAAATATAAGCAAAACAATATAGCATATTTTAGATATGTTATGCGAGGTCAAAAGTACGAGCTCCTACAGTTTACCGTGCAAGATAAAATAAAAGTAAGAGGCAGTAGTGATCAAAAAAATATTTCTAGGAACTAGACAGGTGTATCAATTATTGCTGATTTGGAACATATATCGATGTGTCGAAATGAATTAAAAGGCTTTTTAACAAGAATTTAAGCCAACTTATATCACCTCTAACATCCAGTAGTTGATAGGCATCAGAAGGAGATAAATAATTTCGAAATATATACTTTAAAAAAAGTTAAATTAAAATTTTTAATTAAATTCAAATTGCTTTAAAATATAGATTTCAAAGATTTATTGGAAGATAATTAATATAATTAATATAAACTTAAGCAGGCATATATCAAATTAAATTATGAAGTTCATATTATTTGCGTAAACCGCCTATATCAAATTAATTTTCTACATGGATTGCAAATGGTAAAACTTTCAAATTATCGATTTGTGGTCTCATGAGATGCTTGTAAATGTAAGAAAAACATTATAACCTCACCTTTTTATTATTTTCTACTTCTATTTTAATTATTTTCGTTTAAAATACTTTAAATTCCATACATTAAAATCACCTTGATGTTCAAAAATTCCAAAAAAAAACATCAATGTTAAGATGAATGTGTTTTGTATGTGAAGAGGAAACTTTTACAGAATCCAAACAGTAAAACACAAAAAAAAAAAATTCAAAAAAGCCTAATGAAGTCGTAATAATCAGATACTTATGATTATTTTGATTGTAAAAGTAAACTTTCATTTTCTTATTATTTTATCAATTTTATTAAATACAATTATCTTTTTATTTAATGTGAATTTTTTTTTGAATTATATTACAGCGTGGGTATCGCTGAAAGCACGTGGAATTTATAGAAAAAAATTCATTTAATTTTTAAAATTGAACCCTATAGGCATCTTGAATTATTTAGTGGGAGTTTGAATTATTTTCTTGTTTTTTCTCGAATAATTTTATTGTAAAAATCAAAATTACTTCTTGAAATAAAATTTCTAAAACTGTTTCTACAATTGTTTCTACAATAGTTTATTATTAAAAAAAAAGTGAAAATAACAAGGTCCCAAACTTTTTTTAAAGACACTTTCATAAACAGTTAATATTAAAGTCTATTTTCTGAAGCAGATCATTTTTTTTGTATACAAAATATATATATAATTGGCAACACTTAACTACATCGCCCTAATGAGTAATTCAAAAAAAAATTAAGAGCTTGTTTGGATTTTGAGTGTCAACTTAGTTTTGAGGGGTCGTTTTTAAGGCGTACTTAAAAGTTGAACTGTTTAATTATTTATTAATGTATAACATTTTATTATAAAATAGGTGACTTTTAATTTCCAAAACACGGCAAGACTTGTAAAAATTTATTACTGTTTAATCTGTATGAGCGTTAGTACGACAAATAATGTTACTGAATATAATATTTTCCGAAAGCGCAAGTGCTAGTATCATGCATTAGAGTGATTAACTTGGGGAAATTAATCCGAAAGAATTCAGGATTAAATTACTACGAATAAAAAATGTCAAAATTTTCATACAATTATAAGATTGGCAGATTGAATTGCGTCCTCTCCTTTTTTGAATTATAGTTACTTTTCTCAAAAAATTATCCGAAACGTTTTGAATAAAAGTGATCACATTCGCGTTTTACATAATAGTCATAATTTTTGTCACTTCAAGTGAAAATTCTTTCAATATTACCACAGTGCCACCCAGCCAGTAAGTTAAAAGAAAATATTAATTATATTCAAATTCTGTTTATGATGCAAAATTTACAAATACATTTAATGTTAAATAAAAAGGTGAAAACGCTGGCTTTTAAATGAATGGAATCTATGAAATTCGAAATATTTTTAATTTAACAAATTGAAGAAAATTGAAATTTTGTTTGAAAGAAAAATCAAATAAGTTTAATTAGCATACAATGACATGGCATTCAAATTTGCTCATTCATTTTAAGTGCGCTAATGTTAACTTATTACATATGTGACCTCTAATGCTAATTTTTAACCTCATATTGAAAATATAAAGAAAAAATTTCAATTTTTTTTTAAATTTATTGAAAGTTGTTACTTTCGAAATTGATTGATCCTCCTTAATCAATCATATTATTTTGTACATATTATTACATGGAACATTCATTATACCAAAACAATATGTACAAATACCGAGTATATATTGGTAATCAATATTTAACTTAAGATTTGAATGTTTTTTTTCAAAGTAATAAAAATAAGACAGAAAAAAAAACCTAAAGGAATTTTATAAATATGCAAATTATGCACGCCTTTCAATAAATTGAAAGTTTAAATATCTTTGTAACTATGGTAATTTAGACATAATATATAAAACAATTAAAAAACTTAAAATTTAATATTGTGCAATTTTTGGAAAATTAAATAAATTATAGAAAATTTACTTAGTAATAGATTTAATAAATTTGTTAAATTGAAATAATATTAAAATAATTTTTTATTAGCATTGTTTTAAATAAATATACAAGATGCTAACAATATGCAATTGGATATCTGATAGGCATAAATTGATCCCAAAATACAAAATAATAAAAACAAAACTCAAATTATTGCGAAAGTGTATTTCAATTACTTTAGGTATGATTAATATTTAAATTTTCATATATATTATATTCTTAATTCTACATCAAATATAAAAAAATATCCCTCTGTTGGAATATTTCAGAAGCTCAAAACAATAGAATATGAAATCTGAAATATTATAATTGGAAAAATGATTATTAAAATTAATTTTATAGAATTTGATTCGTATTCTTAAATTATAATCTAGCACATGCATATACATTATGTTCATATACAATAGACACACATATAAACATATTCTAAAAAGTTGAGATGTTGATTCTGAATTCAACTCTAAAATTTCTCCTATTTCAAAATCCCAAGTATGCATAGAAATAAACATTCTGAGGGAGAATCCTGATTTTGAGTTCAACTTTAAAATTAATTCTATGTAATATTTGTTATGCATGCTTCCCACGAAAATTTTTAATTCTTAAATTTCTCTATATTAAATTTTATCTCTGTAAAAAAACATCTCCAGACTTTTATAAACGTTTTGCATATGCAAAAAGTCGTCTAAATTCTATGTTTTTTTTTCCGGAATTAAGTTTGAGCCTCATACATTATACATATATATTATCAATTTATAATTTTAATATAAATCTATTGCACTCTTCAACTAACAACATAATTTAAAAGTAAAAAATATTGAATTAAAAATAAATGTACAAAAATTGTTCGCATTTAACGGTATACAGTATTGTAGCGCTGCATGGTTGTAATGAACGATTTGCAGTAAAATAAAACGACATTTGATTCTCTTATGAGATTTGATTATGTGACTCTTTATATATTTTTAAGTTATTTAAAACTTTTGAAATACTTGTGTCAGTGTCACAATAAAGAGTTTCTATGGCCTTCGTAACCATATTTCAATAAATCTATTTCAATATCTATTAAAATTTTATTAAAAATTCAAATTTTTAAAATTAATCAAATCCGTATTTTTTTTGTAATCTTATATGTTTTATCCCATAATCAATTTATATTTTCAATTTTTTAAAAAAATGTTTCGCTTCCAAAAATTCTTACAAAATCTTGAATTATTTAAATGTAAACATATAAACGTGAATTAATAACCGCTATGGGTTCAGAGTAAAATTTTTTTCCAGCAATTTTTATGTAGTGCTAACTGTAGGACTAAATACAAAAATCGTTCAGTAGAAAATTTTATCAATCACTGCAGTTTAGTTGCAATTTTTCAAATATTTTAACAAATTAACAGATTATAACAGTAACTATAATAGTCATATGATGTCATATGAACTTTCATTAAATATTCGATATGATGACATTTGATATACAAAATCATAACTCTAACTATAATAGTCTTAACCAATCATACGCATAAAATATTAAATATAAACAACTAATTTTTCAAAATTTATGTATTTACATTTTTATATTGAATTCTGAAATTTTTAATTTATTTTCGATTTAGTTTGCTTGTATGTATGATATCATATGATATGTAGGTTTAGTTTCGTATGCCCATGACTTAACGAGTGTAACGGTATTGTAAAAGTAATTCTTTTTGACATTTCACTTAAGACATTTGACATAATAATGAACAAAATACAAACATGCCATTTTATATACATGCCATGTTAAAATCATATTTACTAGTGTTGAGTCTGTTTTTGTTAAGTTTGATACAATCAATTTTGCGTTCCTTTGACAGATAGATAAATAATGTGAATTATAATGATCTTTAGGACAAAATTAACTTTAAATAATAGATTAAACTATTACAATCTATGTACTGTTAAATTAAAAGTTTGACATTTCTTCTTTTAGAAACACACGCATCAAATACAAAAACTGTTTATTATTATTTATTACAATTATATCATTAAGTTCCGTTTAGAAATAACTTTCTCCACAAATCAATTTAATGAATTTTATAAAGAAACATGTTACGTACTCAAATATTTGATTAAAATTATTTCCCTTTTTTGAATTCTTAAAAAATTCTGTATAGTACACAAAATACAAATTTATTCAATAATATTCCCACTCTCTATTTCATTCTTTTTGACTCTTTTTCGATTTTTTTGATAAAAAATTAAACCAAAATGTCCAGATAAATCAATTTTTTTTTTTTTTTTTGAAACTTGTTTAGATTGAATTAAAATTTTTTAAAAAAATTTCGATTTTTTTTTTTTGCGATTAATTAAAATACAAGAATTTTGTACTTCAAAAAAAAAAAAAAAATGTGATGCCCTAAAAACACAACATCCAAATAATTAGGACCCTTAACGAAGTTTTCAAAAAAGAGAAAATTCTTGAAAAAAAAAAAAAGATTTACAAAATGTTAAAAAACAGAAAATCAGAAAAACATAAAAATTAAACCAAATTTAGACCACTTTAATTATTTTTATATGTTTAAATCATTTTCCACCTTTCGATTATATTAATATAAATTAAATTGTTGACCCGATTTTCTTTTGATTCGATATGTTTTTTTTTTTTTTTTTCTTAATAAATGCATATTTTTTTTTTCTTTTTTTTTATTTTAAAATTACAATCAAAACGGATAATATGTGACCTCATTAATTTCTTCATTTTTGTCATTTCTACTCACCGCTGTATAGTTTTTTTTTTTCATTTATAAAAGATTGTTTGCCTTTTTTTTCGCTCTTTCGCTATACAATAAAAATTTTCATCCTGTTTCTTTCATTTTCATTCAAAACTTGAATTAAAAATTTAAGTGTATACGAACGCGCGCAACTTGCAAGTGAATCGATACGCGACACCAAAGACGAAAAGAACTGACAATTGCAAAAGCACTGACGATATTTTTATTTTGCAAGTTGTGTTTTTGTTTTGTATTTTTTTTTAATCGAAGATAAGTTTGTATGTATGTTTGTATTTATGTCTTATTAATATTGAACATCTTCGATGGAAAACGTGTATGAAAAATTAAAAAAAAAACAAAAAAAAAAAACCAGCAAAAAAAAATTTAAGAAAAAAAAAGTGATTTTTCTTCCTAAAATGGTTAATCGTAACGTACCTCCGTTTGATAAGTTGTCGATTTAAATGATTAGCATTTTAAAGAAAACGTAATAAAAAATTAATGAGGTCAAGGAAAATTTTCTTGGTTTTGATCTTGTTTCCTCCAAAAGAATACCTATATATATATATTCACCTGGTACATATACTAATAGATTCTAAAATAAAATATTAATTGTTTATATACTTTCAAAGCATATGAATAAAGTATAGTATAGTACAAATATGTAGGTATATAATTAAAAATAATAAATTATCAAATAATTTAAAAATAATTTAATAAGTCAATAGTTTTTACTAATCAAAATTTAATTGAATTATAGTAAAATAAAAAAACTTATCAAAAAAATAATTATTTGATTAATGATAATAGGGTCTTTCATCATATATAGACATCTATTTGTATAATCTATAGATTATAATATAATATATATATATATATAATATATAGAGTCTTCTATAGAGTATAATCATAAAATATTGTGCGCTATGTTCTATCAAAATTTTGTATGAAAATGAAAAAAAAACATCAAATAAAAATTTTAAAATATTTATAAAAAATTTCTACTTTAATATGAAAAAATTGGGCCCTATTGCACCAACAATAATCAGTAATGAAATAATCAATTTTTTGACAAGTGAGTGTTTTTTACTAATTAAATTTCATATATTTGCTGTTAAATACAGTGTTGGTGCATCAAAAATTGTGATAACTATATATATACTGGGCCCTTGACCTTTTTAACAATTTTTTAATTTTAAAGGTATTAGGAGATGAAAATTAAATTGACATATTAGTAACACGTAGTACAAAATGTTATTTAAATTCAATAGTGGACTATATTTTAATATTATAATTATAACTTTAAAATAATTCAAAGATCTAAATCTATTGCACCAACATCTTATCACTTATCAAATAATCATCTAATAATCATTTTGATAAATTTTTATGTATGAACGCGCTTGTGTTTTGACATCAAACCAATGAGTTCGATTAGTAAAATCACTCACTTAAAAAAATGATTATTTGAAGAGAACTGACTGAGAACTTTCAAATATATAACCACCACTTTAATATTACGCTACTTATCAAATACATAACACTACATAAAAAAAATTTGATTTTTCATTTAAGCTTAACTGTTTTTCTATAAACAAATTAATATTAATTCAATTAAATTTTTTTTCTAAGTTCTTTTTATATGTATCCGATAGATACATAATCATGAGGTGGTATACAAGTACAAGGTTCAGCGAACAATTTAAAAAAAAAAACGAAATTCATTACATTAAATTTTTATTTCCTTGTATATTTTCAATTAAATTATAAAAAAAAAAAAAACCACCTAATATATATACATATATATATGATGAAAACAGTTATTAGAAACTAATAAAATTAACCGTTTCACTATTACAAATATTTCTTCATCTAATTTAATATAATTTTTTTATATTCACATTCCAAATGTATATATATATATATACATAACCATCATTTAATCGTTTACCACAATTCAATCGGAACTAAAAATCTTATATTTTCTTATACTTTTATATACCCATATATATATATATATATATATATATATACATGAAAATTTCTTCTAGTATATAAATTTGTACATAATCACCATTTACATAAAATGCCAAGAAAAAAAAAATCCAAATAACTTCTGACTATCATAAAATTAAATTATATATATATACTGACCATCAATAAATGCTATGTATATATAGTTTCAAATCATTCAACATTGGGTACGGGATCTTTTTTGCACACAGTATATACAATAATTTTTCAGTTTATTTTTTCTTTTTTAAAATAAACGGTTTTCCAGTATTTGGAGGGAAATTTTTTGTTTGAATTTTTTCCATTTTTTTTTTTTTGTTTTTTTTTTTCTTAGAAAATTTTCTCTTAACAATTTGAGGAGTGAGAGTTTTGTTTGTACTAAATGGGTATGAGTAAAACAAAACCACCATAGGAAAAAGTTGTTCCTGATCAAAATTAAAAATATTTTCTTCAATAGACGCGATGGAATAAAAAAAAAACAAAAAGAAAAATAACAATAAGAATTTCAAGCATCACTTTTACCTTGTGGCAAAAAAAAATTGTATTTTTTATTGTTTTTCACTTGTTGATTATTTAATTTCTTGGTAAAATATTCATATTGCAAGTTGCAATACATTTTACACACACAAAAAAAAAGGCAAAGGTTCCGTTGTGTTGCACTGTACCATATAGTATAATATTTATATATATGCCATTAATTCAAGATTATTAAACTGTACATCAAGACACTTACAACTTTATACGAATATTTTAGACTTAACGACTGGGTGGTACAGTGGTTAAGTTGCGACCTTTCATGTGAGGCCCGGGTTCGAATCCCAGTAGAAGTGAAAAAACTTTTCGGGTTTTCAAATTGACTCAGCTACCATTCGCCATTGGGTTCAAATTATTGGCTGAATCAAGAATGAATATTTATATATCTTTAATAAAAAATTCATTAATATAACAATTTTAATAATAGTTACCATTTAGCTCAAATAAAAAATATTACAATATAAACAAAAATAGAATTGCATCTATTAAAAATCTAAAACTTTTCTGTACGTTGTAAGGCCTAGTACTATCTCATGTTTAAATTGTATGTGGAATTCATTAAGATCAATTCTAATATCAATTCTATCACGAATATAATATGACCTCCTGTTCCAACATGTACCTATGATATAGACATGCTTATTAGCCTAACAGTTGAACAGTTAGCGCTTAAAAAAGAAAAAATTATTTTAGAATTAATATGTAAATCATTACATCACTTCTTCAAGATTTATTACAATATAATCTACTTTTTTTATTCTTAGAATTTCTGATTATTAGTATATTAATCCTAACTATAATTCTCTTAAGAAATCGATTAATCTCAAAAAGATAACAAATTCATTAAGTTAATTACATATACAGGGAGGGCCAAAAGTCACCACGTGGTTCAAAATTTTAATAACTTTATACGTTTCGTTTATATATTTTTTTTATTTTTTTTTTTTTTCAGATTAT
The DNA here is from genome assembly GCA_963082915.1 of Dolichopus griseipennis. Lineage (NCBI taxonomy): Eukaryota > Metazoa > Arthropoda > Insecta > Diptera > Dolichopodidae > Dolichopus > Dolichopus griseipennis. The sequence goes on from OY720441.1 coordinate 362,558,535, forward strand.
CTAAATATCAATTGGAGAATAATTAATTCTCCAGGGATTCATAACAGAACAAAGAACCAGAATAATAGAATTTTATTATTTAAATCAGCTATTAATTATTTTAAAGCAAAGAGCATATCGTCGCCATTTTAACGTCAGCATTTTGCCCTCTGACGCAATGATTCGTTGCTTAATTAATGGCCACCACAACCATGGCACCGCAGCAGATTTACTTTGGACCAATGTGAAAAATCTGTGAAAAATATTGAACGTGTAGAGTAAAGTATTAAAGAAACATCAGAAATATCTACCAGATGGCGGTCCCTTCGATTGAAAGACCAACGTCTTAAACACTACGCCACTGATTGAATGGGATATACAAACGAATAAGATCATACAAAATTTTGACATTTACTTAAGTTGCTATTTAATTACGGCTATTCTTTTATTGTAATCTTTAGCAATGTAATTTCTGTCAAATTTATCTATACAGTATTTTAAATATTTTTCAATCTAAATTTAAATTTTTTGTATTTTTCATAGAAAACTTATCAATCTCTATTATTTTATAATAAGTAACTGAATACTGAAGAAATTGGCCAAATAAATTTGATCTTGACCTAAAAATGTATACAGAACTTAAATTCGAAAGAACAAACTAATAATAAAAACCACGGTTTCATTGAAAAGTAAAACGTATTGACATCAAAAATTTTCATTATCAATTTCTTTTTTTTTTTTTGTTGTATTTGTTTTTTTTTTCCACAACATTTTCCATTTTTTTAATTTCAATGTGGTCTTATTAAAAAAAGAATAAACGCATAAAAATGTGATTTTTATGCAAAAATCTTGAATATTTCAATTAATTTAATATGCATACATAATATATATACAATCATATACATATTACATATATATATAGTATATATATAAAGCCATATACAAAACATTAATTTGAATTGTATATATATAAATATATATATATATAGTCAATTTAATTAGGAAGAGGAACGGAAATTATAGGAATAGTATATGTCTGTTTTTTAAATGAAAGTCTGTTGCACTCGAAAACAGTTCATAAGTAGACATACAAGCATATACGAATTTGTTATAAATAATGTATTGTATTATATATGAACATGTGTGCATTGAAAGTTACTTTATAAAATACTTGGCATTTATTTCTTATTTTACTTGTTGCAATGAACTTGAAGATTTTATTGGAATTGAATCCAGAAACATTGTGTGTAGACATTAGACGGGAACACTGATAAAAGCAGCTGTATATTAAATTTTACATTATTGTTATTGTTCTTGTTTTTCTTTTTTTCTTAATTCTTCATTTTTCGTCTTGCGTTTAAAATTTATTTTTGTTTTTATTTTTTTAATTTTCTTGCATTTCAGGTGTATTTAGGTTTTGATTTCATTTGGTTCCGCCTTTTAAGAAAAATATAAAAATCTCTTGATGATTAGAATATTAATCGATTGTATAAGTTTTCTCTTTTCATTTTATTATGTGTTCCTTTCCTTGTTTAAAATTAATTTTTTTTTTTGTTTTATTTTTTCATTGCGGTATAACAGTAATATTAACCGGATCAAGATAAATGATAAATGAATGGATTGAATTTATTAAGGTATCATGAGAAAATGTGCTTGGATGACGATGTTTGGTAACAAGTGAAGTTAAAAAAAAAAAAAAAATACAAATTAATATTAAGAAAACTGAATTTAAACTGAAATATTGTTTTAATTTTGTCAAAGTCTTTTGTTTTTTTTTTGTTCACATATGAAAAGTAGAGAGAGAAAGAGAGAGAAGGTATATAAAAAGAATTTCCAATTTAGTATTCGAGTATCGAGTATTTTAAATTAAAAATATGTAAAAGTGGTATGTTAATGGTGCAAAATTTTAAAATGGAATCAGGATTGTAAAAAAAAAAATACAAAACTTGTTATGGAATATTCTTGCCAATTTTTTGTTTTTTTTTTTTTTTTTATATTTTTTCGCAATTTTTTCGTTTTATTGAAAGTTTATTTAAATTTATTTTAAAAGTTAGAAAGTTGTAATAAGAAATATTTATAATTTTTTTGAAGCAAAAAAAAAATGAGAGAATTTGTTTTTGTTTTTTTTTTTTTAGACTGACCGGATATTGCAGGAACTGATTAATAAAAACAAAAAGAATTAGTTTTCAATGGAATTTCATTACCTTGACCAACAAATTAATAATATGTTGCAATTAAATTATATAAAAACAAAAAAGTAAATTGAAATAAGTCAAATTATTCTTTGATATTATTTATTGTTAGAGGATATATGCGGTGATTACTGATTACTGATTACTGATTAGTTTTTATTTTATAGTGAAACAATAGTCATTGGAAAAAATTGTTCAGATTTGTTATTTTTATTGTTTAAAAATTTATAATTTTCATTGCATTCAATAAATTCAACAGTTTTATCTTAAATATTTACCTATTAAGTATTAAATAAAAGAAAATAACATTTCATTAAATATAAAGACATTTAGAATTTAATTTAAATGAGGTAGAGAAAGAAAACCCTGGTGAAGATTATTTTAATAATTTAAAAAAAAAAACAAATTAAGTATTTTCTTTTACGTTCTTATTATTCAACTGTTAGACTAACAATCCTGTCTATACCATGGGTACAGTTTGGAACAGATGGGAAGGTAGTGAATATATTCGGATTAATTTTTCTTATAAATTTAGGATTAATATAAGAGATAGTATCACGAATTCCCTATAATGACATGTAGATTATAGAGCGTCTTAGATTTATGAAAAGGAAGATATATGAAAAAAGCTTAACTAAATAAAATTGTAATAAAGTATGTATATATATTAAAAACTATAGTTCTGTATTAAAGAAAATGAATATGTAAGAAACTTACCTTAAATATAAATATAACGCTTAAAATAAGCCAACTACGTTTGAATGACATTTTCATTTTGATAAATTTGAAGCCACCTAAAAAAAAAAAAGGTAAAAAAAATTATTCAATTATAAAAAAATAAAATATTAATGTTTTGTTGAATGTGTTTTATTTTAGAAAATAAAATATCCAAAATTATCATAAGCCCAAAAAATATTTTTTTTTATTTTTAGTTTATGAATTAGTTCATTTCAGTTTTAAAAATCACGGAAGATTTTCTAGAAATTTTAAATAAATAGTAAAACATTTTGGTATTAAAAATTGGGATTATATGGTTTACAGGATCATTTCTGTTCTTCATTAATTTCAGTGAAATACTGAATTAATGGTATAGGCCCAATGTACGCTTTGGTACTCTGCTTGCTTTGCTTTGAAAACCAAATAAAACAAGCAAAGTAACCAAAGCAATTTCAAAGTTTCGCTCATCCCTTCCCTTATGCCAAATGAAATGCAATCAAACAAAAAAATTAAACAAAATATTTTTTTATACCCGTATAATATATAGTCATATATAGTCAAAGGGTATAATAAATTTGCCATTACGTTTGTGACGCATAGAAGGAGGGGGGGTAGATATAGACTCAAGTGTATGGATCGGATCAGAATCGAAAAACAAATCGATTTAGCTATGTATGTCCGTCCGTCCGTCCGCACGATAACTCGAAAACTAAAGGAGCTAGGATCTTGAAATTTTCACAAATTCGTTTTTTTGCAATAGCCGTCATCGCTATTTAAATCCAGCCATTTTGGTCCATGGGTTCGGGTGGCTGCCATACAACTTTTTTTTTTATATGAGTATTTCTCTGTACCTATTACAGCTACGTGTCTGAAATTTTAGCAAAAGTAGTTTAGTTTTATGGCCAAAGTTTCTGCAAAATTTGGTTGGTCTGTTGCAGTGAGTTCGAGTAGCTGCCATACAACTCCTTCTTTTATATGAGCATTACTCTATACCTATTGAAGTTGGGTGTCTGAAATTTTGCCAAAAATAGTTTAGTGTAATGGCCAAAGTTACAGCAAAATTGGTTGGTCTACTGCAGAGGGTTCGAGTAGCTGCCATACAACTCCTTCTTTTATATGAGCATTATATTTCAATTAATAAATCTGGTATGTTTAAAATTTTCCCAAAAGAAATTAATGTTTATAATAATAATGATATAATGTTTATATAACGGTCATACGGGTATCCCAGAGTTGACACAGTCTACTCTACTACTCTCTTCCTCGTTTTTTAACTAAATTAAGTAAAATAAAAAAATCAAAAAATAAAATTTATAATTTGCATTTGATAATGCAAATCTCAATATTTATTTAATACAATTTTATGCCCATTGTGCATGTTGAGTAGGTACATTATAGCATGTTGGCAACAAATAAGTATTTCGATTTGAATCTAAACAAAGGTTATAAAACAATATACAAGCTTAGCAATATTTTTTAAAAACATTTATACAAAAATGAATGGATGGAGAAACAGATCAAATAAAATAAATCTATAAAAAAATTTTAAATCTTTTATTAACAAATTTATCAAATTTAAAAATTTAAAATTAAAACAAGTACGTAATTTAACAAAAAAAAAATATAAATTGAAATTTAAAAAAATTTCATCATCTTATCAAATTCAAAACATGCAAAAGGTAGACTACATAACTTATTAATCTTTAAATTTTTAGAATAAAACAAGAAATTATATAAGTCATTTGTTGTCACTAGAATCGAAGCATAACCTTCGTAATACAAAATATAACAGTTGTGATTTTATTTAAGAAAATGGTATTGATATACAATATATGAATATGTAAATAATGAAATTAGAAATAGTTCTTAATTCGAAAAAAGTTTTTCTTTCAATTAACCTTCCGTCATTCTGTGATGGACCAACAGCTAGTTAAATAATAATATAATTTTTTAACATTATAGAATATAAATATGTGTATATAAAAATATTTGATAAAATGTTTCGTTTTAATTGTTAGTTCCTTTAAAAATTGCTTCCACTTTAGTGTTAGTGAAATATACTTTAGTGTATAGGCTAAAAAAAATATCAAGTGGCAACACTTAAACATACAAACTTGTCAAAATATGTAAATGTCATGCTTATGAAAATTATATTGTTATACAAACGGTTACTGTTACCTATAAATGAACCGATGTAAACTGAATTAACATTATGAATTAACATCTTCTCTCTCTTAACTTACAAAGAGGAGCTGAAAACTTTTCAGAGACTTCAAAAGATTTCATTTTATTAGATCATAAAACGCGAGCAATATTATTTCTATCAAAAAATTTACAATTACATGGACGAGTATATTCACTTTTTTTATTGTATTAAATGAGAAATAAATATAAAAAATATTATAAGATATTTTATTTTTAGTTCAAAAACGGTATGACCTACGGATTTTAGTATAAAATATTTTCTTAAACACTTTTTGTATGTTAAGTACCTTACACGTTTAAAGGTAAATAGTTCAAATTCCGATACAATGAACTTGGAAGTGAATTTAAACCGGTACCTATACAATCACAATTACATATTTTTCATACATCATACATAATATATGTACTAAATTTATAATTTCATAATTTTTATGTTTAATTTTTTAGTTGGTTTTTATTTAAAATAAAAAAACAATGAACAAGAAAACATTATGAAATTTATTACATTAAAATAAAAAAGCTTTAAAAAACGTGAGAGTATGTAGAAAAACAGTTACTATTTAAACATATATTTATACAATTATTTTGATATTGTCTAAATTTATTAAAAATATTTATTAACTTAAAACAAAGTTAAATGAATTTTAGGTTTAAATTTGAGTTCTATTGATGTGTTTGAAATATAAACTTATTTTATTAAACTCTCACCGAACCAAATTTTACATAGTATTACAATCATAAATTTTTTAAAGAATTTTTTGAAATGACTTCTAATTCAAACATTTACTAAGCCCTCATTACAGATCAAATTCAAATATAAAATTGTCATATTCCCTTTTCACCAATACAATTAAAAGAAGAAAATTGTAATTCTTTATCAAAATACTAGAGTCGATCTGATCAAATGTAGTGTATAATAAAAACAAAAATGTTCTAGATATACCATGTTATATTTTAAATTATTTAAATTAAACTGGTCAGCATTTATAAACAGTAAACTACTCAGAAAACTAATGTTTTTTTTGCTTTCAAATTAATTTATTTTAAAAAATGTTTTAATGATATTACAATTTTCTCATATTCTGCTTCAATCAGAAATATATGAGCAATTTAATAGTATTTTTAAAAAGATTTAAGTTTTAATTGATATGAGGCATTCAGGTCATAAGTTTGAAAAAAAACTATAGTAGCTGGTATTAAAAAATTTCTAACTAAAACCGTTGTTACAATATTTTTTTTAACTTAAGCAAATTTTATGTTTTATAATTTTTGCGAACTTATGACGCGTCGTTTAGATGAAAAATATTTTAAAAAGGTATAATTATTTACTTAATATTTTTAAATTTGTATTTTGTGCAAAAATTCATAGAAATGTTCCGAAACCTTTGCTTCTACGGCAAAAGCTGATTAGAGTTTTAAAATTTTTTTTAAATAAAAACACCAAGAAGGAAAGGAAATAAAACAAATTTGGTCTTATTTCACTTGCTTTTATTTCAGGGAATCACTTTGTCTAAAAACTGTTTTTAAATAAACATCAGCCTTAGAAGCTTTCAAATATAGTATTCTAGGGTGACTAATTCAAAAAGCGGAAATTACAGAAGAGGAGTTCTATAAAGTCAGAAATTTTGAAAACCTTATTGAAAGTGAAGGTGCATGCGAAAATCAAAGAGACTAGTAGACTAGAAGATAACAATAATGATTCTCTTAAATAGAATAGAATATAAATTAAACAAAATATTAAACACTTCTAACAAATTTGAGGACAATGATGTATCCAATTCACTATCAACCGAATCTGTAGCTGAATTCGAGTCTTCAATTCAATCAGAGGTTATTAATGCATGCTGTATTTGTTTTTTAAATCCATCAAACGTTGTATTTATACAGTCACGGCTTTTTAAATTTTTTGGCGGACGTTTTTTTTCGAACTTATGACCTAGGACTGATATAACGATGAAATATTGGCAGTATTTGAAAGTGAGTAATTAAACCAAATCAAGTAAGTATGGATAACTTAGCACTTTAATTCGATAATCACTAATTTTTTATAATAAATCTATTGATAAAATATAATTGGTTTAAAATGTGCATAGATAGTTTGATCTTCATAATTAATACAATATAAATTTATTATTTAAAATAAGTTATAAAATATTTAAAAATTTGTATATAAAGCATTTGTATTTTGTGCGCGATAACCAACTTTCTAATGAAATATGTTTTATATATATATATATATATAGTATATCACTTAACCGATTAGTTAAAAACCAAGAAAAAAGAACAACAGTTTACTATAAAATTTAATGGCCTGTAACATTATTATTATCATATAGTATATACAATAATAATCTTTAAATTTTTCTTCATTTTTGTGAAAATTTAAAGAAAGTGGAAAAATTTTTAATTTTTATATATATATATATATATAAATATATATATATATTTAAAATTTTGCAAAAAAATTAACTTTTAAAAAATATTATAAGTTATCAATAAAGATGGCAAAAATTTTATAAAAGAAAAGTTTAGTATTATATTTTAATGAAACGATTAATAATGATGGCTCATTAATTTTCTTCTTAAACCTTGACTTATAAATTTCTATATATGTATATAGAAATTTCTATAATTAGGTTTTATTAAAATATAACGGTACATTAAAGGAAATATATATTTTATATAATAATAAATATTAAAATTCATATTGTTCTTTTTTATTTTTAATTTAATTTTATATGAATTTGGGTAGTATTTTTTTAACAATATACTACAATGCTACATACTAATGTTATATACATAAATTTATTATTTATATTATATATAATACAGATAGATACACTGATTGCTTGAAATAATTATTGTTTATAGATCAAATGTATAACTAACCGTAAAATGTTGAACTCATTAAATAATTAATTTTTTTTTAATTAATTAAATGTCTAACTAGTGAAAAAATCTATAGTAATTACTAATTATACTCGTAATTGATTATTTAGACATTATTAGAAACAGTTATTTTCTTACTATAACAAATGAAGTTATAATTGTATGAATAAAAGATATAAAATAGTTTTATTTATTTAATGAAAATTTATTTCTTTGCATGGTTCTTTGGAAAAATTACTTTGGAAATTATTTTATGGTTTTTTTTTTGAATTATTTAAAAAAATATTTCTTTAATTAAATTGTCAATTTATTAAAAATGAAGAACTGAAGTATATATATATTTTTTATTAAAAAAAAATTGATTATAAGTAACATTTAAACTAACACTTTGTTTTGCGAAACAGCGTTTCTTGCAGAGAATTAACTTTATTGTGGATTTAGCTCATCAATGGCTAAAACAATGGTGGTGACGAAAGAGAATGTGAAAAAAGTGTGTGTTTATATGACCATGTCGCAATGGTTTTTTGTTAGTTTTACTGTGTTAGAATGTGCATAATCGAATTAATATCAAGTCAGGCTTCATAATTCAAATAAAATTTATTTATTTGATTGTTGCTTTACGGTTTTTGTTTTATTACTTTATTTTTTTATTCATTTTTTTATTGTAAATATAATACATTATAATGCAATATTTTAAATCCATCGATTACTGAGACCCAAATAGAATGGAATACTATTATTAGGTTTTTTTTTTTTGTTTTCCTTTACATTCCGTTATGGAGTATTCATAAGTTATTCAGCAAGTCTATTTAGACTAGGCTTCAGTTTCTTTAATCGTTATATTCACCAAACCGTGGATTAATCTGCTGTAATTATTGTATAAGATTATGAATACACAAATGTTAAGTTTGCACTCCATCTATTATCTTAGACCAGAATTGATGCCCCAGATGTATTCATAATAAATCTTACCTTATATTACGATATTAACTATTATAATAATTTTACAATTTTTCGATATTTTTTATTAGATATGATCTAAACTCGAGACTTTTCTCATAAGGGCGGCGTCTTTACGGCGAAGTGGTCAAATATTATTAGATTATACAAATACTATTTATTATATTTATTTAATTGTGTTATACTATTAATAATTTATCGTAAAACGATTTGTAAAGAAAATTACTTTTTCCAGTAATTGTCCTTGAAACTCGAACCGACACTCTATCGATTGATGCCCCAGATACTTAACCAGTACTCCATTAAAGCCTGTTTAATTTTTTTCCAAACTTTCAATGCAACAATGAATACATAAATATAAAAAAAGTATTGCATACTTCTGGGGGTATATTATAAAATTTCGAGATTTATTTTTTTAAACAACTATTTACCTTAAATTAATACTTTATATTTTAATTAACTAAAATTATGTGAAATTTATTAAAATTAAATATAATAATTTCCAATGGTACTATGAATACATTAATATAGAAAAGTAGTACATACTTTTACGGGCATATTATAACATTTCCCGGATTGGTTTTATAACACAACAATTTACTTTAAATAAATACTTTTAGTTCTTATTTACTAAAAATTTTATGAAATATTATTAAAATTTAATATATTCATTTCCAATGGAACTATTAATACATTAATATAAAAAAAAGTAGTGCATACTTTTAGGGGCATATTATAACATTTCCCGAATTGGTTTTATAACATAACAATTTACTTTAAATAAATACTTTAAGTTCTTATTTACTAAAATTGTATGAAATATTATTAAAATTAAATATATTAATTTATTTTTATATGATGTTTCTAATTTTGAAAAATAATGGAAAAGTGAAATTAGTTAAAAACAGCATGTATATATTTTATTCGTATTATTTTATTTAATTTAATTAATTTAACACTATTATTGTTTTTTTTAAACATATATCACTTCATATATTTCCAAACAAAAAATTAAAAAATCAAAAGATAAAATTGAATGGACATTCAATATAAAAACTAACGAACAAATGAAAAAAAAAAAATTTTTATAAAATTTAAGAAAAACAAAAAACTATCAAAAAGAAAACTGGAAAAATTCTGAAAGTTGTAATGATGTGAAACGAAATGTTTAACAAATGATTTTTGTACCTGACAAATAAATTGTACTAAAATATAACAAAAAAAAAACAAGAAAACAATAAAAATTATTTAATTCAAATCTCAGAATAAGTGAAAATGACCTCGAAAATTTGTTGAATTATAAAAATTTCTTTAAAGTTTTTTTCGTACTCAAATTGAATTTATAAAAATTTTTAAATGTTCCCTTGCTTCTGTTATATTTTTTTTTTTTTTTAATTTTTCTTATTATCAATTCGCGCCAAATTATATTCATTCATTCACGCATTATGAATGAATCACAAAATAAGAAGTCAAAATAATTAAAAATAATTATATAGGAGTTTTTTTTTATTTTATTTTTTTAAAACCATTCCTAAAAAAAATTGTGATAAAATTCCAAAAAAAAAACTCAAAAATTAAATAAACAAAATATTTGAATAATTTCAAATATTCATTTGAAGATGAATAATCCGTATATATGCAGTACCTAATTAGCATAATAATGGCATTAAATAAATATACCATTGTTTATATATATACAATAAAGAAATCATCAAAAAAATTAAGACTTTAAAATAACAAAAAAGATGTACCAATTGTAGTAGAAAACACTATAAATAAAAAGAAAACGGTAACAATCATCATAATATTATAAGACTTAACTTGTTGTCATAATGTTAATTATGAATGAATTTTTTTGACAGATGAATAATTTTTATTTTTTTTTTTACTTTAAGCTTAAATGTAATTTGATATTATTTCTATTTAGTAACCATTCATACATTTAAATCACAAAAATTAGATAAATGAGGGGAAATTAAAAATGAAAAGATAATATTTTCTTTTGGGAATTTCACTTTTATTTTGAAATATTTATAAAAAATACAATTTAAAATAAATATTTAGTTCAGATTTGTTTAAAAATTCCGTACTTAATATCATAAAAATGGAAAAATTGAAGAGGTTAAAATTAAAAAAAAAACTACCTACTTAAAGATGCCAGATATGTCACCAAACTTAGATTACAATTGAAACAATAGTAAAAAAATTTGAAATAATACCGCACGATACATTTACCAAAATTATTCAAATTTAACGTATAGTATGCAAAATCATTCAGATAATTCAAGGAAAAAATATTTAAATTAGAGCAAATATACCAGCTTATAATTAACAAGGTTTTAATACAAATATATAACTTTTCAACTGTTAGGCTAATAAGCCTGTCTATAGCATAGGCACAAGGTGGAACAGGTTGTCATTTTATTCATAATACATAATTTCACAAACAATTTAAACATGAGACTATACTAGGCCTTATAACATGTAGAAACATCTTAAGTTTTCAATATTTTGTATTTGAATTATATGGTATTCTATGTCTGTGAGTTATATTATTGAATTAAATTATTTGTTGATATTTTTCACTTGTTTATATTCTTATATTTATGTATTTTTTATTAAAGATATATAATTATTAATTAAGGATTAAGACATTAATTTAAACCCAATGGCGAATGGTAACTTAGTCGAGTAGAAAACCAGAAAAGTTTTTTCACTTTCACTGGGATTTGAACCCTGACCTTTCACATGAAAGATTGTCACTCTTTCATGTGAAAGGTGCCACAGGTGCCTACTGTGCCACCCAACCATTTGTTAAAATCTTAAAGTTTCAATTCCAATAAATACATACTCTATGTACAGTAAATTTAATAAAAGGTTGATTTGAGGCCAATATGACAATCTTATACCATCATTAAAATAAAATATGATTTCATTTCTCCGTAACTCCCTACATTTTCCCATTCATTCTTTATGATCCCTCTTCCTCAATTCCAATTCATTAAGTTCTTTTTCCTACTTGCTATCTTCAAAACCATACTGTAAATTAACTTTAAAAGTTCATCCTTATAAAGTTAGGTTTTAAAAAGAGGGCGTTTAAATGTGTTAAAATCACACAATACCCAAATGGAATCCGTAGTTTTAATGGGTATAATTTTTAAATGATTTTCAATATCCCTCGTAAAAAAATATCAAGGTTTAAAAGTATAAGTCAGATACAAGCATTTTACCGTTATTAGCCATAACGAAAAGATAGAATGTTTTGATAATTTCTATTCCTAAGATTTATTTGCATTTTAACTACCATTAAATTTTCAAATTCTTTTGTAGGCACACTTTCAATTTTACTAATCAAAGTGCGAACATTTTAAAATTTAACATTATACATAACATAGTCATGGATTAACATAAATTTAGTATAGAAAGACATGTTTCAATTTAATATAGAAAGTATAGTTGAACCTATATTATAATTTCAAATCGTGAAATCAAATAATAGTTATCAACAGTTTCTAAATAATTCACCTTAAAGCATACTTTTTTTTTTGAATTTAATTAATTTTATATATAATTAAAGAAATCTTATAGAAAAAAAAATCAAATAAAATAAAATAAGATAAAAGAACAAAAAAAAATAAAATAAAAAAACATAATATAGTATCCGTTATTTAATTTTTGCAATTTTTACTTTCATTTCAACTCAAAAAAAAAAGGCAACAACAAATAATTACTTTTGTTTTTTTTTTTCATTTAATGTCTGTCTATTTTTTCTTTTTTCTTTTTGTATATTAATTATATACGACATTTTTACCTTTTAAAATTAAAAAAAAACACTTGTATCTTTGAAATTAAAAAAAAAACAAACTAAATAAAATAATAAACTGAAATTTTCACTTTCTTCTCCATAAAACTTAAATTTTTTCACCTGAAATCAAATTCTGACCATACCTTGCTACTATTTAAAATAAAAAGTATTTTTTTTTTCATTATTTCTAACCTTCAATTTCTTTAAAATTAATTATATTCCAAAGAATGTAAAACAAATTTAAAGCAAATTTTTTTGAATGAAACAGGGAACAGGGAACAAAAGTCAATTCACAATATTGTAATTCACAATAATTGACATTTGAACAAGACTAAAAAAATCAAAATTCAAAGGCCAAAACTAATTTAATTATTATCTACAACGATTCTTTAAACTTTAAAGTTCAAATTACCATATAAATTGAAAATGAATTAATTTTCTGAATTTTACTACACATTTTTATTTTTATTTAAATTATTTTATTTTTCTTTTGTTTTTTATACTTAAAACTTGTCATGATCTTCATTATCATTATCATCATCAATTAACGCGTAATATGAATGAAATAAAAATATAAAAATAAAAATTTATGTATTTAGAGTTGCCAAATGCTAATAAAATAAATGTTGAACTTTTTTTTTGACAAGTATACTCGCCTCAATTAATGTGAAACACTTTTTTAATTTTATTTTACAATTAAATTTAATCATAACTCAGTTAGTGTCCCAACAATAGATTCTACAAAAATTCTTTAAAAAAGTTGGTAAAACTTTTCAAATTCAAAATTCAATTTTTTTCTATTTTTTTAAGTAAAACATCAATTGTTAAACTTTGGATCGCCAGTTACAAACCACATTTCATCGGTATGGTATATCAATATACGCAATTATTCTAAAGGCTATTCTCAAAAATCTTAAAAAATTTAAAATAAAAAATTATTGAAAAAATAAAAATATTTTTAATATTTTTTAAAGCTGGCAACTCCGTTTATTGTACGTATGTAAATAAAAATATGTATGTATGAGTTGTAACTAAAGAGTATATCAAATCAAAGTAATTTTTAAAAATTTTCTAGACATCAAGGAGTCTCCATCTGTTCAATAGTAATCATATATTAATATATGCGTTTTTATACTATTATTATTATTATTCTATTATATTATACTCGTAGTATATTCTTATATTTGTATTGTAAACATTTTTTTTTTGTAATGGCTTTATTTTGTCTCGATTTTATTTAAAATCTAAAAAACGAAATAAAAAAAACAACAAAAAAATGCAACAAATTATAAAAAAGAAAAAAAAAAAAACACAAACGACAAAAATTAAATTATGCTGTGGTAAAAATTGAGGTTGTGTTTATATGCATTTTTATGACACTTAATAATTGAATAGAAAGTAAAAATTCTTGTAAAGTTAAAAGAGAAAAAAAAAGTGAGATTTATCTTAAATATAGTGTTCATTATAAACTTTTAAAATTATAGCTTTAATATCGTATCGCTCGATCTAAAGACAGTTATCTTATTACATAGATACTCATATAAATTTTAATGTTTTTCTAAAAAAAAAAGTTTATATAACTCAATTGAAAATGAAATTGGTCATTAGTTATGACAAGGCATGTGACAGCTTTAATGATTTGGATAATGATATTAAATTTTATTTTTAATTGATTTTTCTTTTTATTTATAAAAATGATTGGTGATAATTTACATACTATATGTAATTAGCATACTAACCAATGTTTACATATATATATATATATATATATATATATATATATATGATATTTGTTTTAATAACTTTAAATTGACAGCAAAATTATTATCATGAATCAAGTAGTTAAATTATTAATATCAATTTTAAAAAATATCAAAAGAGTAAATAATAATTACGGAAAATGTTCGAAAAACATTAACTTATATAGATTTTACTTATTTTGATTATAAAATGATTCAAAAGATTTTTTAATTTAATTTATACTTAAGAATATCTTTAGAGATTAGACGATGCAAATTAAAAAAATATTTATTTGTAAGTTTGTAATATATATATGTATATTTATTGAAAATTTTTACAATAAAAATATTTTTGCAATACTTTTGGTAACTATTAACATTATCAAAATTTAGTAAAGTTCGACAAAAAAACTTTATATTTCTTTTATTATTATTGTTACAAGCCAAAAATTTTAAACAATGGATACTATACTTAAAGGTCTTTTTGAAAGCTTTGGAACAAGAATTTTGAGTAAAAAACCTGGTCGGATCATATCTAATAAAAAAATATAGTGTATATTATAATAGTTTAATAATAAGTCCAAATGCCAAATAGGCAAATGACTACTATATAATCAAGCAATATTTACTATTGTCAGGTACTATAAATAAATAAATAAATAATAAATAAATAAAACCCATCAAAAAAAATCAGCAGCTTGCCAAAGTATAATAAATATAAGTAGCATATGGAAGATAATTATTAAAATTTTGTTAAAAGTGTGTGTAAGAAAGACTATTATAAATATTTACTCGAAGTTTTTCTATGAAGTTTATCTAAAGCATAACTTATTATCTTTTTTTCTTTAAATATTATTTTTGAAGCGTGCTCTTAAAAATTATTTAAAAAAAAAAATCATGCTCATTAATATGCATTATTTGAAATGAATTTCCGATCTTATTTAAATAATTCAATACTTTCTACACATAAAAAACTGCTTTATTAAGAAATTTTTAATAACAATCTGTTTCAGCTCAACATGCAAATTAAAAAATCTAGACTAGAGCAAAATAAATAGTAGAAGATTATTATTATGTTTAATTCATTTTGCTTTGTTAATCTAGTTTGAAATGTATGTAATAAGAAATGAATTGGAATGGATATAATAAAAATTATTTGAAGAATCAAAAATAAAATATTTAGAAATTATAGTAATCTGGTCCCGAATAACTACATACATGATGATTTCAAAAAACAATTTTATCTACTAACGTACACTTTAGAAATCGTTGTGTAAATACCGTTATTTTTTAAATAAAAAATTAAAAATTTTTAATTTCTATCTTCGATAAATCTTGTTCTAAGACACCTAAAAATTTCGTTTACCAAGTTTAAGAATTTAACATGCTTTGGAATTTTACATATGAATTCATTTTTTCTTCAATAGTTCCGTAGTTATAGACATTAAACTAAAACAATTTTAGCAATTCAATGCTTCCAAAAGGATGATAACCGAAGATCCAACTCGAAAAGAATTTTTTGCTTGTTTAAAACTCTAAAATAACCCACCGTTATCAGGCTTTTTATCTCCTTTGTTATTACAGATTTTAAAACAAAAGACTTAAGGGAGAAACTTTTTAATTTAATCCCATTCATACATTTTTTTTTAATAATGAAATAATTTTCCAGGAATTTAGGTGAAAGTCATTTAAAAAAAATAATATATTACTTATAGAATACGTTATTCTAGATAAAATGATAACGATTTATTGATTGCAATATCGATTGTTTACGATATTCAGTCGAAATTTCAGTAAACTTTAGAAAAAAGTGGCTTTTCAAAATTTATTTTCAAAATAACATTTAAATCCTTCTGAACCAATTAAAAAAGTTTTTTTAAAATTTATATGTTCTCACGAATGATAATAATAATTTTATTACAGTTTTAATAGAAGTTGTAAGAACTTACTATTAGAAAAACAAAATAAATTTAAATAAAATAAGCATTAGTATAATTAATTAATAATTTTCTAGTAATGTAAATAGTATTTCTATTACATAAAAAGAATGAAATAGCCTTTGATCAAATCCTCTGCAATCGAATTAATTTTTAAAAATTTTTTCAAAAGTTTCTACTCTGCTTTAATTTTACATTTTGATTTAATTTTGATTATAAAAACTTTCTATTAATTATATTTTATTATGAAAATTACATTTATTTTATATAATTATTTTAATTACTTATTGATAATTACCTTTAATTAGAGAAAATATGCACCAAAGTATTTAAATATTGTTGTAAATAATATCCGTACAGTAAATCCGTACTTCAGTTTGTTTGTTTTGTTTATAAATCGTATTTAATTTTTTTTCGTTAAAATATCGTTTTTATTATTAATGAAATATTTTAATATAAGTATATTTAAATTTTCACTATAATTTAATTTTAAATATTAAATATATTTTTTGTGTTTATTTTGTTTTTTGCTTTTTTAAATTGTTAATTATTAAAAAATTCTTAAAAATTACATTTCACAAAATAAAATTGCCACCTTTGTATAATTAATAATATTTAATTTTTTTTAAATTGATATTATATTATTTATATATGTATATATCCATAAATTTTATATATGTATAAAATATACATATGTATCCTTTAAGTTTTATATCATTTATCAAAATTCTGTCATCTATTACTTTAACTTGGTTTGTGAATCGTAGTTCAATTAAACAAAAAGTTTGTTAAACAAATTAATTTATTTAAAAGATATTAATCACTATTTAACTTTTGGAATTGGTTTATGTTTTTTTAATCTTCTCTAAAAGATTCTTTTTAGGTCTTTTAATGTCCACTTTCAAAATTCTTAAATTCAAGAAATATTTTAATAATTAAGATTCTGAATGAAAAATTAAATTTAGGACATTTTTTTTTTAATATTTTACAAAAATTCTTTTATATTTTTTAATTGAATTGTTTTTTTCGTTTTTTTTTTTTAATTTTGGTATTATAAACGTTATTGATTACTATTTACTATTTAATTTGTTAATTAAATGGCGAAAAAATAGTATTAATTATTGTTTTTGTTATCGGAATAATTCCAAGGCCGCGTCTAGACCGTGCCGTGGTTAACAGAAGAATGGTAAATACACCTGTTTTCAATCAACGATATACACTTCTTCAATGTTAAAGTTTTGTATTATTATTTCTTGTTTTTATTTTTTTTTTTTTTATTTTTACGCGGAAAATATAATAAATTTTTTTTCTACTATACTTAGTTTTATTTTTTTTTTTTTTTTTATTTTCAGTATTTGAAAGAATTGAAGAAAACTTTTAACACAATTTCTCCCTTCTTTTATTTAATTTTCTTTTTTTTTTTTGTTGTTATTTGTTTGCTTCTTCACGGCGCGATCCATGTACGATGAACTGTTTGTTGTTGTTGTTGTTGTTGTTGGTAATGTTGTTGTTGTTGGTGATGTTGTTGTTGTTGTATAAAAAAAGTAAGTAGAGTTTATGGTGATGTTTACAATTATTTTTCTTTTTTTTTATTTCGATTTTGTACATTACACACCATAAAATACAAGCTATTTGCACTGCTGCTACGGGATGTTGCCTTTACTGTTGCTTTTTTTTTTCAATTTATTCTCTTATTATTTTTTTTTAATTTGCCGCATTCATTATGGATCCAAGACGGTATTCCACACCAACTTGTGTTAAATTTTTTTGGTTTTTTTTTTATTTTGCTGCTTTCTTTATGACTTGTTTTTATGTCGTGTCTCTTCGGAATATTTTGTTATTTGCACTGAACTTTATTATAAAATTATAAAAACAGAAAAATTTTTTAATGTTTTTTTATTTTATTTTTTATTTTCAATCTTTTGTGGATCCTTACATTGCCAAGCTTTCATTTTGTTGTAATTAGCGCAACGATTGACATTGAAAATAACAATAGTGAAGTCAGAAGTGGTAGTTTAAACCAGAGTTTAAGATATATAGCCAAGGCTTTGTAGAAAATATTAAAATAAAAAAGAAAAATTGTAAATTTTTTTATAGCACTGTTACTTCTAACAATTTTTAAGGCATTTTTGCATTAGTAAATTACTTTTATTTAATTGTTAGCTTTTTTTTTTAAAGTTGTTATCGTCTGAAAATAATTCATAAATAATTATTAATATATTTAAGATTGCAAATAAGTACCTATTCATGTTTTTAAATGAATTAAAAGTTTGACTGATACGAATCTATATAATTTTGAATGAATTGAAAAAAAATATATTGTTTTTTAATGAAATTTTTAATTAAAAGTTAGGCTTTTTTTTTAAATATAAGAGGATATAAGACTAAATAAAACAATTTAATATAGTTTTTTTCATACTGAATTAACTTATAAAATTATATAACCAACGATAATAGAATTATACATAATTTCTGTTTCAAAATTTAATAAAAGATATTTGACCTTTAGAGAATGATATTAAAATATTTCAACTTTGAATTACATTAAAACAGCAGCACCTAATAGTTAAAGCTACATTTAAAACTACACCTTCAAAACGCTACATGGGCACCCAATAGTCATCAAGTAAACGTTAAAATATTCATCAGATCGTTACCCTTTAATTATTGGTAGAAATAATTAAATATATATATATATATATATCTAAAAATTCTCCAGATATAACGGTTTATATACAAAACGACCAAAAACAACAAGGATACTTCTAAATGGTCTTTTCGTCCTTTAAGGATAATAAGCAAGATTAAGGATTTATGTTTTAGCAATCCCAACTATCTTTGAGACATATAGTTATTTAGTCCTATGTAGGTACAACAATCGCTTTAGAAGTGCCAATACTTTGGGTTGACTTACCAACTTTTATCAGTAAATTTCTAACCTCTGGATTAAGAAGTTGCCATCAATGAAAGTAGTGAGTACTTCACTGAAGTCCTTCAAAGATCTACCAAAAAATATTTGAAAATAATTTCAACTTTTTTTTTTAAGCGCTAACTGTTCAATATGTACTTATGGTATAGACAGGTGGTCATATTACATTCGTGTTATCTTAATGAATTCCACATACAATTTTAACATGAGATAGTACTAGGTCTTATAAAATGTAGAAATGTCTTAGATTTTCAATAGATACAATTATATTTTTGTTTATATTGTAATAAACTGTATTTGAGTTATATGGTATTCTTTGTCTGTGAGCTATATTATTCAATTAAATTATTTGTTTATATTGTTATATTAATGTATTTTTTATTAAAAATATATAATTATTAATTAATTAAATTAATTAATTTATTAATTATTGATTAAGCCATTAAGCCATTAATTTGAACTCAATAGCAAATGGTAGCTGGGTCGAGACGAAAAACAGAAAAGTTTTTTAACTTTCACTGGGATTCGAACCGGGCCTTTTATATGAAAGATCGACACTCTTACCACTGTGATACCCAGTCGTTAATTTATTATCAAAATTTTATTTACTGCCCTTCAAACTGCGTAAGGTAATCAATCTTTAAGACGAATTACAGTAAAACAACTACAATTTATGAATAACAATATGAATGAAAAATTCAAAATTTTGAATAAACAACTTAAAAAAAAAGAGTACCTAATACCAAGAATAAGAAAATATTGCATGTTGATATTTTCTTTTCATCCATGGAAAAATTTTTTTATAATTGTTGTTTTTTTTTATTGTTTATATTAGCTCCATTCACAAAAAGCAAAGAAACGATCAAATAAAACAATTTTACAAAAACGGGGAGAGAAAACTTTCTGAATAATATTTTATTTCTTTTTTTTTATTTTTTCTTAAAGAATTCAATTTTTATCTGTTTCTATCTCCTTCTCTCTCTCTCTCTTTTTAATTTCATTTTAGTGATGCTTTACTTGTTGCATTGCAAGTAATATTTAGTAGGTGAAATTTCAATTTTTATAAAATACCACAACACAGTATGTTCTTCTTCTTTTTTATATGTTTTTTTTTTGTTATTATTATTCTGTTGCTGTTATTGATCATTACTCTATAGATATACGAGTATGTATATTAAAGTATCTTGTACGTATATATATATATATATATATATATATATATATATATATATTGTAATTTATCAACAGTGTACAGCATTTCTACACATTTATATGCAATGAGGAAATTGGTTATATTGTTGTCGGTCGATCATATATATATATATATTTATATATACATACATATGTATATATATATATAACAATATAATTTTTCACATAAATCTTTATACAAATATGTATATGTATATATGAAATATATAAATGGCACTTGCTGCATATCCGCGTGCCATTGTAACCATGAACTATATATGAAATTCTAAACTCGTATATTAAATTGAAAACAATAAGATTAGTAAGTCAACTTGAAAATTGCTCTTCTTTTCTACAGTTTGTTGTATTTTTTTCTATAGTATATATATTTATATATATATATATTAATATATCGTGTAATATTTTTCTTTATATACTGTTTTCTACCTGATTACTTTGAAAAAAACTTTTTTTTTACAAGTTTTACATTGCAACATATTAATGATTGTGCAGTTGTGTAGATCAAATGACGAAGGAAGAGATGATGAAATGACAATATTGTAAACAAGTTCTTTTTATGTTTTCATAATATAGTTTTATTTTGTCATAAAGATATACATATACAAGTTTATATATGTATATAATGTCATACAAGACATATATATATAGTTGTTTTTTTTTTACATGGTGTTTTAATTAAATGTTTTAAACTTTAAATTGTTAAGAAAAAAAGTAGAAAAATTAACAATGAAGAAATATTTGATACAATTTTGAAATCAGTTGTCTCATATATATATTACATGTTTGTATGCTAGTTTTTGTGTTGATTGAAAGAATCATTTTTATTATTTGATTTGTAAATTGATTTGAGTTCATATCTTAGATTTATATCTTCAATACAATATAGAGAAAAGACTTTTGGAGAAATGGGAAATTTTATCTCCTATAGAATCCGGAACAAAGCTTTTGATATAATAGTGATATTATAACACACTACTGTACAAAATTGAAATATTAATTATTCGGTAAAGTTCTTCTTTTTAATAAAACTTTTTAACTTGATTTTTTATTGATTTTGGTTGTAGCAGCTTTTGTTGCTTCTTAAAAGAGTTAGAAACACGTTTCAAAGAACATAAACAAGAAGCAATCAAGGCTGCTAAAAAATAAAGATTTTAGTACATTAAGTGTAGATTTTAGTACATAAACATTTTGGCTCAAAAGTAACGGAGCATATATTGGTTGAAAATCATCAAAAACCATTTAAGCCATCATTCAATCATCAAATAGCCATCAAGAAAATTAGATAAAAAAAACATTTTGATTTATTAAAATTTATCAAACAAACTTTAAATTACCTAACACCTGCTTACTTTTAGCTTTAAGTTCATGTTCATGTATATTTTATACCTTAATTTCCTAATCTGTGTTTGTATTACTCTTTTTTTATATGTATCTGTAAGTATCTGAAATTTTTAATTACCTTCTGTAATTTTATTTTATTTAACTAAAAAAAATTTAAAATTTTATTAGTAATTATGTTAATTGAATACAAGCCCTGAGAAGTCTGCATATACAGTACACGAAATACTTGTAAGGAACCTATACCTCGGTGTTTTATTTACTTCTCATACACTTCACTTAAACCCTCAATAACAGATTAAATATTCATTTTCATGTATACAAACAATCTAGAAGAGACGTTTAACTTTGACTTTGAATCCAACTTTTAAATTTCGGCCTAATTTTTTTCATAGATATTATTTCAACTAAGAACCTCGGTGGTATGGTGCTTATTAACCGAGCATTTGGTGCATATTATCCGACGGGTTATTTGGGGTTTAATATTCGTTCACTAAAATCCTCTTGGTCACCAAATATAAATATGGTAAAATATGAAATATGTATTTGATATAAACAAAATAAAAAATATTACTTAGCATATATTCCCAAACTCCCGCTAAATAAATTATTGAAACCTTGATTTTATATCCAAATCAAAACGTTCCGTTTCGTTTTTAAATAATGCGGCTGCTACGTCCTAATTCTACACTAAACAAATTATTGGAACCCGGATTTCCTACACAACTCCAAAACCTCTCCAAAATTATTTTACTACACAACACAAGAATATTTCGATAATCTAAAACCCCTATAATCCGAATATCACGTTAATTCGAATAGGGGTATGCAATCAATTATTCGGATTATCGAAAAATTACTGTATGTTGGATATTTCTATTTTCAAAGATATTTCTATTTTCAAAGATATTTCTATTTAATCTCTCTAAATAATTAAATTATTTCTAGTTATTATTTTTCAAATTTATTATCAATTGTCTAATTTGACTTTTTTTAATATTCTCGGACCTTTTTTCTCTCATTGATCTCTGCTAATAATAAACCAATGCGAGATGCGAAACTAGTTCGTTTAGGCTTGTTATTAATCAGTCACTATATAAATCACAGCATACATATACTTAAATTTTAAAATTTTTACCAAAGCTGGAAATCAATTGAATAAAAACCTTACATCAATTCCTATCAATTATATAGTTTGATTTGTAATAAAAAAAAACTCTTTATTCGCCTTTAAGTATGCAATTTAATTTTTCCAAATATTTGTCATTTTATTTAACTTCTCTATGTTTGAATACCAATAAGTCAGAAACTTACAACTATTATTTAATACTAAAATTATAAACTAATCTTGAAAAGGTTAACAAAGAAAAAATGTTCATTTAATTGTCATTATTATCAAGAACTTTAATATGTACAATTCAAATTAAAATATAATTAATAATATAATAACTACACATGTTTGATTGAAAATTCTCAGCTCAGCACAATATACTTTAATGATATTTTCTTGCCAGAATACCAAAGAAATATCACAATTAATGGAAATCATTTTTTTTTTCCTAAAATACTACAAAAAAAGAAAAAAAAAATAAAATTAAACTTAAAATTATTTATTACATACTGAATTATGAATGATTACATTTACTCTAAACACTTGACATGTATATTGTAATTTTTTTTTTATAACTAGTCTTCTTCGTCTCAAAAACCTTAACCAATCATTTTATACTTATGTTTTATACAGTTAAAGATAATATCCGAAAACCTAGAAAGCAATATTTTAATATTTGTAATTCTTTTTTAAGAGAAAGATTTTTAAAAACATTCAATGTAACTTGTCAGAATTTTTGAGTGCATATTGTGTAGACAGTATGCAGCGAAATCCATAGAATTAACTTTTAATTTCCCCAACTCTCCTTACTAAAACTCTCAGTAAAATATGGAATCAGTGAGCAAAAACAAGAAGGCTTTGAAAGGGCTACTTTAATATTTTGAGTTTAAAGAATTAACAAAGGTTGCTTACGTTACTATTTCAGAGTAAAATTGTAGACCGCTGAAATATTCATGAAAAACCAAAGAAAAGTTTTGAATCTTGGGGCGTTCCGCTTAAAGGTACATATTGATAAATATTATAAATTACTTTTCAACTATTTTGGTCCTAAAACGGAATTGGTATAGAAAAGACTAAGTAAAGACATGACCACAAACCTAGGGCAAAAGGATTCCTTGATAATAGACTCTTAAATTAATCTACGAATATATAAACAAATTCGTAATATGTTACGTTATGATTAGAGACGAACAGCTGATGTACATTTATTAAAATACAGAAATCTGTACACTTTCAGCACAATCTTATCAGAGATTCAGAACACGGTTAATATACGCAATTAATATACTGCTCATCGCCAAAAAATGTCAATTCTAATAATCTTGTATTGTATTGAGTTGACGACAGTGAGAATTTACTGTTATAAACAGTATTTAGGAGATAACCGCGAAAAAATTACTAGAGTTTTGAAACTTTCAAATATTTATTTAAATTAGATTTTTTAAAATCTTATATATTAAATATATTATCCATTGCGCAAAAAAAACTCGATATTAGTTCATAACACAATTACTAACATAACTGATAAATACATGATAGGATAACATTTGTTATGAACTTTATAAATTATTAAATCAGTCAGTCATTCTGTTTTGTTAAAAAATAAATGAACTTGATTACCTTTTATTTTTTTTTTTATTTTTTGACCACAATATCAATCATTTTATTCATAGGTTAAAAGTGAAATGAAATTTTCCTATGATAAATTTTCCTAACACACAAAAAAAAAAGTAAATAAAAAATATTTAAATATTTTTGTGGTTAAAGAAGAAGTAAATCAGTTATATGCGAATTGAATTTAAATTTCATAAATACATTTTACAATTTTGCATTTGAAATAATCCAAAGGTATTAAAAAAGTCAAACGACATAAAAATTTCAAAAATTTTGTACTCTATTTATTCTAACTTTTTTGCAAAAGATGGACTTTGTATTTGTCATCTCTTCCAATATCTAAATAAAAGGCAGTACTAACCCTTCATTAGCAGACATTTGATGAAATGTTTTTGTTTTCCTTTTTTTAAGTGCCAATTATTTAAATGTAAGGCTTGTGTTTGTCTATTTATTAGAATTAATCCTAATGAATTCCACTTACAATTTAAATATGAAATAATACTATTTCTTATAACAAGTAGAAACGTCTTAGATTTCTAATAGATGCAATTCTATTTTTTGTATAATGCAAAAATGCTTGTACATATTTAAATTATAAGGTATTTCTATATCTGCGAGTTATATCACTTAATTAAATTATTTGTTTATATTTTTATATATATCTATTTATATTGTTATATTAATGAATTTTCTATAAATAATATATATATGATTATTAATTATTGGTTATGTTATTAATTTCAACTCTACGGTGAATAGGAGCTTAGTCGAATTCAAAACCAAATAATAGTTTAATATATTTCCACAGGAATTCGTTCCCTCCCCCTGTAATAAAAGGTCGGCTTACCAAACATTATACCACCCATCAGCCGATAATCACAGATTTCTATATAAGACAAATTAATTTATTCTAATCGAATAGTATCTTTAAAAATATTGCAATATTATATATTTTCCTCATTTATTTCTAATATAATTTTATTTTATATTTTATTTCAAAATTTTAATGCAATAACAAAAACAAAAAAATAGAAAAACTTTCACCTTTGATGAATTTAGTATAGTGCATCTGAAAATTATCATCATTTCTTTTTGAATTGTCACTATTGAAATTCTTTACTTACAGGTAATGATCTCTAATTTATATGTATATAGACATATTAAAGAAGTCTATGATATGATGCATTTCTTCGTTCATCAATCAAAAGGTTAAATGAATATTATGTCAAAATAAAATATAAATAAAATAGAAATTTAAAATGAAATTTTTTTTTAAATAAAACTTGGAAAGGAAATTTAATTAATATTATGTATTTTATAAGTGATAATAAAAGTTTAAATTAAAGAATTATAATAAAGTTTGTTTCTTTTTGTGAAAAATTGATTAAAACGTCAAAATTAAAACTTGACGTTTACCTGACAATTTAGAACAATTAGAACAACCAACGTGGAAAGTCACTTGTCAAATGGCTGAAACCTAAGATAAAATCAAATAAAACACTAAATTCGAATACGACACAATATAGAATAGTTTTTTTTTATTTAAACGTCAAAATTAAAAACTTGACGTTTATCTCACCATTTAGAACAATTAGAAGAACGTGGGAAAGCCACTTTGATTGACTAAAAAGCCACTCAATTGACTAAAACCAAAGATAAAACCAAATAAAAATTTAAATACAAATACGATACGATATAGGATAGTTTTTTTAATTTAAACGTCAAATTAAAAAAAAACTCGACGTTAGAAGTAAACTGTCAAATATAAATTTCAGACAACTTATTTGAATTGTGATTGTAATTCGAAAATTTGCAAAGATAAATATTAAATATTTCTGGAATATTTGTGATCTGATTTCAAAAGCCAAATAAGAACTTAAAATCGAATACGATACGATATAGAGAAGTTTTTTTGATTTAAACATCAAAATTAAAAAACTTGACTTTTGCCTGAATCAATGGTAAGATGCCAACTGTCAAATATAAATTTCAGACAATTTATTTGAATTGTGATTGTAATTTGAAAATTTGCAAAAATAAATATTAAGATGTTCAAGTTGAAAGTATATTATTTTCCTTTCTTTTCTTACTTACACATATATATATATAATTTTGTTGGGTCTTCTTGCTTTAAAAATTATATATTTTACTTAAAAGTAATAAAAACATAAATTAAAATAACTAAATATGATAATCAGATAAAATAAATATTCAAAAGAATTTAAAAGTAAAATTATATTGTAAAAAAAATACTTAAATATTTTTTATTACCCTATAATTTAGATATACACTAAAGATACAAATAGTTTTGCTAGAAGATATTTAAGAAAACTAATGATCGTATGACTTAAAATGACTTGTCATATGTGTATGATGCTTATGGATAATAATTCAAGAGATCTAAAACTCAATTGTTGTTAAGAAATTATTTTCATGAATATGAATGAAACAGTGTAATTAAATTAATAAGACCAAGGAAACTATTCAGAAGGTTTTAAATATTTTAATTATTTTGTTTCCGATATTTTATTTGTACCTCCGTGTGACCGAATGTTAAGGTTATTTAAATGTTGGTCCTTCGTTTGCAAGGCATCGGTTTAGGTATGATGAATATAAATTCCAAGTGTATATGGATCATATTGATAACGAAAAACAAATCGATAACTTAAAAACTATTGAAAAGCCTTAAATTTCAGCATTATATGAAAGCATTATATAAGAAGCTTTTAAAATAATTTGTAAATTCTGTATTGTTTTTGGTTAAAATCAGATCGCACATATTTTTTTTTGGTTTTATTTTTTTTTTTTTTTTTACATGCTAGTCAATCTCTAGGAAAACGAAATCCTTTATACATAGCTAAAAAATAGATATGTATAGAGTTAGAAGGAAAATAGGATAGAAGAGGAGAGTTGGGTGGTATGTTAGAAACGAACTTATTTAAGTTCTTTTTAAAACGTTGCAAATTGCATAAAGGTCTATTTCTATCAGAGGGGATGGAAGCATATTCCATATTCTAGCAGTTCTCACAATAAATGAGTTTCCATAATCAGTTTTTAACCACCTAGGGATTTCCACTGTGTAGAAGTGAGTGCGCTGGGATTGTTTAAAGGAAGGCATTATTGACTTTAATTCAATAGAGCAAGTGTCAATACCTACAAGATATCTATAAAAGAGAGTTAAAGCTCCAATGTTACGACGAGTGCTAAAAGGAATGAAAGTAACCTGGACGGAAGAAAACATGTTGCTAAAAGGTGGAAATTGAAAACAGGTCAGTGAAGCAACAAAGCAAGAACTTGAAATGATTTAGTCAACTTTAATAACGTGTAAAAACGTGGTTTCTCTGAAAAATTTTTTATTTGATGTCCAAATTGAAAGATAGAATTAAGAAAACCATAAAAGTATTTATAAAACTAGGAATTGATGAAGAATAGCTTCCATACAAGTTTTAGGCTCAATTAACACAGCGCTGTCCTGCAAATATTTTATAATAACAGCAAGACAACCATAATTATATTTTAAACACTCCAATTTATTCTCATTGGATTCATATAGTGGTTTCTGGTATCAGATGCTAGTTCGATGCACATAAAGGTTTCTGATATCAGAGAGTTGACAAGAGTAACTATAATTTATATTTATATATATAGATATATATATAGAAAAAATAAAAATAAAATCAACTTTATCATTAGGAAGGAAGCCTTTTTAGTTTTTATATGGTAAAATTTTCTTTTTCCATAATTGGATTTAATTCCACTTTTCTTTTTAAGCAAATTAAAGTCAGTATTTAGTAAGTTTTTGTTTTTTAAACATCAATGTTGCATCAACGTTGCATAAAATAAATACAAATTTTAAATTTATGTTGAGTATTTTGCAAATTACAATAACTCACCAAAATGCATTGAACATAATTATTGAAAATTACTGCCATTATCAATAATTTAAGTTAAAAAAAACAGCAACTAATTACCTATAGTAAAATCAACCATTATTAAGATAACACGGATCTTCAAAATTAGGCAAAAAAGATTTAAACCTGTTTAAAATAACATATTTTAATGTCGATTTACTGAAGGGATAGCAAATTATCAAAATAATTTAATAGTGTATAATCGATTATTAAAAAATATTTACTTAAATTATACAGTTCATATTTTTGGTTCTCAAATAATCTAATCAGTATTTTTAACATATCTGAAATAAAATGAATGGCAATTAATTCTTAAAATTTCCTTTAAAATAAAGCTTAAAATTAATATCATAATAATTTGATTTTAACTCTTAGCTAATTGTTCTGTACTTCCTAAATTTTAATTGGAAAAACCCAAATCGATATAATTTTCGCAATTAAAAATATGTGTGAGAAAAAAAAATTGCAATCCATTTACTGAAAATATACATTTATATAGTTTTAGAGTTCCATCTTCATCAATTAATTCAATTTATAAAAAGTAAAATATGAAATATAAATTAAGTTATTTACTATAAGAACACTAAAAAGGCATCATGATACATGCAGGTATCAAATTATATTTGTTTAGTGATCTGAATATTGGGAAGTCTAATAAATTTTATAAATTATAAGTCCGCTGTAAATAATCTACTTTTAGAATTACCAAAGTATTTTTTCGACTTTAAATAGATAATTATGAAAAAATCGAGCCTATTTTTAGCACATTTTCAAAAAATTTTGCCTGTCCGTATGTTTACAAAAACTTTTACATCGTTTGAAATATAGGAAATAAATTTTAACCAAGGGTAGGTATTGCAAAAAAATAATTTCATAGGAGAACTTTTTTCTGTAGCCCCACCCGTTATGGAGCTCCAGCCTACCAAAGTTGGGAAAAGCTCTATTTAAATTGTTATAACAAGAGTTCTGTTAAGTGTATTTTCAATCTGAAAACGGCCATAATGTTTAAGGTTGCCATACGATACCAAAATTTACCATTATGCTAAACTTAATTTTTGCAAAATTTTTGCCCACACATATCTTCTAAACGGTTCAAGCTAGGGTTTTTAGGGTTTTCTAGGTTGGCAGAAGTTAGATCCTTAGAAATTAGTAGGAGTCGGTTAACAAAATTTTTTTGTCAAGCCTCCTGTTTAGGAGCTATAAGGGTTCGAAAATTTCAATATTGCTTTTTTAAACACCTGTAACTTGAATAAATTTTTTAAAAATAAATTGTAAAATACTCAGTAAGAAACCCTATATAATTTTGAAAATGTGCTTTTTAATAACCCTTGGTTTTTTTCATCACTTGTTTATATGTGGTAATTGTTTTACGATTAACCAATAACAAGTAATGTCTTGTCCGATCTATATACATTATAGTTGGAACTAGAGGATAGAGGAGTATTCAAAACACAATAGATTAATAAAGGTACAATTAAATTTTTTAGTAACTTTATATTTGAGTTATAAGGCATTTCTGTATCTGTGAGTTATATAATTCAATTGAACTTTTTTTTTACTTTCTATATAAAAAAATTAAAGTATTTCATATAATATTAATTTAAGTCCTTGAATGGGATTCGGACTCGGACATCTCCAATAAAAGGTTAGCACTCTAACCACCGTGTCATTGAGTTGTGTGAGACCAGATGAAAAAGTTTGTTTCAAAAAGATTTAAAAAGGTTATAATAAATACAACATATACAATATAACCCAAAAAAACCCCGAAAAGTAGAGTGCATAAAATCTGATGAATTAAATATTATAATTTATAATTAATTGTAATTGATTTTATTTCTACTTTTTTTTTTCATTCAACATTATTAATCTATATTTCTTTTATTTTGTTGCCATTGTGGCTGCAATAAAACTTTTCAATTTATTTATTTCATTAATTTTAAATCATTTTTATTTGATTTATCTGAAAATGTGGTGTAAAAATCTTGCATTATCGTTGTTTTGGTTGGTTTCTTTTAAGTTTTCATCCAGTTTTGTTTTTTTTTTTTATTTTTTTTTTTTTTTTTATAAATTTTCTTCACTTTTTAAATACAAATAAAGGTGACTTAAGAGATCTTATAATTGAAAATGTATATGTATATTTCTAATAATTTTCTTTATTTTATTTTCACGCTCTTAAAAAAAAAAAAAATAAAAAGAAAAAGTATCTGCAAAAACAAAATAATGTGGTTTTAAATATAGGTTAGCAGGTCTATGCATTATTTAAACAATACATAAACACCAGCTTGAAGCAACGTCTCAATCCTCTTGATTTTTAAAATAGTATAATTGATCAACATATACATACGTGTAATTGATAAAAATGTCGATTATAATAAATATAAATACAATTAGAATACAATTTATAGAAATAAAAAGAAAAATTGAGAGATATTACAAGGTCAATCAATTAAGAGCATATGGTTCGTTTAATTTAGAATACTTCAAAATTCCTTATAAACAAAACATTGGGATGATCGGATCGTTCCCATATTTTTAGAATTGAAAAATTCGGTTGATGAATAAAGAATCCATCCTAGCTTCAGTTTTAAATAGGGCTCCAAAACTCAGTTCCCTCCAATAAGATATCAAGTAGTCTGAGTTCGAAGCCAAGAATGTAGAATATAGGGTATTTATATTCAGAATGTACCCATCAAATTAGAGGAGTATAATCATTTATTCTGAGCAAAGTCCTATTTAAAATTAGAAGTGTACAAAATATAAGCTAGAATTTTAAGATTGGAGCAATTTACTTAAAAATTTGTTGCCATATAACCATTAAATTTCAATTAATTTATTATATATCATATTCCGATTTCCAACTTGGGCAAAAGTCGGCCAGACAAAAAAACGCAATAAAATCTTAATTTTAAATATACTTATATTAAAGTATAAAATATTGTTTATTAAAAATAAAAAGTAAACATTTTTTGAATTAAGAAAAGAAAATTTAATATAGTTGTTCCTTTTAAATAAAGAAACTACATAAAGAAGTTTAAATAAATTATATACATATATATAAAATAAGAAAGCCTATACTCGATTCTTTTCAACTCAACTGTCAATACACTTGGTAAACATCAATCACTTGAGTATTAGTCATGTGCAGCATCATCTAACACTAATGTTTGTGTTGTTCTTCAACATCACTTATGTTTAAACATAATTTTCTGTTTTTAAGTTTTTTATATTAACTTAAAAATAAAATTTAATAAAGAAATTTTCCTTAATAGAAATTTTTTCTATAAAATATTTTTCACCGACTGTCTGTTCTTCAATATAAAAGCAATATGGAAGAAATTAAAATAAAAAATTTAAATTTATAAAAAAAATAAGTAAAGTTTTTCGTAAATATATGTTTCTATTATTTTGAAAATTGTTAATTAGATAGATTAAAATTATTACGTATATAATAATTTATTTAACTGACATTTAAATACTGTCACAAGTTTTAAATGCCAATTAATTGTCTGAAAAGAAATTGAGTTTGAATATTTTCTTGACATTTCATTTAAAAACAAATATTGAGAAAGAAAGGAAATGTGTTAGCACAATTTTATTATTTTTAATTGAAGATTTCAAAATAAAACAAAGTTAAAAAAAAAAATTAATAGGAAAATATAGGTAAACTCATTTATAACCCGAAGAAGTACCTTTGATATTGAAACTTTTATCTTCTAAACACAGTACAGTATTGAATTATCAATATATGTATAAAAATAAGCATGCAATATTGAGCCCTTTAACTTAATTATAATTATGTTTATTTTTGTTTTTCTTTTATTATAAAAATTTGATTTTGAAGTTTCATTGTTCAGACAGCGCTGCCTCAGAATTGTTGTCAGTGCTGCCGATAGCGATGTCTGTGATACAGACAGCACAAGACTAGTGCAGTTTTAAATTAGTTAGTGACACTATGTAAACGTGAGGTAAATTGCATAACTCCTACATCTAAAAATATACATTGTGTGGTTTATAAAAGTTCTTTAGAGAACAAAGTAGAATCATAGTAATAAAATCTTCTATATAATTTATATAATTTTTTAAATAAAAATGTTAAATATTATCTATATTGATTAGAAAATTAAAATATAAAAAAACTGTTATTACATTTCAGAAAAATTAATTCGAATTGATTCTAAAAAAAAAAAAGAAATTCAAAAAATTTAATAAGAAGCCTGTTAAAATTTACTGTGTTGTTACTGATGACTTATTATGTACATGTGATCATAAAAAAGAGATATTGTGTACATAAAGGTGTGCTTTATAAACAAAAACAAAACAAAAAAAATTAATTATTTTAGTCCAATAATGGATGAGAAATAGGAAATGTGTGATCAATTTTTCTGTCTGATTATGGGTATTTTTTTAGTTTAAATAAAGAAAAAAAAAGAAAAACCAGGAAAAACAATCACTTTAATATGTTTTTTTTTTGTTTTTTTATTTTAATTTCTTTCTTTTTTTTTTATAATCAATACACTATAGAGGAAAGTGATCTGAATATTGTAAAAATGATGATGATGATAGTATAAAAAAATTTATTTAATCAATATGTAGTCTATTAAAGAAGCATTTAAAATACACAATAAGTTGTACAACATATTAAACAGGATCACAAAAAAAAAAAAATTTTAAATTTAAAATTAGTACATATTAAAAATAAAAATTTTTAATCTTAAAATAACTTTTTTAAAATATATAAAAAATTAATAAAATTTTGTTTAAAATTCACTTTTAAATTTTATTCAACTGGTTTTCCAATTTATTATATGGGCTTCTTTCTCTTTCTGTTCTTAAAACTTAAAGTTATTAATTAAAAAAAGTATAAAAGTTTTTAGAATTTGTGGATCTAACAGAGATACATATTAAAAGGATTATAATACAAATCCAACAAATAGTATGAGGCTCCTATATTAAATAATTAGATTTTGAAAACAAAAAAACGAGGAAGAGTGTAGTAGAGTAAACTGTGTCAACTCTGAGATAGAAAAGTATGAGCGTAATATAGACTTTATATCATTCGGTTAATTATACAACTAATAAGGATTTCAGTTATGAACAAAAGAAAATATTAAGTTGAAAAGTAGCTTTTCGAACCTCTTTCAATACTTTATTCAGACGTTGGCCATTAAAGTTAAGTGCTACTGACACAATTTAATTTAAACATCCAGCTTTATTAGGTATAAAATAAAGCTCATATAAAAAAGAAGTTGTATATCAGCTACTCGATTTTGCGGAGAAAACTGGCTGGATATCAATTGCGATGACGACTATAATAATTTGCATAAAAACTAATTTGTGAAAATTTCAGTATCCTAGCTCCTTTGTCTTTTGAGTTATCATGTGGACATACGGACGGATATACTAATAGCTAAATCGATTTACTTTTTGATTCTGATCCGATCCGTACCTTTGAGTCTATATTTATCTTCTCTGCGTCACAAACGTAGTCATACGAGTATTAAAACATCAAATAAAATCATTCTTAAAATAAGTTTATAAACTTAAATTTTATGTTGACATAATTTAATCCATAACTAAATTAGGGAGACGTCTAATGATAAGGTTAGTTACAATCGTTTTTAAAGACTTTTTTTTATACTTTTCTTATAATCTTTAAGTTTTGAAAGAAATCATACAATAAATTAAATATTATAAACTTATTTTATTTATATACATATATATTAGTAAATTAAAGAAATCGTCTAGAATTCGGTTCAAGCTTCTTTTCTCTACTCTTCAAAAAAAATTAATGTTTTTGCAAGGCTTGGTGGAAAATATTGAATATCTTCAGGTACTCTAGCTCAAGATTCCTTGTGATAGAGTTAGGCTTTAAGCACCTAAATCGATCCTGAAAAAAAAATCTCAGGGAATTTAAATTAGAAATGAAAGATGATGAACATCCCATAAAGGAGAATATTAATGATTATGAAAAGAGGGTTGTTAATGTTCATCTTAAATGTTCATACTTAAAAATTTATGGCTGAGAGAAGATTTTTAATAGAGAAAAGGACCTACCTGCGCTATTAAATTAATTAAAGTTCAAATTTAATCATTTTTATACCTGTTCAGAAGCACTGTACGTTTTTGATATTGTAAGGGAGATATATATCTTATTTAGACATATATCTCATATATATATATCAAATGTATGAATCAGATCAAAATAGAAGTGAATCGATCTAGTGCTTAGTGCTAGAAGTTCCATCGAATACCTTTCATACAAATTTATTATTTAAAAAAAAAAGTAGAAATTAATTTCCCATATTCTTAGAGTTGAGAGCTAAGGAAGTTCACTCAGTTTCTTTATTTTAAATGAAATCACTTAAATTATAAAAGCTTTTTTTCATCACTAACAAATTATTAGATATTAAAAATAAAATCCATAAATATTTATAGAAGATAGGAATAAGCATGAAAGAATTACTCCCATTTAGATTATCCAATTTTGATATAATTAATATTTTAACCTTGATATTCATACCCTAAAAATATTATTCAATTATAAAATGTTACATTATAAAATCATTCAATTTTACATTTAATTTAATTAACCTAAAAATAATCATTAATTTTATTTCTTTAATTTTACCCCTAAAAAATATTAAAAATTAAAAAAAACATTCTACAATGCGGTGTTTACTTTTAAAATTACTTATTTTATTTTCTGATAAATAAAATTAAAAAACGCGTAGGCTTAAATTTAAACCTTATCAAGTATAACAAACAATAAAAAAAAAATGATTAAATAAAAATTAAAATATGCTGCAGTCCAATAATTTTAATAAATTAATGTATATAGTTGTGTACATTCCATACTGCATCATAAAATCATTCAATAGTCATTTTAGACTATTTTGATATGTATATATTAATAATTTTCACTATGTTTTTATGGCATTCTTTTTTGTTTCACCTTCAAGAAATCAAACTGATAATATTGTTACTATTATTATGATTCGTTTATAACAGCTGAAAAAATTTTAATATTTTAAAATAAAAATTTATATTCGGAATAATTTAAATACGAACTTTTTTCTAATATACTGATATTATTAACTATAGAATTCTATATATATTCTTGCATTATACAGAGGAAAGAGCTAAAATACTACATATATGCATTAAACACGTTAACAGCTAAAGCCTAACTATGGAATGAACTTCTAAAGTTCATCTACAATGAACACATTCTTGACGTGCTCATGACGTTCTCTCCACGTAGTCTACAAATGAGTGTCCATAATGAAATATACATGACAGCGTTTTTTGACATTGTTTTGTATAGCAATCTTCAATTAAAAATTTTTAATCTAAAATGAATTTTTAATATTAAAATAAATAATTTTTTTTAATATTGTGAATTCAATTTTATTTTTAAAAATAATATACCTACCTTGAAATAATGATTTCTTCTTTATTTTGTGTTTTGAAACTGTTGAATATTTGACATTTGAATGTGTTATTATTAGGTAGCATAAAAGTTAACAGTTTTTTAACTTTTAAGATGACATTCATAACGACAGCGTCTATTATAGATACTTTAATATAATTCAGTACATTAAACTTTAGTTTAACCGATAGCTACGTGTAGAGAGCGTCAAGAGAGCTTTCATTGTAGATGGGGTAGATATAAAGATGAACTATATTCATATGACGTTCTTTTCATATTCTTTAAATTTTTAAGATTACCTTATAATTGATTGAAATCATTTATCCAAATAACTTTCCAAACTCCTACTTTATCAAATCATATATATTCTTTATTTTTTATGAATTTATTTGTAATATCAAAATATAGAATTGATTGTTGCAAAAATTAATAAATTAAAAGAAAAAAAGAAAAGAAATAATTATTACTATTTTTTTTTTGTTTTTTAATTATTGAATTTTTACAATACCGTGCAACTAACGAAGCATATACCATGAAAAATTATCAGTTTTCAATTTCATTTAATATCTTTATCATATTATTTTTAATTTCTTTCCACTTTTAATTTATTGCTAATCAAAATTATTGGTTACGCGGTCAGTAGGTTTATTCATCTAAACATGAATCTTCAAAATAAATAATTAAATTAGCTTTCATTTTATTTATTGATATTTTGATTCCTTAAATGTAGGTGAATTCTTTTTAAACAATATAAGAGTGTGCTAATGTCCATATTGTTCCTTTAGAAATCCTAAATATATTGAAATATCTATGATATCTATGATAACTAAAATACTTTCAAAATTAAATACTCTTAGTCACATTTGAATTAACATTTGAATAAAACTTAAACTTTTAAATAATTCAATAATACTTCAAAATTAAGACAATAATAAAACTTCTAAAAGGGAAAGCATTGGTCCAATATTATATTTTTTATACACTAGTGACTTGCCACAATTTCAAGAAATAACTGTAGTGACTTTTGCTGACAATACTGCAACAATGGCAGTAGGATCAAATGTCCGAAGCTACAAATAAACTACAAAAAGCAAGCGATAAATTATATCTTTGGCCAAAAAGTGGAAAATTAAATTAAATAAACTAAAATCAGTGCATATAAATTACACAAATAAACCTATTCAAAATACCCCAGTCGTAAAATAAAATTAAACACATATTCAGAGAATTCAAACATTTCAAAACCAAGTGCTACGTAACATGGCGTACGAAATTCCATATTTCATAGGGATTTAGAGATTCCTAATGTTAGCGATGAAGTTAAAAAATATGCTACAAATCATAAGACCCGCTTAGAATTTCACATAAACATAGATGTTCCAAAACTCCTACAATTTTTAAATGCTAGTAGGCTTAAATAAACTAGGCCCCTAAATTTACAAGTTAGTAGGCTTAAATAAACTAGGCCCCTAAATTTAGCGATAAATTCAGATCACCTTATTGGAGGTCCATAAACAGTTAGCGCAAAGTTAATGTGTCTGAGTCTCTAAGAATTGTTTTAATATTTTAAGACAGGACGGCTGTTTTGTGTTAAAGTATCGTTTGATGATTTCCACAATCCTTACCTCAAGTGATTAAAAAAAAAATAGCAATAGGATATAAATTTAGGATAAACTTTTCAGATAAACTTTCTACGCTCACTCATATTAACCGAACTTGTCAAGCTGGGTTAAAATGATAAATGCCAGATAGATAGTTCATGTTATCCGTCATATATTTTTCAATAAGTCAAGATACATGAAGGGAATTTACTCACAATTTTTAAAACTAAGTTTTTTTTTTTTGTTTTTAAGCGTTATCCGTTCAACTGTTAGGCTAATAAGCCTGTCTATACCATAGGTATATGTTGGAACAGGGGGTCATTTTATATTCGTGTTATTAGAATTGATCTTAATGAGTTCCACATACAACTTTAAAATGAAATAGTACTAGACCTTATAACATGAAGGAACGTCTTAGACTTTCAAAAAATACATTTTAATTTTTGTTTATATTGTAATATTTTGTATTTGAGTTATATGGTATTCTATAACTGTGAGTTATATTATTCAATTAAATTATTTGTTTATATTGTTATATTAATTTATTTTTTTATTAAAGATCTATAATTTTTAATTATTGATTAAGCCATTATTTTGAACCCAACGGCAAATCGTAGCTGAGTCGAGTCGAAAACCAGAAAGTTTTTTCACTTTTACTGGGATTTGAGCCTGGACTTTTCGCATGAAAGGTCGGCACTCTAACCATTGGTGACACACAGCCGTTTAAAATTACAATTCAATTTTTAATTTGGTATTTCTGTTTCTATTAAGTGTCAATGTTATTTGAGTCTTTTGGTTTTTGTTGATACTGAACTTTGAAACCTTTTCTTTCTAATTTGCATATTCGTCACACATTTATACTTTTGCAGTATTACCGTTTGGATTTCTTTAAGGGCTTTTTTTAGTTAAATTTAAATTCATTTTTATTAAGTATCCAATCAATTATTTACGAATTGTGTTTTGGATCTTCATTTAAAGTTGCTTCAATTATGTGAACAATATTTTAAATAAATTTTTTAGAATTTAAATTCAATTTTTTAATTAATATTTACTATATATACAAAGTCCATTTAAATAAATATCTAAAAAAAAAAAAAAGTATGATTCGCGTAGGTGAAATCATTTTTGGGAATATTTTTATTTATTTACAAAATATAAATTTGAAATCAGAATTTGACCATGAAATAAACGTTTATAACCAATCCAATTGCATATTTATGATTTTAATATCAACTAAAAATAAAATTATTTTAAACTATTTTGAGATTATTCAAGTTTTTATATTGTTGTTGTTGTTGTTTTTGTTTTTTATAAAATAAAAATTAATCATACAGGAAAAGAATGAATAAAATGAGAGAAAATCCTCTCAAATTTGAAGAATTATTAAATAAAAAAACTGTATTGAGAATTAAGATGTAGTGCGGACTGCGGAGTGCCTACTGAGTAATGAGTACTGAGTATTGGGTACTGCCTGCCAGCAATATTAAACGATGTATCATGAAAGTAAGAGAAAGATAAGAAATTTATTTTTAATTTTAATTTTAGTTTTTGTTTTGTTCTTGAATGAATGAAATTATGTTCAAACAACATAATTTCATTCATTGAGTTCTTTAGATAAAAAATTAATTTACTTCGTACAAAAATATATATAATAATTATATAATTAACCCTTTGAAACTACAAAAATTAAAATGTAACTGTATATTAAAGATTATTACATAAATATTAAAAACTTATTTTATAATTTTAATATTCAGACAGCGACAAATTGAATTTTATTGTAAAAAAAATTCACAAATAGGAATTGCCAAACTAACGGAAAATTCTTAGCGGTTTTAGAACAGGGTGTTTTTTAAAAAATTTACTTTTAAAACTGTTCCCAATAAAAAGTAACATATTAACATATATATATATTCTTGCAAAATGTCCTTAACTTACTTAACTTAATCTTTTATGTAGTATAATGCACACATGTGGAGCTCCTACGGTACTGAGATATTTTGATCGAGTACAAAATAGACCTATACGTCTAATAAATAATCCCAACGTCATCTCAATGCACAGTCAAATCATGATAGAGTTAGATCATTAACCTTATTTTATATATAAACGGCGTGTCGGACAACTTTGCCTCCACTCAAGATTTTCAAACAAATAACAAGGAGGGTAACAGATCGCCATTGGTACAAGCCATTTGAACTATCGGGATAGCGCAACACAGCTCCCCGAATCCGTTTTCCAAAATTTTTTTACATTCTTATCAACGAAACCATGCCGTGTTAATATTTGTATAACAGGTTCCATTCTAAAGAGTTGTGGTTTCGGTGTGTTAAAATCGAAAACATTCTATCCGAATTTTAGATCTTAAACAATAATTTATTATTTGGTCAATTCAATTCCTATTTAATTATTAACTATACTGACAATTTGACGAAAATCGTTATTATATTACTCTTTGGCAATAAAGGGTTAAAAAAATTTTTAAAGTTCTAGCTAAAATTTGCATTTGAAAGTTAAAACTTTTTTGTTTACTTTGGCACTTAGTATTTGAATAGAAATTGAACGCAAAAATTGAATGGGGTTTTCTTTTAAAAATTAAAAAATTAAAATAAATTATAGTTTTAAATTAAATAGTTTTTTTAATGCAAAAAATTAACTTAATTGTGTTTTAATTTGTTTTTGTATTTGGTTTTTTTATTTTGGATGTTTTTATAATTAATATGACCATTTAATTGATAATGTAACATAAATCTAATTGAACGGAAGTGAACAACAAATAATTTAAAAATTAAAAAAAAAAAAAACAAAAAAATAAAATGGCTTTAAGATTAACAATAATATTTATTATATTTGGAATAATATTTTTATTATTTTTTCAAATGGTAACTCCATGGATGTATAGTATTTCATCATTAGATAGATCATATTTTAAAACAAGATGTCCACAGGTAAAAGTAAAAACAATTTTATTTAAAATTTTTTTTTACAGTTTTACAAATTTATAATTTTCTAGTATTGATTTTGTACAATTTTTTCGTAATAATTTACACTAAAAAAATTTTTAAGAAATCGTTGACGTGCTATAAGTAGCTTTTTAAAATTTTAAAATCTAATTTGTAAAATTTACTTTATATATCTTGAGTTTGGTGACAAAAGGTTTTTCTACAATAATTTTCTGGAATCTGGAACTTGTTGCAGTGGCAGGCAGTATTGCGTTTTGAAATATTAACACCGTCTCAGGTGTCAAAAAGCCTCTTAAAATTTCATAATTGCCTTTGTTTTTAAACCTCAACAAGTTGAATGATTGAGTTAAAAAGTTAACAAAAAGTGGACTTCTTTTTTTAGTACCTAACGTTTTAAAATATCTAAATCAAAACAATATACTGTAATCAGATCACTTAAAATATACTTAATTTATTTCAAAAGCTAAAAACATGTGGTTGATCCGGTTAAACAACTCGGAACCGGTTCCATACCGCAATGATAAATATTTTGACAATTATTTTAAATTCATTAAACTGAAACTGTAGTTCAAGTTATATATTAGATCTTACTTATATTCTTACAGAAATCAGAAGCCAGTTTTCCCAAAATTACAATTCCAAAACTCTGGGAGTTTTTAAAATTTACAAATTTATCAACATTTTTTCGGAAATTTTAGATTTATAAATTTGATGGACCCAAGAAATTACCTGTTAATAAAGTAAATTTTCTAATTAAGGAAGTTTAAAATATCTTTATATCGCCAACTGTCAAAATTGTATCGCATTCGCATATAGCTGTCGAAATATTTAGTTTCTACTTATAATTTAATGTAGTAGATTTTAAAAGAAACTGTTTTTCGTTTCTAGATTTTTAATTTTTTACTAATAATGTGGAGAAAAATCTATTGAGAAATATAATTCGGGCATTAAAAATATCAGTGAAAGTCTTTAAAAGCGTTTCATGATTTTTAAAATTAAAAATATATTAGAAAATCATATACAAGAATCGAAAAAATTAGTTTTAAATCTTAATTTAAAAGCATTTGCGTTTAACTTTAATTTATATTTTAAAAAAGAAACCAAAAAATTTAGAGCGCAAAATAGTGCTATAGTATGATTAGAAATTTTATTTTTTTTTGTTTTTTTTTTTGATTTTTTTTGCAATTTGTATGGAATTGGGGTGTCTGAAATCTTAAAGATTCATGGTAATAGAAGACGTGCTATGAAATTGAAAATTATTTTATTGTTTTTTATTTTGGTTTTTTTTTAACATTGTTAAAAAAAATGCAAATAGCGAATCATATAATAAAACGATAAATATTTGAAAGTCAGTTATTACATTCAACTGTAGGATAAAACCAAAATAAACTGAAAAGTTAATTTATGCAATATTTATTGACAGTTCGCTACCAAATACAATGTGAAATCGGATAGTGAAGCATGGCATGGCTTTCCTTCAGACTTGAAAGATATTCTATTTATTAATTTTATAAGTAGTATTATTTAATTTCTTTTTGTTGTATGTTTTATATTTACACATATTTGGTTACCAAAGGAGATTTATAAAGAAACATTACATTTTCATAGTATTTTCCCTTTTCAATTTAAAATTAACACCTGTGTCGTCCTATTGTACCAACCACTTATCACTAATTAAATAATCAAAGAATTATTTTTTTGATAAAATTTAATTATAGTAAAAAATTATTATTAAAAATTATTTTTTGATTAGTAATAAGTGATTGGTGCAATAGAGCTGGGTCTGATTCTGCAATAATACTAATGAAAACATTTGAGGTTTTCACTATGGACGATGACGTATTTGCATTAACATTAAAAAATTTACACCGTTGCGGAATCTAACATCTGGATTTTACAAAACCTATAACTATAAAACTTTTTTATTTATATAGTAGCAGAATTTTAAAAAAAGTATAGATATATATATATATATATATATAAATATGTTACATGCGATTAATTAAATGTAAATTATTTTTCTAATTGAATTATATTAAAAAAAAAAATTTCACTTAAAAACATTAACAAATTTGTTGGCGTGTATTCTAGTTAAAGAAAGCCTATATTTAAATTTATAAACAAACAATAAGATTTTTAATTTCATCAGTTTGATTTGATATTATATTCGAATTTATAATAAATAACAACAAAGCTAAAATGATTTTAATGATGCTGAAAACATGAAATTTTTAAAATTTCTAATTTTTTGAAACTGATTATGTGATTTAAATTATTAAAACTCAAATATTCTATTTCGTTTTAATACGTATAACAGTTTAACAAATTAATAGGTGCAAAAGTTCGCGTAAATGAATTTTAGCGTCTTTTTTGATAACATCTTGATAATTTAGAAAAAATGTTATGATTCATTATGACAGATTTATGAATAAATAAAAAGGGTATTTTTTTCTGAATTTAAGAATTTTATTAGTTTTATAAGGTGCAGGGACAAAATTAACAGGGTGAGCCATAACTCCCTAAGGCACTTATGCGTGGAGGGTCATAACTCCCTTATACAGTTCTCAGCTGAGAAGTTATTAGTAAGGTTAAAAAAAATATTAATTTTAATTATATAATATCAGTGACGGCTTCATATTTTGGGGTTGGATTGGATTCGAAATCAGAGTATTCCTTTTTTCCAAAATTAAGAAAAACAAGAATAATTTTACATTTAAACTACATTTTGAAAGGCTATTTTGAAGAAAAGGTTATCCTGATTTTGTAACCAAAAGGGACTCCCACGTAAATATTGTAAAGTGTGTACTAATTAAGTCATCCTGAGAGTTCTGACCCTACACCGTTTTATAACATTTTAATTTTGTTATGAAAAACCCAAAGATTTAAATGAATTTTTTATGTATTAAATACAACTAATTGAAACTCAACTTTATTGGTTGATAAACGATTTTCATTTGATTTTCTTCATGCTCCAGCTTTCAAGTGTAAATTTTCACATCTAATGAATTGATTTTAGAATTGCAGAAAATTGTAAAATATAGATTCCTATTACTTTTGTGGATGATAAGGTGGAAGTAGTAAAAAGTTTTGTCAATCTAGGGTCCAAAATAACAAGTGTAAACGATGAAGCATCAGAGGTAACTCGAAGGATAGGCATAGCAAACAATGCATACTACTCTGTGATGAAGATAATGAGATCTTGAAAAGTGAGCAGAAAATGTAAACTTGAGCTGTACAAATCCCTTATCAGACCGGTATTATACTACGGCAGTGAAACGTGGACGATCACCCAAGCGACGGAAAACCTACTTTTCCGTTTCGAAAGGAAAAATACTGCGTAAAACTATCAGATCAATTATCGATCATCGCCAATTTAGAATGCGACGCAATGCAGAGTTTTATAATGTATATACCGACAGCGATTTTGTGACATTCATCAGGCCGATCACATACTACGAATGCCTGATTCTAAAGAAGGTATTGAAATAGATAAAAAAAAATA
The DNA here is from genome assembly GCA_963082915.1 of Dolichopus griseipennis. Lineage (NCBI taxonomy): Eukaryota > Metazoa > Arthropoda > Insecta > Diptera > Dolichopodidae > Dolichopus > Dolichopus griseipennis. The sequence goes on from OY720441.1 coordinate 362,602,568, forward strand.
CCGGTAGGGAAGCCGAGAAGCCGATGGATTGATGCCGTCAAATTAGACGTGTCAATGCTAAAAAAGGGAAATAGTATAACTGCGGTCCACATTCAAGCAAAATGGAAAAGAACGATTATGGAGACCAAAGTTCTACAACGGACTGTAGTAGCGCCACGGAAAAAGAAGATTCCCTTATATTTACGAACCTACAATGTTCCCCATCATCAAGACTTACATTGTCGAACCCACACTCTACAAACGAATCTTAGAATGAATAATTTTAAACTCTTCTTATACTTTAGTCCGACGTCAATTCAGTGAATATTTACAGTTTAGATCTTAAAAGTAGCAATTGTTTAAAAAAGAAAAACAATTGTTATAGATGTACAACAGCTCTTTAAAAATTTTAATTAAAAACTTCTAATACTTTTATTAAAAGCAATCACGTAATATTTTTTTTTTTAAATTACAAAAGAAGATACTTAATAAATTAATGTGGTAGATTTTGAAAAGAAACTCTTTTTCGTTTCTAGACTTTTAATTTTTTACTAATTAATATTTCAAAAATTTCTATTTTTTACTTCCACTGCAGGTTAAAGAAATTAAAAATTTCAATTTGGAATCAATGATGGGTTTTTGGTATGTTGTACAATATTATGCATCATCAGAAGAATTACCAGAATATGCATGTATGAGAAGTTATTTTACATTTGATGATAATAATCGTCAGCATAATGAAAAGTTGGTAAGTATACGTACATACATATATAAAATAATAGTAATAAAATTTCTAAAAACCATAATAGAAGATAAAATTTAAAAATATTTATTTAATAACAAATCCAAGCCCATAATGAGTACCATTTTATTTTGGTTATTTGGATAGACAGATCATAAGTTGTACTATAAATAAAATGCACCCAAAATTTTTATCATTTAAGCTTTTAAATTAAAATGTTTGTAGAGAAGGTGTTTTAGAAAGTAAATAAATATTTCTAAAAACATTTTAATCATCTTGAACCTAAAAACAAATTAGTGAATCTTATAATATGGGAATTTTTTCATTATTAAACTGGCAGAGTACAAATGGTAATCAGACAAAATTTCTTTGATTTCAAATCATTAAATTAATTATTTAACTAGAATTTGATTGCATCACTACAACCTATATCTAAAGATACAAAATTTTATAAATATCTTTAATACAAAAATAAACGAAATCACTTGCGTTCCCTTTAATTAATAAAAAAAACAATAAAAAAAAAACTTGATCACCCAATTATCATCACTTTTAAAAAAATTTTAAAAAAATGTAGAGATTCAATATCAATTGTAAAGTAACTTCCGACAATCATAATTTCTTCCTTTAAAATTAAACAAATTAAACCGAAAAAATTCTTTAAATGTCCATATCCTGATCTGATCCCATTTAGGACCTGTTCCACAATTTATTTCATTTAATTGTTTTGTTTTTGTTTTAATTCTTTCTCTGCTTTAAACTTGACGATGACAAAATTTTTCAATAAAAAAAAAACAACCAACAAAGATTAAAAGCGAAGAAAACTAAAAACTAACTCGAGTTTTACATTTATTGCTCTACTTTTAACATTTATTTCACGGAGATACAATTAAAAAAAAAATTAAGAAGGAAATGTTAAAGTAAAATAATTGCAGTTGAGTTAAACTTGTCAACCATAAGAATGCAATATTAAAGTGAATTATCTAATTATTGTTATTTTTTTTAAGTTTGGTTTTTCAGATGGCAATTACTTCTATTTTTTACTTTTGAACTAAAACTATTCTTAACTCAATGCAGAGACAAAAAAAAAACCAAAAAGAAACAACTCATCCTGAAAATATGCAATTGGTGAATTTTTATAAAAAAGATTAAATGCTAGGTCATAATAAGTTAAAAGTTACTTTTGTTTAATTATTTTGATTCTTTAATTATTTAATTTTTTTTTAAATAAAAAAAAACCTTAAAGCAAGAAAATACAACTGAACCAAAATATTTAAATCCAAAATTTGTTAGCCTAAATGTATGCAATACTTAAAAAAATATTTTAACTATTTAATCAAAAAATTACTGGTTTTACCGTTATTTATTGCTATCTAAAATTATATTTAGAATTAAATAAAGAAATAAATTACTTTTGAAATTTAAAAAAGTTAAATTTACTTTATATTTGGAAGTCTGTTCTACAAATTCTTGTAATTTACAGAATATCGCAGATCTAAATATTTCATATCTGGTTTATCATATACATTGATTTGACTAGTCCTTAACATTTGGGAACTTTAAACAGAAATAAAACAAATTACATTAATATATATAATAAAATTAACAGAAAAAAAACAACAGCTTCGTCCCTGTCACACTCCAACAAATCTTCTATGTTTAACAGGGGCGAAGATGTTCTTTAATTTCTTTAAAAATTTAACAAAATAATTTTGAAGGCAGTTATCTCGGAAAGTGTTAGAAGTATACTTCCGCCCTCTCCAAAACTATTTTTTGTTCACTATAAAGATCTCTATTGACTCTGCTCCCTCGTGTTCTTTGAGTTTCAGACACACTGTATAACCATAATTAAGCTATTTTTTGTAATAAATTTGAAATAAATTTGAATCAGACAAATATTTTATTAACAAAGGTATAGTTGTTCTAAATCCAGTTTAATGTATTGAATATAGTTAGTCTTATACTTTTGTTTGATTTTTTTTTTTTTATTATTATTATGTAGTTGGTTCATTTAACTTTAGTAAATGAAATTATTATAAATTATGCGTCAGTTCCTGTGTCTTGGTATTTCAAAAGAAAGTTGAACATAAACTTTTCATTTTTATATTTTTATTAAAAATAAAAATTAAAAAAAAAAAACAAAAATAAGCGGTTTCTCGTTCTTTTTAACTATAGCTATAATGTACGTCTAATTTAGAAAAGTACATATATAAAATAATAATGTAGTATACTTTGCTGTGTACTGTACAAGTTAGCTTATTTTTTATTATATATATGTATATAATATATATATAAATACTACATGTTATTAAACAGAAAAGTACATCAGGTTTAAGATAAAATATATATAGAATCGCATAAAATGTGCAGTAACAACATGTTACTTTCATTATAGACAACTTTAGGTGCTGAATATAAGAGTTACCTGCTGGTATACTAATGCTACATATGTACATTGCACTAAACTGGAATCAAAAAAAAAAATCAAAAAAAAAATAAGCATTTTTCTTTTCAATTTGTTTTTGTTATTTTTTAAATAAATATTTTAGGTCTGAGAATTTCAGAATTTTGATTTCGATTATCATAAGTGTATTTAAAATAAAAGATGATTACTTAAACTTCAGTTTCTTTTTAGCTCTTTATATAAAGAGTAGTCTCTGGACAACGTTATCTTTTTAATGGAGATTAGAAACTGATTTCAATAATTTTTTACTAATGCAATATAATTTTTTTCTCATATTGTTGTAAATTTGTTGATTACATATTCAAAAAATTTAAAATTTCTTGGACTTAGTTACAGCTCCAGTCTCTTTACGATAATTTGGGATGTGTTTTGATATTTAATTGTTTTTATTTTGATCGCAAATCAACATTAATTATTTTGACTTATAAACATATATAAACCTTTTATTTTACGAGGCAATTGCAAGCTTCAAGACACCCATTATAACTGTGCGGTGTTCCTTTGGGTAGCGTGGGACTTTCAAGACTTCAAAACCACACAATTTTTGAACCAAACTTTAGGAAGGAAAAAATGTACGGTTTGGTTACAGGGATAGAGATATGGAAAGATTTTGGGATTATGGTGGAGAAATAGCGATTGTTGGATTATTCGAGGGGATTACAGGGAAAATTGGATGGAATATTTAAAAGAAATATGTAAATGTTCTTTTTAAATTTAGCTAAGTCGTAAACATATGCATTATCCATTTTGGGGAAAACATTTGGTGGAATATTTTCCAATAATTTAATTTTATTTTTCTAATTTAATTCGTTATTTTTTTATTTTACAGGTGACTATGAATTTTAGTTACATTTATGCAGAAGATCCATACCGTGAACAATTGATTGGTAATATTACATGGAGGATACCAAATTTTAATGTACCAGCTCATTGGGTTCATACTGAATATATATGTAAGTATTTATAAATATAGATAATTTGTCATAGACTCTGCATATTAAATAATAAAACCCATTACGATCTCTAACCACAATTAATTGATGCATAATTCGTTGTAACCATGATCACGGTATCAGAGATCATAATCACAGTATCAGTAATACTGGATTTTTTCTACAATTATTCAAAATTATGTTGAAGTCTTATATACCAACAACTTCTTTGAAACTAGAAGTTTTAAAACACTAACACCTCATTTCAATATTTTTAATTCTTTTAAAAAATTCAAAAACTAAGAGGGACTTCAAGTGCTCATACCTATACGTTGTAAAAATTCTAAGTGGTAAAAAACAGTAAAATGCCGGACATACTCCTCTTCAAAAAAAATGGTCACTTTTTTTTTTAATTTTCCGCTTTTCAAAAAGACAACAAGTTTGTCTCCAACTTTTTTTAAAATTAATAAAAAATATCAATTGAAATTAATAATTTAAATACTGTCATATTTTTAAATTACAATTATCTATAATAAAACTTAAATAAAATTTCAATAAACTTTTTAGTTCATATATTAATATATTTAAGTCATCAATTATTTTCTTTTTTTATTTAATTACTTTTTTTTTTAATATTTCATTTCTTTTTCATATATACTCTTCCATTGTAATTAACTGTGTGGTAACTTTCTATTCTTAAATCAAATAAATACTTAAATTAATTATTTCCAATAAGATGAAGGAATATATAATACATATGTTATTGACACCGATTATGAATCTTGGGGTCTAATTATGCATTGTGCTGAAAAATCAAAATCACCACGTTATTTATCTGCACTTTTATTATCTCGAAAACCAACTGTAGCTACAAATGTTGCAAACTTTTTAAGGTAAGCTTATTATAACATTTTGTTTTTTTGTATAAATTTTAATAATTTTTTATTTTTAAAATAATTTTAAATTTAGAATCTGTAGTATAGTTAATCTGCTGAAAGGGGTCTTGTTACCTGCCACAAACATATTTTACATTCCTTAAGCTAGCAACCTTAAAAAAATTATAATGAAAAATAAAGAAAAAAATTTGTCTATATATTTTCAATGAACATTTTTTTTTCTTGCGCACTGGAAATTAATGTATATGCGCACTAGAATTTATTTAAATTTAAATTTTTTGATTTGATTCATGTACTAAATTCTAAAAGTAACATTACTTCCTCAGGTCGAAATACATGTTCCACACTATACTTTCCACACTGTTCCACTTAAATTCAAGCTTATTCGTATTTATTTTAAAAATATTTCTTTAGCAGAGTTTATTTAATCTATAAGGATTCTAAGTGATATTTCTTAAGCTTAAATTTTCTAGCACATAATCTATCAAAGTTAACGTACCTCATGTGTGTGTTTTGGTTATCTATATATATATATAAAAGCGAATATTTGTTTGTTTTTATGTATGTAGCGAATAGACTCCTAAACTGCTCAGCAGAATATCATAAAAATTATGTATATAGAGGTTTTTTGGTACGGAAAAAAATCCTGGGCTAAAAGTTTTGCTCTAATGGTTAGCTAAGTTTGGGCTGTGGTGCTTGTTTTTAAACTTTTTTGTTCTAAATTGGAAACGGTTTGACCAATTGACTTCAAATTTTCTATAAGTGAGAAGCAATCTGAGTTGACACTTTTGACAGACTTTGAATTTGTTAGCTGGCCGGTGGAAGAGCAAAAAAAATTTTGGCGCAACAACTTCTTGATTTTTTCGTTAGTTTTGAAAGATCTTTTTATTTTTTTAAAATTACTACATAATCACTACTAAGTAATACATTCTTAAATTAACATTTACCACAGGTGTAACTTATGTGTTAACCTTTTTTCAACAACAACAACTTAAATAAAACGCACATTGAGAGACGCAGCAACGCGCACTGAGTATTAGCTAGTTAAATATAAATATGTAAATGTCAAATGACTTATAGAATCTTTTTATAACTTTCTATAGTTTTTTTATTATTTTATATTCTATTTCTTTGTACTTATCAATCTTACTTTTCAATTTATGTTATATTAGATATAGCATATAATAAGTATTATGTACATACCAGATTTATGTTTACTTTTAATTTTTTGTTTTAATTATTGACAGAAAATCAAATTTTCATGTTAAATATGCCATCAGGCATCAATAGAAAATAAATTTTAACTAAATCTTAACATGTATTTTTTGAATTAGATAAATGTTTTTAATATTCTAAAGTCTTTGCATAATTCTATTATTTTATTATTTTTATCACCCAAATATGATGATAAATATATTTCTTAACGAAAAAGTGAAACCATCATTGTATTAACAAAAAATGTTAATCACATCTTTTTTGTAAATACATATATACAATATTCAGATAAATAAGAAATTTGTATAGACATTGTTAGTATAAGAATTATTCATTGTACAATTTTAGTTCGTGATTAGAATATTGTTTTAATTTAATGTACTTATTATTAAATATCTGCTTTTTGAGTGATTTTATATAATTTCGACCGTCTATTTATATATGATTGAAATCTTCAACAAAATTTTATATTTGGAGTTATAGTTTCTCTCCAAATTCTTTACTTACTATTTTCATCTTAAATTATTATATAATTTAAGCGTATAAAGTTTGAGCTTTAGCTCGGCAATATTTTTTATATAAACATTTTTTTTCAGAGAAATATTGGAAAGTATTGAAAATAACCATTTAAACCGTATACAAATTTTACAATGTTTGCCTGTTTTAAACCTTTCGGATGAGTTTTAGATACAAAAATTTTTGTTTTTAATCGCTAACTATTCAACTGTTAGGCTAATAAACCTGCGTATACCATAGGTATATGTTGGGACAGGGAGTCATATTATATTCGTGTTTTTGAATTGATCTTAATTAATTTCATATACAATTTAAACATGAGATAGTACTACGCCTTATAACATGAAGAAACATCTTAGATTTTCAATAGATACAATTCTTTTTTTGTTTATATTGTATTAATTTGGTTTTTGAGGTATATGGTAATCTATATCTGTGAGTTATATTATTCAACTAAATTATTTGTTTATATTTTGTATTTGTATATATTGTTAAATTAATGTATTTTTTATTAAAGATATATAATTATTAATTATTGATTAAGCCATTAATTTGAACCCAGTGGCGAATGGTAGCTGAGTCGAGTCGAAAACCAGAAAAGTTGTAATGAAAGGTCCGAACTCTAACCACTGTGCCATTCACCAGTTAAAGTTATTAAGTTTTCGTGTTTTAAATTGTAAACTTGGAGTGGAGGACATATTTTCGTCGATTGTTAAAAGCGTTTTTCACTCATTTTCCAAAAATATTTTTAAAAAAAATTCGTTTATAGAGTTTTCTTCTGCCAGTCTGTCAACATATTTACAAAACTTGTACACCGTTTAAAATAAAAAATATTAAATTTTAACTACAGAATAGTGTTGGAACTAGATTAATTTGCATGAAAAACTTTTTTAGAAAATCTCTGAGGCTGGAAAAGCCCTATATTTAAATTTTTGTAACAAAAGTTCTATAAAGTATATTTTCAATCTGGAAACAACTGCTGCTTTTTAGCACATTTTCAAAAAATTTTGTAAAAATGTGCCTATATAGCTTCACTCTGTCCGTCCGTCCGTCCGTCCGTCCGTCCGTCCCTTTTTACCTTCGACTGACTAAAAAATATCAGAAATGGGTAGGTATTGCAATAAAAATAATTTAATGTTAAAACTTTTTTTTGTAGCCCCCCCCGTTACGGAGCTACAGCCCCGCAAAGTCGGAAAAAGCCCTATATTTAAACAGTTATAATTAGAGTTCTATAAGGTATATTTCAAACCTGAAAACGGTAACTGACAGCTATTTTTATAAGCTTTACAAATTTTTAAAAACCAATTGTATAGGGTTACCATATGGTACTAAAATTTACCGTTATCCAAAACTAGGTTTTTCAAAATTTTTGGTCCCTCATAACTTTGGAACGGTTAAATCTAGAAACTTGAAATTTTGGGAGAAGTTAGATCCTTAGAAATAAGTAAGAGTCAGTTAACAAAATTTTTTTATCACGCCCCCTCTTTATGAGCTGTAAGGGGTCAAAAATTGAAATTTTGCTATAAATTTTGCTTTTAAACACTTATAACTTGAATAATTGTCAAAATTTTTTTTTATTTATATACAAAATTGAAAGCTCCAAAACGAAAGTTTCAATAAGTGTCAAAGGTTTTTCTTAATTTTGACTTTGTCCGTCCGTCCGTCCGTCCGTATGTTTACAAAAACTTTTACACCGTTTGAAATAGAGTAAAGAAATTTTAACCACGGGTAGATATTACAAAAAAATTAATTTCGTAGAAGAATTTTTTTTTGTAGCCCCACCCGTTACGGAGCTACAGCCCCCCAAAGTTTGAAAAAGTCCTAATTTTAAATTGTTATAACAAGAGTTTTGTTAAGTATATTTTCAATCTGAAAACGGCAAAAGATAGCTGGCTTTATAGGCTTCACAAAAATATAAGGCTAAAATGTATAGGGTTGCCATACGGTACTAAAATTTACCATTAAGCTAAACTCAACTTTTGCAAAATTTTTGGCCCCATATATCTTCTAAACGGTTCAACCTAGGGTCTTGAAATTTTGGGAGAAGTTAGGTCCTCCAAAATGAGTAGGAGTCGGTTAACAAAATTTTTTTATCACGCCCCCTGTTTAGGAGCTATAAGGGCTCGAAAATTGAAATTTTGCTATTTTCAACCACCTGTAACTTTAACACCTGTTCAAATTTTTTTTTACAAATATGCAAAATTTATAGCTGCAGCATTATATTTCAACATACGTTTAAGGTTTTTTTTAAATTTGAAAGGGTCTCTTTAAATTGAAGAAATTGTTTCTTAGTCTTAACCATTTTTGGTTTGATAATAATATTCTAGGTAAAATTCCAAATTTTGTTGGAGTTCAAAATTGATTTCCTAGAACCGGAAAAAAAATGGAAGAGTGAAGACAGGAGGGGGGTGAGCAGATCCATCATAAGTTTGCTAAGCAAAAATTTGGGAACCTTCCCAATTGAAGGGCTATTAGGTCTTCAAAATTAACACTTTTATGTTCTTATAAAACAGTAACTTATTTACCAGTGTAAGTTTTTCCAAAATTAAACGTTAACATTGAAGCTGCAACATTATTTTCCGTACTTATTAACAGGTTTTCTTGAGTGCATTGGGGTTTTATTCTAAGTAATTCACTATTAGTCATGTAATTAATAAATTAATGAAATAAGTAAATTATAATATTATCATATATTTTTATAAAAATAAATGATAAAATACTCAGTATGAAACTGTATATAATTTTGAAAATGTGCTTTTTAAAAACCCTTGGTTTTTTTCACTCACTTGTTTAATCTTTATATTTATATGTAAAATTTTTATAAAGTGTTGCGCAACGGTAGATAGGTAGTGTTGCGCAGTTAAATACTTGAAATTTTATAGAGAGTTTAATCATTTGTAAAAAGTATGGTTCATTCCAAAAAACATTTTGTGTTGCCGATGTATCGGAGCTATAAAGTATTATAAATTGAAAATTTGCTATACATATTTATTTTTCAATATATTTAACCCAAAACTTTTTATGAAAGATTGTTTTTGTTTTTAGAAATGAGCTTTTTTAAAAACTCTTGATTTTTTATAAAACTTATTTTGCTTTATAGATACGTCCTATTTACACAAATATATCAATTTATACATATATATATAATATTCAGAAATTAACAGAAATAAATGAAAGTATATACAGCAGAGTATTTACAAATCTACAAACTTGTCATTGCGAGCTCATTTATTTCTAGAAAGTTGGTGAAGACCTGTGTCCTTGACTTGAATTCAAAAGTTTTTTAAGTTTCCACTTTCATTCTTTTTATTTTAGTGACATTATGATTGTATTTCTTACATCTTCAATTCTTACACATAAAAATTTAAATATTTTATCTATTAGCATTATTATTTTTAAACTCTCATTTTACTTAAAAACTTTATAGTTTTATTGTGTAGTATTCAAATAGGAAGTAAAATGATTTAGATTTACATCTCATCAATAATCTAAGAATGTATACAATATAATATCTTTTCAAAAAAAAAATATTCATAAGTAAATAATATTTGTACAATGTACACATGAATTAAAAACAGCAGCAGACATGATGCATTAATCTTAAAGTAGGTGAAAAATGAAATCGCTTTCGAATTTAAATTCATTTTCATTCATTTTATCAGTTTTATTTTTTTGTAATTCTTAGACTATTTAGTATTTACAATGCTACCACCAGTTAAAAAAAGTGTGTTCATTCAACTTTTGAACTCTTTTATAAGATATTAGCTAATACACAATCCGCGTTACTGCTCGTCTCAAATGACTTTAATAGTACATATTAAACTATTAAAGTTATTTATTTTAAACAATTTGTGACAATGTTAATTAATAAATTTTAAATCTCTTAATTGAATCTCTTAAGTGAGCTCCATTTTCTGACAGCAACACGCATAAAAAATTTGAAGACAATCCATAAAAGCGTTTTTATTTTTAAAAATGTTTAATTAATTGCACAAGAGCCCCAACTTGGTGGCCCGTAGAGTAAAATTGTTGGTGAAACTTCCGGAAAGGGGTTGTGAGCTATCAAGATGACGTCATCACATAACGGTGCTAAATATCTCAAAGTTTCCGAATATATATATCATTAGTGGCGATGGCGCCATCTAGTGGTCGAAAAATGCATTACAAAATGTTCCTAAGATTTTGTAGCATTTTTATTAAAATGTTATATTTTTCCTGTAAGACAATAAACTGGAACCAACATCTTACAATATTGTAGGGCATGATATTGTATTTCATAAACATCTTGTTTCATCTGCATCGGTGCATTTTTGAGATATTGCAATTTAAAGTGAAAATTAAAAAAAAAAAAAAAAAAAAATCAAACTTTCAAAAAAACTACTATAACTGTGAAATTTGAAAGGTTTCTTAAAACTCTTTCCAATGGTATATAATAAGTATGCCATATGTTGACAAATAGCCCCACCAGAGAACATAAATGCAAAAATGACACAACAATTTTATCAAAAAATACATTTTCATACTTTATTTGTCATAAATTTATTTTGGCTTTTTGTTTTCCAGTTGAAATATTTATTTTACTTCTTTTCTTCCAATCTTTTGAATATTTTAAATTTTATTTTGAATTCTAAATACTCTATTCAATAGGGCCTATTGAATATAGAAATTTATTAACAAAAACACCAGGTCTAAAAAATAATATTAAGCGAAATATAAGGTTTTTAAATTGATAAAATACTGAGTGTATATATATACTATGCCTCATACATTCTTACTCTAAAATAAGATCCTATAAATTTGTATTTATTATCATCACAGGAACCTTTCTCATTTGTTTATATTAGCAAATTTTATGTAAAGCATATTTTTAGGATATTTACGTTTTCTTTAATAAGAAAATAGATGAAAACAAGAAAATTGAAGAAGGAATTCTAAAAACTGTGGGCAACAGATGATACCAATAAATAAGAAGGATTGGAAAATAATTGAAATGTATGAAAAAAATTTTAGAAAGAGAAAAAGAAATTATGAAAATGAAATATTTTAAATTTTTGTTGTAAAACTTAACATTTGTTGATTTGAATTGCCATAAAATTTTTATTTTGCAGGAGTATCTAATGCAGTAAATACAAAAATTCCATGGTGATATTTATAATTTATTGAAATTAGATTAAATGAAACTTAGACACTATTTAGGGCATACAAAACTTTTATCTAACGCTATTTATTTATTGAAAATAAACAAACTCTTAATTGTATTAATAATTTCCAACAAATTTTTTAAAAAATTTCAGTACATACACACAAAAGTTTTTTTTGTAATATTTTAGGTTTATGAAATGCTCGCGAAAAACCTAAAAATTACTCAAAAGTGTAAAGTGTCCTTTGGGGTTACCCGATTCTCTCCAAAAGCTTATCAATTCAAGATATTAACATCAAAATCTTATATATGAAATTTGAAAATATTCCACTCAACCATTACGTGTGCAAAGACAGACAAAATATGAAACGGCAAACATTATTAAAAGAACACGTCTTTGGGTTTGTGCACACCCGTGTAATGTATATATGCAAAAGTATCATTTTTCAATGATATTCTTCGATTTTCTTCGATTGACAATTAAGAACATTCACAATGGCTATCCTCCTCCTCCTTGGCACTACGGCCCATAGTGAGCCTTCGCCTCCCTAATTATCTGCTTCCAATTATTTCTGTCTACGGCATTCGTTCTCCAATTGTGTATTTGTAGCTCGTTTACAATTTCATGAAAATTATCTTTTCATCTAACTCTTGTTCTGCCAACTGGTCTTTTTCCAACTGGATTACCATAGAAGATTCTGGATACGGACCTGTCGTTTGGCATTCTGGAAATATGACCTGCCCATCTTAATTTTTGTATTTTAATATACGAACTTAATTGTAAATCTTTAAATTGTTGTATGCATTCTTCATTCGTTCGAAGTCGAAGCGATCCTTCTGACGTTCTGACAGGACCCAGAATTCTTCGGAGAATCTTGCGCTCAAAAATATCTAATTTTTCTTCTTCATTTTTCCTAAGGCTCCAAGTTTCACATCCATACGATACCACTGGTCTTATCAAAGTTTTATACAGTTTTATTTTTGTTTTCCTTGTGATATAGTTTGATTTAAAGAGGTTTAGCATGGAGAAATAACATTTATTTCCAGATGTCAGTCTTTCGTCTATTTCTGCATTATTTGAGCCTTCTATGTCAACTACTGAGTACTGATCCTAAATATTTGAAATCTTTAACACTTTCAAATTCCATATCTCCCACAGCAATTGTTTGTGTATGTGGTTGATTTCTTGCTGTTATTTGAGTTTTAAGGTACTTTGTTTTCTCTGCATTGACTTTCAAACCAAATTGGGCAGCTTTTTCTTGTAATTTTATAAAGTTTTCTTTTACAAAATTTATGTTTCTGCCTATCAGGTCGAGGTCATCAGCGTAGCCTAGAATTTGTGATGATTTACACCAAAGTGTTTGTTTTGTTTCAATCTCTGATGCACGGATAATTTTTTCAAGTGCCAGATTAAATAACATTGGCGCTAGCCGATCTCCCTGTCTCACTCCTGTTTTTGTTTCGAACGGTTCAGAGAGGTCACCTTGAATGCGGACACAATTTTTACTGTTTTCAGTGGTCATTTTTGCCAGGTTGACCAGTTTCTTTGGGATTCCCAGTTCCACCATTGCGTTCCATAGGGGACCTCTTTGTATGCTGTCGTACGCTTTCATAAAATCTACAAAGACGTGATGAGTGGGGATGGAAAATTCTCTACATTTTTCCATTATTTGTCTGAGACTAAAGATTTGATCAGTTGTAGAGCGACCAGCTACAAATCCGCTTTGATATTCGCCAATTATATCTTTATAATAGCATTCCATTTTTGTGCATAAAATGCCAGCAAGTATTTTGTATACGCTGTTTAATAGTGATATTCCCCTGTAATTATTGCATACCATTTTATCACCCTTTTTGTGTATCGGCACTATGACGCCTACTGTCCAATCATCCGGCATCCTTTCCTGCCTCCATATCATTAATATTAAATGATGAATACGTCGGGCCATTCCCGCACCCCCACCTTTAATCATTTCTGATACAATACCATCTTTACCGGGCGTTTTATTGTTTTTCAATAAATTAATTTCTTTTTCTACTTCACCTAAAGTAGGTTCGTTAATATACGGTTCAGCCGTAAGAAAAACCTGATTGGTACATATATCGGTGTTACGCTCATTTAATAAATCGTTAAAATATGCTGCCCATCTTTTCAAAATTTCATTTTTTCCCTGTAGAATATCCCCATTTTCGCTTTTGCAACATATAAGTCTTGGCTGGAAGCCTTTCTTTACTTTGTTGACTTCCTTATAAAATTTCCTGCATGCGTTGAGCTCATTTGATTGTTCGATTTGTTGCATTTTTCTATCAAAGCATTCTCTTTTTTTTTTTCTATTTATCTTTGTAGATATTTGTCTTTTTTGCTTGTATATTCTATTGTTCGTTCTTGTATTGCATTGTAGCATTTTTTCCCTAGCGGCATTTTTTTCTTGTAGAGCGGCTTCACATTCGTTGTCCGACCAGTCATCACTACTTCTTGTTGCTCTACGTGCTTGTCCGAGAATTGTTTGACCAGCACTAGACAAAGTTTCCTTGATAGTACTCCACTCTTCTTCTATGTTTTCTACCGCTCTTATTTCATTTAATTTATTACTTACGTGACTTTCGAAATTTTCCTTAGTAGTAATGTTATTCAATTTTTCAACATTCCATTTTACCGTTCTATTACCTCTTTCATTTTTGATATTGGCAATACGCGCTCTGTACTTTGCCTTTACCAGAAAGTGATCTGAGTCCGATGCTGCACCCTTAAACGTTCTGACGTCCAGCATATTACCAAAGTGCCTACCATCAATTAGAATATGGTCTATTTGGGATGTATATCTTCCACCCGGAGCTAGCCAAGTAGCTTTATGTATATTTTTGTGCTCAAAGTACGTACTGCTCACTACCATATTTCTCGCTTGTGCAAAATCTATAACTCTGCATCCGTTATTGTTACTAATATCATGTAGGCTGTGTTTCCCAATTGTTGGTTTATATACTTCTTCCCTGCCAATCTGAGCGTTAAGGTCACCTAGTATAATTTTAATGTCATTTTTAGGTAATTTGTCTATTACATTATTTAATTGATTGTAGAATATATCCTTTTCTTCATTATCCTTCTCCTCTGTTGGGGCGTGTACACATACAAAGGATATATTAAAAAATTTACCCCTGATTCTGATGCTACATAATTTCATGCTTATTAGTTCATATGAAATAACATTTACTTTTTTGTTAACTATAAATGCAGTTCCGAATAACCGCTTTCCGTCTTGATTACCGCTAGAGTATATCGTAAATGATTCTGAGTTAAATACTTCATTACCATTCCATTTTGTTTCTTGAACTGCTAAAATATCGATTTTGTAATTAGAGCACTCTTGTATCAAACTTTTTAGGGCACCTGCTTTGTATAATGTGCGCTGATTCCAAGTTCCGATGTTCAAATCATAGTCCTTATTTCTTGCTTTAGGTCGTTTACCATAGTTTCCATCTTTAATCCGAGGCATTTTGTAGGGTTTCGTAACAAACTTGTTTTTTGTGGGATGGGGATGTTAACCCCAAGCCCAACCCCCATCTTTGGAGGGCCATGATGATACATCTGGGTATTTAGTCCACGGTGTTGTTCTCTATGGTTATACCGCCAATACTCGGTCGCCATTGCCTCATTTGTTTTAAACGGGTTCCACCGCGTGAAGGTTGAGGTTGACACTTGGCTGAGCTAGGCTATATATTCGCATCTCAAGCCCTTGGAACAATGGCTATATTATATTGATATTGATGCACTGATAACAATTTCCTTTTTTAATATTTGACGTATTTGACTTTTTTTTTATAGTTTAAAGTGCATAATCATTTTATTCTAATTAATTTTTGAATTTTATTATAAAAAAATTCTAAAAAACTCAAAATTTGTTAAATATTAATTAGTTTAATTTTATGCAAAACTTTAGCTTCTTAACAAAAATACCATTGAAATGGTTGAAGTATTCACAATAGTTTTGCTATGCTTTATTTATTTAATTCCTTATATGTTAAGCTTTAATGAAACTATGAATTTAATTAATTGTATAATAATAATTATTAATTAATAGAATAATATTATTCTTTTAAATTTTAATTTCATATTATATTTAAAAAAATTTAATTTTTTTGAAGCATTTTTATTTTTTTATAATTTTATGTGTAATTGTAACAAAAGAGTTATTAATGTTTTAATTAATGTTTTTAAGTTTTAATGCATTTTTTGGAGTAGTTAAATCTTTTCTTACATTTACATTCAGAACCTAATTTACCTTCTGCTTTTAACATAATTTTTATAATTTCCTTACGAACATTTCGAAAAGCTGCATGAATTGGTGTTAATTTACATTTATCCAAAGAATTAACATTTATATTTTTAGCTTTTAATAACATTATAACAATCTTTTTATAACCGTATGCTGCTGCCAAATGTAAGGGTGTAGAACCATTTTTATTTTTACAATTAATCTGAATACCCATTCTTGAAGTCAATAAAGTTGCAACTACATTCTCACGACCTTGGCGCACTGCCAAATGTAAAGCAGTTGAACCATTTTTAGTTTTACAATTAATATTTAGTTTTTTAGTTGCGAGCAAAATATTTACAATGTCTTCAAAACCTAACTCTGCCGCTGTATGTAAGACTGTAAAGCCTTTTCTGCATTTAACATTTATATTATTGACCGGCAACAAAGTTTCTACAGCATTAACATGACCTGCTACTACTGCCAATTGCAGTGGATTACATTGGTTTTTGGTTAAACAATTCACATTTATTCTATCAATTGTTAATAAAATATCAATGACATTTTTGTGACCTTTTATTGCAGCCAAATGTAATGGCGTAAAATCGTTGAAATCTTTACAATTGAGGTCAATATTTTCAACTTTTATTAATGCTTTTACTACGTCAATACTACCAAAATATGCAGCACAAATTATTGCTGTCATTCCATTGCTATTAACGAAATTAACATCTACTTTCTTGCTCATTAATAATTCCTCAGCAATTTCAACAATGTTGTATCGTGCAGTTATCTGTAAAGGGCTTAGGTTTACCTTGTTTATATAATTTGTTTCAATATCCTTTACATTCAACAATATTGTAACAATATCTTTATGTTTATTTATAACTGCTATATCTAATGCTCTTAAACCATTATTACACCATATATTTACATTTACTTGTATGGTTTTAAGCAAAACGGTAATTACATCTGTATGACCAAAAAGTGCAGCTATGTATAGTGGTGTACGACCTTCAATACACTGAGCATTGACATTTACATTTTTAGCAGTTAACAATATTTCAACAACATCAGAATGGCCATTTTCAGCGGCTAAGCGTAATGGTGTAGATTTATCCACAGTAATGCAATTAATATTTAAACTGTTATTTCTCAAGAAAAGAGCGACTATATCTTTATGACCATTTTGTGCCGCAAAATGTAATGGGGTATAATTTCGGTTATCGACACAATGAATATTGCTGACATTTATTAAGCTTGTAACAATATCTCTATGACCATTTTGAGCTGCAAGATGTAATGGTGTTTGATTTCCATCAGCTTCACAATTAACATTTATGTTCTTGCAATCTAAAAGAATTTTAAGAATATCATTATGACCAAAATATGCTGCCAAATGAAGGGGTGTCAAATTTTCATTATTACAAATGTTGATGTCAATTTCTTTATGTTTAATTAAAATATCAACAATTTCTTTATAATTATTTTGTACTGCTAAGTGTATTGGAGCATAACCTTCTTTACATTTGAAATTAACGTCTAAAAAATCTGAACACATCGTAAGTAAGATTTTAACAATATTTGCGTGACCATCCGTAGCAGCTAAATGAAGTGGTGTAAAATTTTGTACATCTATACAATTAACATCGACATTCTTAGTCGTTATTAAAGATTTAACAACTTCTTCATTTCCGTCTTCAGATGCAAAATGCAATGGTGTAAAACTCATGTTACACCTACAATCTAAAGCAATTTCTGGAATATTAATTAAAATTTTTACAATTTCGTTATGTCCATTTTTAGCAGCTAAGTGTAATGGAGTTAAATTTTCACAATTTCTACAATTAATATCTATTTTATCACATTTTAAAAAGGATTCAACTATAATTTTATTCCCGACTTGGGCAGCAAAATGCAATGGTGTATCCTTTTTATTATCTTCAACATTGATTTCAAATCTGTTATCGTTTAATAATATTGTAATAATTTCATCGGAAATGCTTTCTGATGCAAAGTGTAAAGCCGTGTATCCCTTATATGATTTACAATTTACTTCAACATTTGCTTTTAATAGTGTTTCAACAACAGTTTTATGACCGTACAGTACTGCTAGATGTAATGGGGTGCATCCTTCGTTGTCTTGACAGTTTATATCTGAAAATTCGATTAAAGCTTCAACAGCATTATTATTTCCATTTTCAGCAGCTTTATGTAACGGTGTTAATTGTTCATTATCTTTATGATTTGCATCAATAGTTTTACTTCCTATTAATGTTTTTATCATATCTTGAGTACCATTTAATGCAACTATATGTAATGGAGTACAACCATTTCTTGCCTTAGAATTAATATCGGCTCCATTTCCCATTAAAATCTTTAGTACATCCAAATGTTGTACATATTGTGTAGTGTTGAGTGTTTTATTGTCTTCATTAAATTTTAAAACATATTTGGCAGCATTATGAAGGCATGTTTGCCCAAGTTCGTCAGGTAGATTGATAAATTTCTTAACTTCAATAGATGGAATAAAGTGAAATAAAGTTTCAAGAACTAATTTTTTTCTGCTTGTAGAACCTTGAACTGCAAAGTGTAATAGTGTTTCCTTTGTACTGTTAAAGAAAGAAGAGATTTTCATTATTCCTTTATCTATACAAAATTGAAGAACTTCAACACTTCCGAAAAAGGCAGCTACATGTAATGGTTTTCTACCTTCCACATCTTCTTCATCAAATAATTTATTATTTAGAAAAACTTTAACAACTTCCAATCTATCTCCTTTGAATGCATAATGTAAAACGTTCCAGTTATTGAAATCTTTGGCATTAATGTCTGCTCCTTTATTTAAACAGCTTTTTAATTTAAAAATGTCACCAGTTTCAGCTGCAGTAAAAAATTCCTGTTGATTTTCAATGGAATTTAAATTACTTTGGTATTTTGCTTTAAAGTATTCAAAATTTACAATAGGTTGGTCAATTGTTATTGTCATGTTGTTATCACTTAGAAAATTAACCATTTCCATGAGTTTTGTTGCATTGCAAATAATATTTATAAAAGCGTTGGGTTGTAATACATCATTTAACGGAATGCCGTGGGCGAGGTGATTGCGCAATTGTTTTCCTGAAAGTGTTGGGAAGGATCTATTTAGAAAAGATGCTATCCCATATTTATTTGAATCCAATATTTCTAATTTTTCTTCTAAATAAGCAAGAATATCTAGTACTAACATTTCATTTGCAACTGCGAATGTTGCATTTTTTTTATAGTTTTGTATTTTATCGGTCTTATTAGGAAACATTTCATATTTAATTCTTAATATTTCTAATCTCTTTTTGAAATTTTCTTTAATTCGACAGTTTTGTTCATTTGATATTTCTACAAAAATACGTTCCATATCATTTAGTCGATTGTCATCCCAGTTTTTACATAAATTAAGTAAGGATACAGTTAATTTACTAAAATCTTTTTCTTTTAAATACGCTCTGACTCCTTTAGTAAATTCAAAATAATCTTTTAATAAACTCTGTACTCCTTTTTGGACTTTTTTCCATTCTAATTTTTGAAAAAAAATAATCAGATTAGATTTTTTCTGTTTTTTTATATTTTTTAATAAAATTTCAAAGGCTTCGGTTGCTCTTTTTAGTTCCTCTGGTTCCTCCGATGGTTTTTTCCAATCTATCAGTTTTTGATATGTTGCTATTATGTAATTCATTGAATCAAATAAGTCTTCAGATTTTTCCTTAATACATAGTAAAATTTCATTTATCTCATTTTGTACGTTATCAACTTTAATTTTAAATTCAAGCTTTTCCTTTAATTTTTTAATATTTTCAATGCCACCAGTTTTAATTTCTCCAATACAAAATATTTCAAATAAGATTCTTTCCAAATATGATCTTTTTAACCTAGGGTTAGCACTGTTATATATATCACCAGTTAATCCAATAATTTCTCTAAAATTTTTATATATTTCAGTACAATCTTCAAAGAAAGCACTATTTTCTAAATCAGAGTTCATATGTTTAGCTGTTAACCGTATTACATTAATATTTTCTGACGATGAGATTTTCGATATAATGTCCTTCAAATTAGAAATGCCTTCTTTATAGTGTATATTGATATTTGTACGTTTTTCTTTTTGAATATTAAAAATATTCTCAATTTTGCAAAATAAATCTTTTTCATAATTTGTTTGATCTTTAATTTCGTTTTTAAGTTTTTTAATCCATTCCTTAATATTTTCAAATTCCGTTGTAGTAACGGTTTTTAAATCTATAAAATTTAACGGGACATTTTTAAAAATTGAATTGTATTTTTTAGCTTGAGCTATTTCTTGGCTATTAGCAATATCATTAAGTACTTTTCTAATAATTTGTATTTTGATGTCAAAAATTATCATACTTATTGAGTTTTTTAATTTGTTTAAGTCATTTTTGACATTAAGTGGAAACTTTCGAATCTCTTCTCTCTTTTCTAATAAAAATTCTTTATTTGTATAAACATGAGAGAGTCGATCACGCGTACTCGTAATAATTTTTTTAGTATCTATATGAAATGTTGAGAGTAAGCTTTTACTAATATCATCAGTCATATTCGGAGATTCTATGGTATTTTTTATGTATTCTCCGGTTACTTGTAAAGCTCTTTCAGTTGCCAAATAAGTAAAATTTTCATCTTCATTTTCTGCCACTGCTACTTCGGCATAGTACTTAATTTTTTCTAAGGAATATGTATTTTTGATTTGTTCGTAGATGGTATATAATTTTAGAAAATGCGGATTTAAAATTTTTATTTGTTGAATGATCTGAAGTCGATGTATTTGTGGAAGGACTCCATAAATTTCACTTTCTTTATATTTAAGGTTTTTAAGTGCTTTAGAGAACTCATTTAATTGATCCAATAGCTCTTGTTTATCTAATACTGAATTATAAATCAAATTTATTTCTTGTTCTTTATATTGGGATGAAATGAAGGCAACTATACAAAATTCTATTTCTTCCCATGGTACCCTATCATACGTTGGTTTTAAGAGTTTTTTTAGTACATGTACGTTCTTCGCAATACACTTAGTTTCAAAAAGAAATTTATGATCTATATCTAATTTTGTACTAGAATACTCAGTAATTAATAAGTTGATACTATTAGCGACCATATCAATACGTTCTTTTATTTCTGATGAAATATTTTCTCTTGAAGGTTCATTGTTTAATAATTGCAAATTATCCAATGAAAATCTTAAATCAATTAATTTACTTTCAACGTAAATTTCCATTTCTTCTGAGACACTTATATTTTTCAATAACAGATCTTCATAAGCTGAGGAAAGAAGATTTTCTATTTCTTGATTTTGGGATGAGTTTTTGATAAGTTTATCAATTAAAGCATTAAGCAACTCAGTATTACCAGATCTAATCGCATAATAAAATGCATTGTGACTCTCAAATTCTTGGACGTTTATGTTTTCAGCATATATTTCATTAAAGTTTAAATTTTCAGTAAATAAATGTTGTAAAACTTCTGTTAAGTCATATTTACAAGCCAAACTGATAATTTGTGGCCTCATAGTAAATTTGTCTGAAACTAGAATGCTTTTCATATTTTTATAATTCGTTTTTATAGTAAAGGCTGCAAGGGTGCTTAATTTATTAACTTCTCTTTTTTTAAAAATATCTTTATGGATAGATTTTTTATCAATTGAATTTTCCAAATCAAATTGAATGTTGTTATCTTTACTATTTGTTTCTGTTTTTTTGTCATATAGAATTTTTAACCCTGAATTTGTTGTATTTAAAACTTCAATTTGAGAATTACAGTTGTCATTTTTTGTACTAGAACTCATTTTTAGTTTTTTAAATGGTGGTTCTTGTGATTTTTCAACCTGTGCAATGGCGTCCAAAAAACCATCTTCATTCTTTAAACTTTCACCAGACTCAAGTTCTTCGTTCAAATACATTGGTGACTGCAAAGAATAAAAAGTTATATTTAATGGGTAGAGCTGGATATTTCATACAATTAAAGAATTGAAATAAAACGTTGTTAATTAATTATTTAACGAAGTAATACTCTATTTACATTGCAGAAAACAAGGAATGATTACTCTATCGAAACATACAAGTCAAATATTGTTAATGTAATGCAAAGTATCTTTTGGCCAAATTTATAAACTTTTGAAATAAATGTTCTTATAAAATTTCAAGAAATCTTAAATATTAATGTCAATCCTATGACCAAATATTTTTTAAAAATATTCAAATATGTATTGTTATTTTTGAGCAAATTTAGTTAAATTTATTTACATTTTCTTTTAAATTAATTGCAAATAATAAAATAAAATTTCTTAGTATAAGATTTTTTTCATGAAATAGTTTACAAAGTAAAATTTATAGAATTGAGAAATTATGAGAAGTTTTGTTTTTTATCGCATATAAATTAAAATTAATTTATAATTTTGCAATGAAAAACAACAATGTAGCGCTCTTATTAAAATACATATGTTTTATTTAAAGAATACTATAATCTATAAAAATTTTACTATATTTAATAGCGATATAAACATTTTTAACTCAATTTGATTGGTTTTAAAAACTTAATCTTTTCAGAGATAAACTATTTAATTTGTAAATTTTTTTACTTGCAAATATTTCTACTTACTTCAGAGTTAATTTTTGTTTTATTTCACAAATTTTTATTATACAATAATTATATTCAATACAAATAAATTGAAAAATTTAAAATTATTTTTATTTTATGAATAAAAATAATGAAAGACAATTGTAATTAAATGCAGAATATTTATTTTCACTTTTTTATCAAATGCAAATTTATTTTGTGAGATTTTCATATTCTTTCTCAACAACAGCTGATTGACTGATTATATACAGTATACAGTGTAACAGTATAAATAAAAATTAACAGCTATCTAGCTTTCAGCTTTTTTTCAACTTTTTTGCGATGATCATTTTTTGTTATTTTTTATTTCAAAAAAAGCTTTAATTATTTATTAATTTTGTAATATTGAATGAAGGTTATTATAAAGTCCATAATATAAGGCAATATTGTTGTTGCTTCCTGTTAACTTTTTAAAAAACTTTATTCTCGAACTTTATATTGAATAAAAAAATTAAATTACAATAGGTTTTATTATTAATTTTGTATTTTATTATAAAAAGTTTTCTGTGACTAGTTTTTAATTGTGTCAAAGCTCAGAACGAGCTTTAGGAATGATTATAAATTTTTATTTATATTTTTAAAGGTTTGTGTCACAACTGTGATTTGTGTTTTTATACCCGTGCATACATATATGACATCGGGTATATTAGATTTACTCCTCCGTTTGTAACGCATCGATCTAGACGAGCTAGATATAGTGCCAAGGGTATCGGCTCAGAATCGAAAAATGAGTCGATCTAGCTATGTGTGTCTGTCCGTCCGTCTGTCCGTCCGTCTGTCCGTCCGTCTGTGTGTCAGCACGATAACTCAAAAACTAAAAGAGCTACAGTTTTGAAATTTTCACAAAATATTTTTCAATCAATTTCTAGGTTCCCTATTTTTTTTGGTTAAGATCGGACCAAAACTTCGGGTAGCTCTCGAACAGCTAACTTTTTTAACTCCAACATTTTTATATAAAAATTTGAAATTTTTTCTATGCATCTTGTATTTAACATGAAATTATATGAATTTTGTTTTTTTGTTTTTGTTTTTTTTTGTGTAGATAACGATTTCGAGTTAGAATTTCATATTATTTAAATGATGCGTAGTTTTTTTAAGATAAGCAAAAAAGAACACAAAGATTTTTTTTAAGTAAATGGCTTATTGATATTGATAGATATAATGATTATGAATATGATGATTAATATCTATCATGATGATTATTATATGAATATGATCATATCATATGAAGCTTATTTTGCTTAAGATTAATATATTCGTGAATTAAAAATTAATTAAAAGAGATAGAATTGAAAAATTAGAGCTAGAGTTTTGAAATTCACACAAAACATTTTTTGGACATTTTTGAGGTTCCCTATTCTTTTTGGTTAAGATCAGACCAAGGTTTCGGGGAGCTGCCACACAACTTATTTAAACCGAATATGAATTTCTTCAAAAGTAATTATACCAGGAAGACGAAAATTACACACGGGTAGTTATATAATGAATCGAGCACTTATATGAAGTTTCAAAATGTTACGGCTCCATTTTCGGGGGGCTGCCATACAACTTCTTTGCATCAATATGAATTTCTTGGAAACTGATTATACTACGAGGATGAACATTACACACTGTTAGTTATATAGTAAATAGAGCAATTATATGAAGTTTCAAAATGTCACGGCTCCATTTTCGGGGGTCTGCCATACAACTTCTTTGCACCAATATGAATTTCTTTAAAACTAATTACACTACGAGTATGAAAATTATACACGATTTGTTATATAATGAATCGAGCACTTATATGGAATTTCATAATGTTACGGCCCCATTTTCGGGGAGCTGCCATGCCAAGTTGTCGATTCGATAACTGTGAATCTAATGAAGCTACGAGGTTAAAATTAAAACGTAATAGGGTAAAGTAATAGGGAAAGTTAGTTGGCAAAGTTGGACATCATCCAGACCAACTTTTAGGGTTTTTTTTGTTTTTAAGCAATAATGATGGTACCTATGGTAATTATGGTAATTATGGTATGAATTAAAAATTATATATATTAATTAATTATATTTTTTTTGTAATATTTATAATAGCATAAGGGAAATAAATAACGGTTAGTGGGTATGTACGGGCAACTATAATCTTCCTCGTTCTATACAAAAATTAATGATAGAAATAAAATTTAAAATAGCATCTGCGATAATGAAAATACGCAGTCAGGCGAAACTTCCGGAAAGGGGTTTTGAGCTATCAAGATGACGTCATCACATAACGGTACTAAATATCTCAAAGTTTCCGAATATATATACCATTAGTGGCGATGGCGCCATCTAGTGGTCGAAAAATGCATTACAAAATGTTCCTAATATTTTGTAGCATTTTTATTAAAATGTTATATTTTTCCTGTAAGACAATAAACTGGAACCAACATCTTACAATATTGTAGGCCGTAGGGCATGATATTGTCTTTCATAAACATCTTGTTTCATCTGGATCGGTGTTACCGTTTTTGAGATATTGCAATTTAAAGTGAAAATTAAAAAAAAAAAAAAAAAAAAATCAAGCTTTCAAAAAAACTACTATAACTGTGAAATTTTCAAAAACACCCTGTATTATTATTACACCATTAGAAAGGTTTCATACTTTATTTCTCATAAATTTATTTTGGCTTTTTGTTTTCCAGTTGAAATATTTATTTTAAAATGTAAGAATTTACTTTATAGGTTAATACAACATTGAGTTAGGTTTTAGTAATTTATTTGGAAGGATTTTGGAGGTGACAACCTCATAGTTTTATAATTTTTTTTATTTAAATATGTATGTAAAAATATAATTAGAAAGGACCTTAGAGTTAGCTACAAAATCAGAATTATTCGCTTTTTCCAGAATATTTAAAACATATATACACACATAACACAAGAACCTGAATCAGGAGGGATTTTGGAGTTGAATTCTAAATCAGGATTACCGCTTTTTCCAGAATATTTATATGTGTGTTTGTATATACAATGTTAGAAGAGATTTTTAAGTTTGATTCTTAATCAGGAGATCCGCTTTTTCCAGAATATTTATAATATATGTGTATATGTATATCCAAGATTAGAAGAGATTTTAGAGTTGGATTCTAAATCAGGATTGCCGCTTTTTCCATAATATTTAAAAATATATGAATATGCCAGATTTTGACTTAGAAAAGATTTTAGAGTTGGATTCAACTATTAGAGCTGGACTTATATATTCTTTATTTATTTATTTGTTTCATTATTTTTAATTCTTTGATGCATCTTAATAACTCACATATTATTATATATAAATAAACAAATAAACGTAATTAGGAATATATTTTAATTATATGCTGATTAATGCCTACATATTTATGTGCATAATGTAAATTTATATTTTAGTAGATTTTTTTTTCAGACACTACGTATTACGACATTCCGCTAAGTTTCGAATACAAATTCCATTTATTATAAAGATTATCAAGTTATCTTTAGTTAAAATAATGAAATAAAAATATAATCCCTATCTGCTATCACAAATTTTAAACTAACTTTAAAATCCCTTCTGATTGAGGAACTAACATACATATATATTATAGACACATAAATATTCTGAAAAAAGCGGTAATCTTCATTTAGAATCCGCCTCTAAAATCTCTTCTAATATTTGATATACATATACATAAATAAATATTCTGGAAAAAGCGGCAATCCTGAATTTAAATGCAACTCTAAAATCCTCCTAATTCAGATTCTTATAATCTGATAAAGCGCATAATTCTGATTTTGTAGCCTAAGGGCCTTTCTAATTATATTTTTACATACATATTTAAATAAAACAAATTTTAAAACTTTGAGGTTGTCACCTCCAAAATCCCTCAAAACAAATTGTCAGAACCAAACTCTATATTGTATCCAAACCTAAAATGCATTTTTACATTTTTAAATTTGCCAAAAAGGCAAAATAAATTTATGACAAATAAAGTATTAAATGTATTTTTTGATAAAATTGTTGTGTCATTTTTGCATTTATGTTCTCTGGTGGGGCTATTTGTCAACATATGCCATACTTATTATATATCGTTGGAAAGAGTTTTAAGAGACCTTTCTAATGGTATAATAATAATACAGGGTGTTTTTGAAAATTTCACAGTTATAGTAGTTTTTTTGAAAATTTGATTTTTTTTATTTTTTTTTTTTAAATTTTCACTTTAAATTGCAATATCTCAAAAATGGTAGCACCGATCCAGATGAAACAAGATGTTTATGAAAGACAATATCATGCCCTACAATATTGTAAGATGTTGGTTCCAGTTAATTGTCTTACAGGAAAAATATAACATTTTAATAAAAATGCTACAAAATCTTAGGAACGTTTTGTAATGCATTTTTCGACCACTAGATGGCGCCATCGCTACTAATGGTATATATATTCGGAAACTTTGAGATATTTAGTAACGTTATGTGATGACGTCATCTTGATAGCTCACAACCCCTTTCCGGAAGTTTTGCCAAAACGCCCAGAGTAAAATTAAAATAAAACAAAATATATATTTAGAAAATATGATTAAAGAAGCTGATTGGATTGTATAATACTTAGTTTGTAGAGATAATTCTGTCTTTTAAATAAATTTAAAATATTTTCTTTGATTTGAAGTTGGGGCTTTCTACTTTAAAAACAAATTAGAACTAAAACATTATATTTCTTCACGAACTCTTATTAAATTTTAATAAGTTAACTTATTATTTTTGACAGTTTTCATTCCGTTCGTTTATTTTACTGTGTAGCATTGTCAACCAATAAGAGAACTACAAAAACAACTTTCCTATGTAAAAAGTTTGCTACACTTTTATATAAAGTGTAAACTTATATAAACGACCAGATTAAAAATAATACGTTTATTAAAAAATAATAAGCATCAAGACTAGTATTTTATTTAATTATTAAAAAATACTAAGTTATTTTCATTTGACAACTGTCAAAAATAAAAAGTATTAGTAATATTTGTCAAATTATCAAATAATATTTTTTTCTGCAAAAAACTCGCTCACTAGACAAGACTTTTTATGATTTATTAAGTTAACTTATTAAAATTTAATAAGTGCTCGTATAGAGACCTACTATATTTTTAAAGTTTATATAAATCGACTCGAAGTATGTATATAATAAAAGTTTTAAATCCGAAGCATATAAAAATTAATTTTCAATAATTAAAATTAGTTATATATTTTTTTTATTTATTTAAACTTTTTTGAAAAAAAATAAAAATAAGAATTTTTTAAAAAAAAAAACCAAAATTGTATTTGATTTTTGTATTTTACAGAGATAAATTACCACAATACGATATAGATTTATCTTTTATGTTCGATATCAGACAGGATGAAGAAGTATGTGAACCAATTCAAAATGCCAGTGATCCGTTGTCATTTACATTTAACAGTCAAATTAATCGTAAACGTAAAATTTCTATCATTCCAAATAAATAATTTCATTACAATTATTGAATAATATTTAAGATTTAATGAATGACAATTTTGTAATTCAATACAATACAAATTGTATAATGTTAATTTTAAGAAAGTTTTAAATTTTGAGAATTTTATAGTTTTTATTCTTTACTCTTTATTAACTATATGTTCGTTTTGACTTATTTTATATATCATTTATTTCATATTTTGTACGGTTTCTTGCATCTAATAAAAATTCAAAAAAATTGATATTTTTTATATTTTTTAATAAGTTTATTAAGATTCTCAAAATATTGCCATCTCCCACCTAATTTGCAAAGCTTTCATGTTAAACTTGCCGCTTTATCATAAACTAACATGTATTCAAATTTCAGTAATAATTACGTACCTGAGCTTTAAAAAAAATAAATAAAAAGTACCTGCAGTAAATGCTAAAATTGTAATACTACTTTATTTTATTAGTCAAAAATATTCAGAATAAAAAGTTATGCTTCAGGCAAGACTGACGCCGTAAAAAATTTTGCAAAAATTGTATCGCCGAAAATTAATATAGGTAAGCAAACTAGACGCTCTAAAATGATATTTTAAAGCGTCAAAATAATATTTTTTGTTGTCAATTTGAAGTTTTTTTTTTCAATTTCAATAATATTTTCAAAAAAAGTTGCTTCAAAAAATTATTTTATCATGTATTTATACAATAAAACATAAATTTAACGATTACTTTTCTTATATTTTACTCTTCTTTCAAACGCTTACTAACAAACAAACAAATGTCATTTAAAGTCTAAAAGGTTGAGTACGAATGTTTTTTTAGCCGAACAAACGCTGTACAATGGCGTCGAGTTTTTCTACTTAGTACCTATATTTCATATCTTTGAACTTGTTTTTGACAGTTCACCCGAACAAACGCGATACTATGCCGAGCTTAACTGAAGCATTGAATTAATTGTTAACGCTCTAAATTATATGCACGTTCGTTATATTAAATCGAATTTAAGAATAGCAGTTTTTAAGTATCTGCACAATAATTGTTAAAATACTTAAAATCTGTCACGTAAGACTACATAATCAAATTTACTTCAATTTGTTGAAATACAACTCAACTTTTTTGACATATTTCCGAATTTCTGATACCGAGTTTTATCAAGGCCCTGAGTAAAAATAAAATAAAAAAATAAATTACATGGTAAGTGTTTTAATATTGATCAAACGACTATTTAAATCTGTCTTAATTATGCAGTGAGTTATGCTCATATTAAAAAAATAAGGTTGTATGGCAGCTACGTAAAACGGCCCAATAAAATTAGTTCAATTGAAAACAATTGAAATTTTTTAATTACGCTTAAAGTTGAATTTACGATATAATAAACTTTTTTATCCAGAAAATAAGTTTTTAAAACCAAAATATTTAAATTTGAGCAACTATTACTTAAGAAAATGGTCTCTCGGAGAAATTGTTTATGGTTATTTTTTTTTAAGTCCCCGTTAGATTAAAAAAAATAAACCTATTTTTTTAGAAATTTTTTTTTCCTTAAATGCTCTAAAGAATCACCTTAAGAATTTTCTATGCAAATTGTTGCAACCTGTATATAAATTAGATGTTCATTAAATTTACTAGACTCTCATAAGTTAATATCAAAGGTTGGTTTCATTTAAGAATGCTCATGGGAAAATTTCATGCCTGTACATATATAAAAAATTTATTTATTAGTTTTCGGGACAGCACACAATTAAACGTCAAACACTTAAAGATTACCTGAAAGAACCAGTAGAGCACTAAAATTACTGAACGTTTTTATACCCGTGCATATATATATGACATCGGGTATATTAGATTTGCTCCTCCGTTTGTAACGCATCGATCTAGACGAGCTAGATATAGTGTCAAGGGTACGTATCGGCTCAGAATCGAAAAATTAGTCGATCTAGCTATGTGTGTCTGTCCGTCCGTCCGTCCGTCCGTCCGTCCGTCTGTGTGTCAGCACGATAACTCAAAAACTAAAAGAGCTACAGTTTTGAAATTTTCACAAAATATTTTTCAATCAATTTCTAGGTTCCCTATTTTTTTTGGTTAAGATCGGACCAAAACTTCGGGTAGCTCTCGAACAGCTAACTTTTTTAACTCCAATATTTTCATACAAAAATTTGAAATATAGCTATGCACCTTGTAACATGAAATTATATGAATTTTGTTTGTTTTTGTTTTTTTTTTTGTTTATTTTTGTTTTTTGTATTTTTTTTTGTACGATTTCGAGTTAGAATTTCATATAATTTAAATGATGCGTAGTTTATTTAAGATAAGCAAAAAAGAGACAAAGATTTTTTTTAAGTAAATGGCTTCATAAATAATTTATATATGTATATTCATATAATATGTATATGTGTAATATTTTGAATGAATCATTTTATCAATATGGTTATATGATGCTTTGCTTAGGTTTAATATATTCGTGAATTAAAAATTAATTATAAGAGATAGAATTGAAAAATTAGAACAAGAGTTTTGAAAATCACACAAAACATTTTTTGGACATTTTTAAGGTTCCCTATTCTTTTTGGTTAAGACCAGACCAAGGTTTCGGGGAGCTGTCACACAACTTATTTAAACCAATATAAATTTCTTCAAAAGTAATTATACTAGAAAGACGAAAATTACACACGGTTAGTTTTATAATGAATCAAGCACTTATATGAAGTTTCAAAATTTTACGGCTTCATTTGCGGGGGGCTGCCATACAACTTCTTTGCACCAATATGAATTTCTTGGAAACTGAGTATACTACGAGGATGAAAATTACACACTGTTAGTTATATAATGAATCGAGCACTAATATGGAGTTTCAAAATGTTGCGACCCCATTTTCGGGCAGCTGCCATACAAAGTTGTCAATTCGATAACTGTGAATCTAATGAAGCTACGAGGTTAAAATTAAAACTGGGCAGGTAAAGTAATAGGGCAAGTTAGTTGGCAAAGTTGGACATCGCTCGGGCCAACTTTTGGGGTGGGCTATTTTTTTTTATGGTTTTTTTTTTTTGTTTTTAAGCAAAAATTATGGTATAATGAATTAAAAATTTAATATTTTTTTTTTTTTATTTAATTTTTTTTAAGCAAAAATTATGGGATAATAAGCTAAATTTTTTTTTAACTATTTTACTTTCTTATATTTTTTTTGTAATATTTATAATAGCATGTGGAAAATAAATAACGGTTAGTGGGTAAGCACGGGTATCTAAAAGTTGACAAGGGCAACTATAATCTTCCTCGTTTTGTACTGTTTTGTACATTTTCAGTTTTCAAAATGAAATTATTTTTCTATTTAATTATATTTCTTTCTAATTTACAGATTTTTATTGGTTTTTTGTTTAAATTTTTTTTTTAATATTTGTAAAAATGTTTTAAAATTGTTACTTGAACACAACTTTTTAAACAATTGTCAAAAAAATATTTTCTTAACGCTTGTTACATCGTATATAATAAAATAAAAGCTAACAAAAGGCTTTAATCTTTGCTGCATACGTAATTTATAAAAGAAGAAAAAAGAGCACACAACATAAGGTTACCTTGTTTTTTTTTTATTTAGTTCATATTACAAATTCCGCAAAAATGGCGCTGTAGTACAAAAAACAAAGACTGACATCTTTAGATTATCGTTAGATTATAATATATAACTTCACAACAAAATTTACTACCTACACTATAAGATGGGCCACTCTATCATGTGTCCGATTTTTGAATAAAAAAACTAAATACATTTTGCAACAGGGAGAGATTAATCAGGTTCTATTATGTGAAAAGAAAACAAAATAACTGATGCAGCAAATTGTATGGAAAGACAAAACAAATATAAAAACAATTGTATTTCTAAAATAAAAAAATAATTTTTTTTTTGAGAAGTTTTAATTTAAAATTTTAAAAAAACAATCCTGAAAAAAACAATTTAAATAATTTATGTATAAAAAATTAAAATCAAATATAATTTTAGGATTTTATATGTATTTCGCAATAGTTACACACTTGACATTTTATTTTTTATATCAAATTCTTTAACTTTTTATTAAATTATGAATTCAACCTATAATATATAAAATTTTCAGGAGGCCCGACTAAAATACCTTTTTCATTTATTTTAGTCACCATAAAATATTCTCTTCAGTTCCCTTATATCACAAGTTTTTTTTTGCCGAACAGTTTTGGGCAACTTTTTTTTTGCTCTTTTTCTGTTTTAGTGTTTGACGTTTAAAAGTTTGTTGTCCCGTTCTTTTCTATCTTTTTTATTTTTCAAACACAATATAAAGGTAAAAACACAATTCCGACCGCTGACTACCGACCATCAGCTAAATTCACTCCGCTCAACCATTTTTGGTCAGAAGAAACATAATTGTAGCGAAGCGAACAAAAATATCAAAAGTTTAAAATTTAACTCGTTATTAAATGTTTAAAATAAAAGAGTTCGTTCTTTCTTTTCAAAAACTTTTAAATAAAAACGTTTAAAAATTCTGTCAAATTTAGAATCTGTTTTTTAAGTTTAAAAATTTTATCAAACTCGACTGCAGCGAAAAAATTAGAAAATATACCAATTTCGACGACGACAAAAATCTGGTTGGGCGACGATCGTCACAATTATGTGTAAATACATAGGAACCCATATGTTTTATAATTTTCGCCGCGAATATTTCGTCGATGGTCGGAATCGCGTTTTTACCTTAAAACGTTGAAAGTATTAAAGTTACATTTGTAAAAACAAAGTAATAAATAAACATAATTAACTTTTCAATCACTGAATGGAAAATATCGTAAAACTTTAATTTAATTTTTATTTAATTTATATATTTTAATATTTCATATGATAAATAAATGAAATTTTTCTATTTATATAATTCTATACTCACCAATTTTAAACTAATAAATAATAGCAAATATAACAAAACTAAACAATTAACTGTCAAATTTGGAAATAAGGTAAAGTGAATGAATATATCGGTCTAATGAAAACTTGTCTTTATACCATACCATGTTCACACAATGAATTAGAACCAGGTTCATTCATGGTTTGTAACAAGGTTTTTCATATATAAAATTGCTGTCAAAATGAACCAGGATTTTGAAATTTCTAGTTAAGTTTAAGGCTTATAACTAGGTTTTTGATTGATATGAAAAAAAATATATTCGATTATTATTTGAATTTTTTTACATCCCTACGTGGTTTTGTTGTAAAATGTCATTGTTATTTATTTTTGAAAATAAGCAAATGGCCGTTTGTTTTCTTTTGAATTTTAAAAGAAAAATTTTATTTATTATCAAAAATTATAATTAAAAAAAAGAATTTTGTTTATTTGTTTATTTATTTTATTTGCAGTCAATTTTGTTTATTTACAGTAAAAAACTGCTGTTATAGAAACGTAAAACAATACTAGGTTCATGCATAACGATAGTCTGAACGGTTGATTTTAAAACTATGTAGGCTATTTAGTAGGTTTTTTGCATAGTGTGAACATGATATTAGCGTGTCACAATTCGCAAAATTTAAAAATATTTTATAAAATAAAAATGTATGTATTACAACTTAATCATTTTTTATTACAATTTTTAACTCAAATTTTTTTAAAAGTTTTTTATTAACTATAACCATAATTACTAGTACACATATTTTGAAAAAATATATAAAGAACTTTTAGACTTTTGAAGATATCAATTTCTTCAAAAATTTTTTCAATTAATTTTTACCATTTGGCAATTATTACTGAAACTTGGTTTTTGACATTTAAGAAATTCCGCCATCCTTTTAAAATGTCATTATTTTAGCTCTTTGTTTTCACCTACTTTCGTAATAATATATATACATGCATACAATGCTACGCTAAAATTGAAAGTAGCCTCTATACAAATGCAAAATAAATTCAAGCTGCCAGCATAATATAAAATCTTTATAATTTAATATATAATTGAATTTTATTTATCTTCGAAATTAGAGTCTAAATAGCAAAGCAAATAATTAAAATTTTAACAATTTGACTTGACGTATTTTAACAATTTTAAATTATTATAATTCTTTAAAATAAAAAAAAAATCAAGATTTTATTAAAATAAAATTAATAATGAATTTTTTATAAAATCATTGTTAAAAAGAATTTTTCGAAATCAAAATTTTAACAAAACAAATAGATTCAAAATATTTGAAATGTAATATAAAAATAATTATTTTAGGTTATGATTATGATTTTGTCAATTGATTAGTTCAAGCCAAAAGTCACAAAAATTATTTTGGCTTCACTTATTTCTGAAGATAATTTTAATCATATATTTTTAATATGGCATTACTGTATTTCTGCCATGTTTACCATGTACCAATACCAACTACTAATAAGAAAAAGAGAGAAAAGGGAAAATAGAAGAGTCGCGTAAACGCAGAGAAAAGCCCAAAACATTTTCAAATAAGTTGAATTTTTTTTTCTTTTCTGTAAATAGAATGTGAGTAGAAAACTATTAATTATAATAATTAATTGAAATTAAAATAAGCAAATTAGTTTTAATTAAGTGAATATTAATTATTATTATTTTTAAAGAGATATAAATAAGAAAAAAAAACGATGAATTATAAATATACGAGCTCAAGATGTCATTTTTGACAGTAAATTTTAACAAAAAAAATTCATCAAAAGACGTAAAAATTAAAAACATTACTTGATGAAAAATAACAAATAAATCTCGGTAGAAATAAAATATTTTATATTAAATAATTGTTATGTGCCGAAATTTAATTTAAAATTCATATCAAAAGTATTCAGGTACACGGGTAAGTGAAATTTTGATTAAAAAAAAAACTTGTTTATGTTGCATATTTTATAAAAAAAAAATATTGGAAATATATAAATGGTTTAAAACAAATGATATTCAACCTAATTTTTCAAATATTTTCAATAAATAAAACAATAAAATTATAAAAAAAAATAAATGCACAAGCAATCAAGAATCTTACCATGAATGTTATGATGCATAGCTATGTCAAAATTCTTGGCAGGGTGAAATTATTGGAACTGTCATATCCAATATATTTTTACCATTATAAGTTATAAAAACAAACATATTTTTTAATAATATTGAATTTAATATTTATATTTAATAATTTTCTATTGTTTATACCTTTTAGGTTACATATTGTACCACTATTATTCAAATATATATATCTGAACTGATATTTACAAAAATGACTTTTTGGGGTAAAAATAGTGTTATTGTACCTTTGGATACATTAATAAATAAAGAAAAAGAAACTTCAAATAGACCTGTAGCAGCTACGCGATCATGTGGTTCTGTCGGTAGATGGGGTAAAATGGGTTTTACATCAACCCGAACTTATGCTTTAAAAGTTCCAACTCATTTAAGCCCGGCAGCATCAGCTGCAACACCAACTACAGGTCAATCACCTGATCAAATTGGATCTCCACCTGGTGCTAATAATTCAAGTAGTGGAGGTGCAGGCGGACCAGGTTCCTCTCCACCTGTAACAGAACAACCCAAACCAAAAAAGTTTTTTAAAAGTCGTAATACAACAGCTCCTTTAGATTTTATTCGCTCACAATTTATGCAACATCACATGTCACATATTGCGCCAATATCACCAGGATATACCTTAAACGTTACAGATGCATTACCTGCTCCTAGTCAATCAGCAATTGCTAAAGATAACGGTAATTCAACATTAAAAATTAAGATTTCAAAAGGTAATAAAAAACAAAAAGAAGGTAAAGAACCAATTGATAAAGAAGATCATACAATACCAAAAAAAGAACAAAAGGAACGTAAAGAGCGTAAAAAATCAACGTCTTCAAACGACAAATCGTCTGAAAAACCTGTTAAGAAAAAGAAAGAAGAAAAACAATTAAAACCGGAAGCACCACCATCTCGTATATTAGGCAGAAGTAGAAAACCTGTGAATTATAATGAAGACGATGATACCATTCCATATAGACCATCTGAAGTGCCTGGATCAACTAAAAAAACTATTAATAAAATTAAAATAGACGACGCAAATGAAGAAGAAAATAACGAAGAAACAATAATACCATCTGAAAAAGGTACAGAAGAATTAGAAGCAACAACAACATCAAAAACTTCAACATGTGTAACTACACCAGCTAAATTAACAACAAGTGGATCTACAACTCAGACAAAATCAGAAACTAAAAAGAAATTCAATAATAAATTAACAATTGCAGCTAATGTTGTTAAACAAGACAATCTTGATAACGAAGATAACAAAAGTATTACTACAAATAATAAAATTAATAATATTATTAATGCCGTTGAGCATCCGCCTATCGTTTTGCGAATTTCTAAGGTAAGCAATTTTTCTTTAAATATGTTTGAAGTTATCATTTTATTTATTTTAAATAAATTCTTAATGAAGAAAGTTCGTTAACTACAAAATTAAATTTGAAATTCTTCCTTTTTTTTAATAAAAACTAGTCCTTAAAATAATACATAAAACTAATTATCTTCACTATTTTAAAATAGAAAATAAATTATTCAAAATTATTCAATTGCAAAAAAAACATTCATAATTTTACACATTTATTTTACATATGACCTTGACAACGTAATATTAAATTATATTTAAGAAATTAATAAAACGATCAAACTATAATTTATTGAAGTTATTTGAATTTTTTTTTGTTATTCTGTCAAGATTATATTATGTGATATCACAAGGCAAGCTCATTTTGACCTAATAAAATGGAAAAGTTAAAAATCTTTATATAAATAATTAATATTATAAATTATTACCTAAATCTTAAACCTAAATTTTTTTTAACATTAAACATTGAATTAAGAATTCAATATTATTACAATTCTGCTGGTTGTAGACCCCTTAGTTTGTAATAACACAAAGTTCTGTCTGTCAAAATCATTGATTATTTAATCTGTTATCTAAAATTCTAAAAAATATAATCATGTTTTTAAATGAGAAATAATAAAAAAGGACTTAAAAATGATATTCCATTTATACCCGGTCCGGTACAAATTCAACTGAACATACATGCATGCATATATACATATAGCAGATGTTTGTTATTCTTTTTTCTTTCTTCATCCCCTATGATGTATTTACAAGAAAAAGAAACAAAAAATTACGCGCCTTTCTTTCAAATTAATTTCATTAAGTTATCCAGTCATCTCTCATTTGATGTTTATATTTGTTGTGAGAAAAAAATTTAATCTTAAGAATTTGAAAATATTACAAATTTTAATAAAAAATTTAAAAAAAAAATTAAAAAAAAAGGAAAAGTAAAAGTTTAAGAAAACTCAAAAAATAAGTTTTTCTTTTTGAGTTAAGAAGAATGTTGTAAAATGTAAACATTAGATTGAAGTTAAAAATACCGCGCTTTATTTTTTGTGTATATAAATCAAATGTTTTATATTTAAAATACGTTTTTTTTTTACTAAAATAATTTTTTTTTTAATTTTTAGGGTACATCACGTTTAATTAGTACTGATAGTGAAGAAGGTAAATTGAATCCGACAACTCCAATACATGAAACGAATACTGAAGTTTCAACAATAAATGCAAATAAAAGTGAAACAACACCAAATAATAAACCATATGAATTAGCGCCATCAAAAATTTCAACAACAGAGGAACTTTTATCAGTGCTATCAGATGATAAACCGGTAATTGTTGCACCAACAAATAAAAAAACAAGGAAAAAATCAATAACAACATCGACTGGATCAGCAGGAACCACATTAACTCCACCAGAAGAGAAAATAGAACCGCCAGCACCAATCATTTATCCAGCAGATACAATTCCAGATATTAATTATGAATCGAAAATTTCACCAGATAAACCACCAAAAGAACGATTAAAATTAATTATAAAAACTGATGTTTTACGTAAAGCTCTAGCAGCTGAAGCAGAAAAAGCTGAAAAGAAAAAAGAAAAAGAAAAAAATAAAAAGCATCATAAACATCATCACCATCATCATCATAAGAGTTTAACATTAAAAATAACAAATACTGATGCACAATTCAAAACACCATCACCTCAACCAGCTGTAGCAAATGAAACTAACTGTGATTTGTATAAACAACTAACAATTAATTCACCATCTGAACGTGATTTTGATTCACAAAGCTCTATTTTAGGATCAGTTTCATCAAAAGCAACTACAGCAATAGGTAATTTAAAGAAATATATTATTATTTCATCTTTTTAATTGAACAATTTTTTTAAATTTTTAGGTCAATTTCCTGCTGTTAATGTCCCTGAAGAAAGTTGTGTTATAAGAAGTCGGGGTTCAAGTGATATCACAAGTGATTTAGAAACATCACAACATAGTTCACTTGTAGCTCCTCCATCTGACATTGAGTCGAGATTAGAATCTATGATGGATCCAGAAGATGATTCAACAACAAATATTTCTGCAAGTGGAAAGAAAAATATCAGTATAAAATTAAAATTAATTGAACAAGAACCGTTAAAAGAAGATATATTAGAAGTTTTGACCGGTGGCAATGAAAAGGAAATTATATTAGAAAACCCGGAGAAGTTAGCTGATAATAATAACAAAAGTAATATCAAAGAAAATATTGTACCAGTTTCAGAAGAAAAAATTCCTATCATTATTTCTAAGAGACCTACAAGAAAAGGGAAAAACGCACAAGAAAAAAAAAGCGAATCATTAGCAATAGAAGTTAATGAAGAAAGTGCTGTATCAAGTGAAAAATTGAGCGAAATTACAGAGACTTCTTCTGAAGTTGTACCAAAAAAACCCGTAGGTAGAAGTTTACGTGTTAGAGGAAATGCTGCTGCACAACCAGTATCACAACCACTACCACAACCCGTAAACCCACAACCTTTAACAAACGAAACTCTTAAATCACCAGTGCGTAGAGGACAAAGAAATATAAAAAAAGTAGATGTTGTTTCAAATGATTTACCGTCAGAGGTAGAGTTAGAAGTTCCTACAACTGGTAGAAGTACAAGAACATTAAGAGCTCAAAAAGTTAAATCAAAGGAAGCAGACACAGTTCAACCAGCATCAAATATTAAGGAAAAAAAAATTGTTGAAAAGAAAGGTAAAAAAGGCACAACAACAACAGAACAACAACATCAGCAACAACAAGAAAATTCTGAGAATATTCAAACAGAAGAAAAAGAAACTAAAAATGAAGTACAACCGACAAGAAGTAGCAGAAGGAATATAAAACAAGATATATTACCTTCTCCATCTCCAACCAAGAATCAAACAACTTCCAATGTAAAGCCTATGCAGGAAGATCAAATTCCTTCAGTCCGCAAAGGACGAACTCCAAGAAAAGCCGCCTTAAAAAATAATTCCCAACAACCAGATACTGAATCAGCTTTAACCGAGGTAGATAATAATCTTCCAGAACCAACTATAACTCCTCCAAGCGTAAAAAGTTATGGCGGTAGAAAACGGAAACCTCAGACAGATGTCGTATTATCAGATATAACACCACCACCCACAACAAAAGTAAAATCTCCTAAAACTACAATAGATCTTCCAGAATCAGAATCATCTGTAAAGGATATTAATATTAAATCTCTAGAAGATAACTCAACAATCAATTCTATTTCCGAAAGCTTAGAAATTGATACAAGTATTGAAAATACAAATTCAGTGGTGACCGATTTATCACCAGAACCTCCGATTAAAGAGTACAAAGTAAATAAATTTAAGAGAGCTTGGTATGAACGTGATTCTAAAACGAATCTCGAAAATGAAAAGCCATTCGATTCTTCAGAACAAACGGACCCAGAAGATGGTGAACCATTATTGAAAAAATCAACTACAAATTCAGATTCGCCATTAAATAATACTCATGACAAAGTGAAATCTAGATCTAATAACAAAATTGTAAATAATAATACAGAAACAAGTAGTAATATCATGAGTTTAACTTCTGACTCAATTATGGATAATGGAAATACAAATGGTAATCTCGACGAAAAACAAATAAAATTAGTTATATCGAAGAAAAAAGGAAGTATATTTAAGAGTCGAGCTTTAGTTGCTGAACAAGGAGGTATAACAATACAAGAGAAAAAACGTCACACCTATGTACATAAATGGGATGCAAAGGATGAGCAAGGTAATTACATTTCAAAATTTTTGTGATTTTAAAATTGAATAAAATAAATTTTTACTTACTCATGAAAGCCTATGCAATGCTATATAGTAGTGCACTGGTTTTCCTCTACCATATAATTTCCTTTAAATAAATTTATATTTTGTTCCAGAAGCTTTAGCAAATGCATCAACCAAAAATATTCAAAAACCTGATAACTCACAAAACTCAATCGCAGAGAAAACTAAATCAATGGATTATGATGATGAAGATGATCAACCATTAGCCTTATCAACACGTAAAATTCGGCCGCCTGTAACAAGCACTGCAAATAATAAATGCCATGATAATTTAGAGTTAGCACCTGGGCAAACAAAAGTTGATAAAAGTACGAAGGAATATTATACAGTTATCAGAAATGTTAAAACAGCCCATCAAATACAGGAAATAGGTGAATATCAAGAAATGGATGATGATGTTGAATATATTCTTGATGCATTACAACCACGAAATCCAAGTTCAACACGCTGTTTATCTGCTTTACAATTAGCTACAAAATGTATGACACCTGCATTTAGAATGCATGTTAGAGCTCACGGTACTGTAACAAAATTCTTTAAAGCATTGCAAAATGCTAAAACTGATAAAAGCCTTGGATTATGTACAGCAGCTATAATGTTCGTGTTATCACAAGATACACTTAATATGGATTTAGATCGAGATTCTTTAGAATTGATGATGAATCTTTTGGAAAGTGATACAGTTGACTCTGCAGATCCAGCCAATTATGAACGAAATAAACAAAAAGTAAGAGAATTATGTGAAGAAATTAAAGCTCAGGGAAAAGGAACACATTTAAATATAGATGCATTATCAGCTGGAACATTAGCTATGGAAACTCTATTATCCTTAACTTCAAAAAGAGCTGGGGAATGGTTTAAGGAGGAATTAAGAGAATTGGGTGGATTAGAGCATATTATTAAAACAATATGTGATTGTTGTCATCAAATTTCTGATTATGTTGTTAGCTGGACTGAAATTTTATTAGAAAAATTAAAAACAATTGAAAGATGTTTAAGAGTTTTAGAAAATGTATCATTATTAAATGAAGCGAATCAAACGTATATATTAAAATATGGCAATGGCCATGCTGTTAATACTTTATTCAAATTGTACAAATTGTGTGATAGTGAAATCGCTTTATATCCGACAACTGATTCAACACCGAAAGATAATCCAGGTGTAGTATTACGAGAAGCATTAGTACCAACATTAAAGGTATTAATTAATTTAACACATCCATTTAATGATAAAGCATTAGGAAGTTCAATATTAGGACAACGGAAAGGAATTTTTGATACTAGTTTTCATATATTATTACAAGCTCCAAATTATGTTCCCGAACGTTGTATATTTGAACTTAGCATACTGGTACGTTACATTTGTATTTATTTGGGTGTTGATATGTTATTAAAGGGTTTTATATTATTTTAGGTACTTCTTTTACTAATAAATTTGACAATGCATACATTGCCAAATAGACAACTTATAATGCAATCACATGCACCATGCGATTTTGGTAATCAATTCGATAAACAGCCATCTATCAAGGCATTAATTGAATATTTTTATCGTTGTGAAGAACAAGCGAGGTAAAACAAGATCTACTTCTTAAAATAAGTTTA
Organism: Dolichopus griseipennis; assembly: GCA_963082915.1. Lineage (NCBI taxonomy): Eukaryota > Metazoa > Arthropoda > Insecta > Diptera > Dolichopodidae > Dolichopus > Dolichopus griseipennis. The sequence continues at coordinate 362,644,599 of OY720441.1, forward strand.
ATTAATATTTTTTATTAACTTTTAGACAAGCAGAGAAAAATACAGATGCAATATTAGATAATCCACTTGAAAAGAAAAAATCCCAAGAAGAATTTGATGAGACTGTTACAAAACGTACGTTTATGTTAACAAATATTTATTTATAGTTTTTAATATCGATGATTTTAATATATTTTTTATTATAGTTTTGCAAAAAGCTGGTCATCATATGGAACATACATTACAAGCAAGTTATGCGGGAATATTAATCGGTCATTTAATATCAGATAACAAAGAAAATGAGCAAACAATTAGATCATATCTTCGAGATAGTAGTTTCAGTGACATTATTAAAATTTTAGATAAATACTACAATTTCATGAATTTAACGGCAAGCGTAAGTTTTTTTTTTATGTTTTAAATTTATTTTATTTTTTTATTGTCTAATTATTATATGTTTAATTTTCAATTTTAGTCGGAAGCAACTGTAGTCTCACACATAAAATCAACGAAGAAATTAATAGATTATTATAAACAATGTGAATCACATTCCAATAATGAAAATGAACAACAAAAAATTGCAAATAACAACACTAGTAGTGAGAGTCTTATTGATATGAATGAAACAGCAACTTCTTCAATCGACGGCGATACGACAATTGTATCAACATCATCAATAACATTAGATCCAACACCAAGCACATCATCAATTCCAACTAGAAATAATATACGTGTTTATAAAACATACAGTCAAAGATAAAAAATAAAATCTGTTAAAATAAAAATCAGAAAATTATAAAATAAAGTCGAATAATGGATACCCAAAGTTGCAGTGTATGGGATAAGAAAAAGTTAATTTAATTTGTTTATATAAAAAAAAAACCAGTTTGTTTTAAATTTATTATTTTTAGTTTATTTATAAAAATTATAATGGTAGGAATTATTAATATTTTTAATTTTAATGTTTATTAAAAAAAAAAAAAAAAATATATAAAAAAATGGAATTTTACTTTTAAAATATTTTTGTTTTTATTAAATAATTTAAGATTCATTGAAAAATAGTAACACAAAATTAAAATTTTACTTAAGTTTATTTAATATTAAAATTTAATAAAAAGAAATAGAGATAATAAGGAAAATTTAGCTCTTTTCATCTTGTTTTTACATAAAAATATAATAAAATGAAATATATAGTACACATATTACATGTTAAATAGCCTAATTTATGTGTTTATCCATTTAAATAATTAAAACTGTATGTTGAAAGTTTTAAATTATCAAAAAAATATTAAAAAGAAAAATATGCAATTTTGATTTTGTCTGTTTTTGTGAACACATTATATTACTTTAAATTATTTCAATTTCTTAGATTTTTAATAGATTACATTTTTTAGAAAGGAAATGTTTTATAAAAGACTAAAATTAAAAAAACAGTTAAGTTCATTTCGTAAAAAATTTAAAAATAAAAGTGTTTTTAATTTTATTTTAGTATTTTTATTGTAAAATTATATCAATCTTTAACTTTACAGTCTTTTCATTAATTATGAAATAAGAAAAGTAATTAAAATAAATGAATCACAAATTTTAATTAAAAATTGCAAGTTAATTACAAATTTTTCTTACTCTAACTTTACAACAAGTTTAAAATTGTATTTATTTTTTTTTTAAATAATAAACTTGCATATCAATTTTAATAATTTTTGGATTTTATATTTAATTCTAACTAGCTATTCAAAATCTATTAAAAACTAAGAAATTGTTTTAAAATAAAGACACTTTATAATAACAATTTTATTAATTAAACTTATTTAATTGTTAAAACTAAAAAAAAAAATTTATGTTTATTATTTGGCACCTCTAAATTCACTCATAATGAAAACAAATGTGACCAATTTCAAATATACAAAAGAAAAATTTTAACCATTAAAATAAAGAACTTGAAAAAGTAAACTTATAGAACAAAATTTTAAATAAATGTATTAAAAATAATAAAAAAAATATATAATTAAGTCGTCATTAGTTTTAGCACGTCTTCATTTTCATAGTTATGTAAGGAAAAGAAAAGAAATGTTTCAAAATTTTTACTTTGTGTACATTTAATTTTTATTTATATGTGCATACATATATATGTTAATATATATATAGATGAATATGTATTTATAAATATATAATAATTAAATAATGTATATACATACAATTGTATATATGTATATGCAAAAAATAATATTTTTTTTTCAGTTTTTAGTATTTAAGAATGCAGAAAATAAGCATTATAATAAAAAGATATATCTTGTAAATATCTGTTGTTTAAAGAAAAGAATTAAGAAATTATTAATTAATAAAAATTTAGTACATTAAATTTTATATTGTTTTTTATTTCGTAATTTGTGTTGTTTCATTTTTATTAAAATTGTTTCAAATAATGATATTTTATTATTATATACATAGATATTCCCAGGTTAATAATTAAGTTGTGATGGTTGTGCTTAAAAGCTTGATTTCTGAAAGCCTTAAATATTCATGAATTAATGCTTGTTTCGGACAATGTCCTTAATTTTTTCAAATTATTTTAGCATCGTGTTAAATTTAGTTACGGGCTGCTGCTTTTTTATAATTATAGAAGACCTACTCGAACATTATTTAATTTTTAGTTCAACTTTATAATAATTTATTGCTTTTATTTTTTTTAAATTAACGATCTAAAACGGTATGTAGGCAATATGGCATCTACTTCCCGATTTTTGAAATGTCCAAGATCAAAAATATTTGGATTATTGTTGTTATATGAAAATGTGATTATTGATGAATTTTATATAATGCAGGACAGAACGGGATATTTCTAAGAGTCAACATAAAAAGATTCGAACAAGGTAAAAAAAATACAAGTATGTATAGGGTAGAAGCATTAGTATCCGAACAGTTTTAGTGTGCGAACACTATGTTTGTTTTCTTTAAAAAAATAAGAAATTTTGTAAGATAACAATATAAAATAAATACTACAACATAATTCTAAATGTATTTTACTAAATCTTATGAAGTTTCAATTGAATTAATCCTTTGTTGCCAGAGTTATACATCATTTTGTGTTTGGAAGTCTATGTGTGATAGTCGAAGTTGCGTTTTGCTTGCAAAAAAAATAGTGCGACGTAATAAAAAAAGTTAGTTTTCTAGACTTATCTATTGATTTATATCATACGAAAATGATTTGTATTTATTGAAATATACTTCATTTGTGTCGTAAGATATTAAAATTAATAAATAACAGCTATTTTTAGCAAAATATTCACTGTTCGGATACTGAAACCGAAATTTTCCATATTTTTAGTTTCCGAACAGGCTGTTCGGATTCTAAAAATATGAGAAAAATGTCAAATTTCAGTATCCGAATAACTTTATTTTGTTTATATTTTGTCACGTATCTGAGATATTTTGTCACGTAGTAGAGAAAATAATGTTTTTTATTATAGCTTTTTTCAAAGAATGAATGCAGATATCTTATCAAAAGCGTAAGATATTCGTGTTAATAAATTAAATATAAGAAAAGCAGCTGCCAAATATGGCTTATGGCCAACAACGCTATTTGATAGGTTAAAAGGAAAGAGATTCTTCTTCTTGTGGCGCTACAGCTCGATGTGAGCTTTGGCCTTCTTCACAACATCTAGCCACGCATCGCGATCTTGAGCAGCACTTCTCCAGTTTCCAACCTGCAACACTCGAGCATCATTTTCAACATTATCAATCCATCTCAAACGTGGCCTGCCCCTACTTCTTCTTAGATCAGGCTTAATATTGAAGGCTCGCTTTTGCGATCGGCTTTCGCTCATTCGCATCATGTGCCCGGCCCATTGCAGCCTTTGTGCCTTGGCAAATCTGACGATGTCTTCCTGTTTAATGAGCTCTTGAATTTCCGCGTTATTTCTTATATATTCGCCGTTTTCTATTCTTCTGGCACCGAAAATTTTCAGTAAGATTTTTTCTTTCAAAGACTCTTAGTCTGTTTTCATCTGCTACAGTTAATGTCCATATTTCGCATCCATATGTAACTACTGGTCGTATTATAGTTTTGGATATTATGAGCTTTGTTTGCCTTGATAACAATCTGGACTGTAACAACTTTTTATTTGCAAAGAAGCTCCTATTGCCAGCTTGTATTCTGTCACATATGGAGAAAAATAAAAGAGATTAGTTGGTGAAAAATCAACAAAAATGGGGCCAGATCCTTATTTAACAACTGAGGAGGAGACACAAATCGCTCAATGGTGTGAGTTTTGTTCTAAAGAGCAGATTATTTTGTACGCATAACCACCAAATGCTACACATATTATGCAGCCAGCGGATGTTAGTGATTTTAATAAATCTTTGAAATCCGATTGGACTGTTCGCGAATGGCAATCGCAAAATTTAGGACAAACACTTACAAAAACCAACTGCCCACTTTTAAATCAGACCAGAATAAAAAATAATGATAAAGTAGCCACCATAAAAATGGCTTCCGTAAATGTGGATTATATCCATTAAATGCAAGAGTAAAATACATGAATTAAAGAATATAATTTTAAAATAATAATAACTTTGTTCTTAATTTGGCAATCTAAAAACAACTAATATTTTATGAAATCTTCTGTGTTCGGATACTAGAATAAAAGTGTTCGGAAATTGAATTCTACTGTTCGGGTACTAGTGCTTATCGTACTTATTTCAAAAAACATAATTAATAATAAAAATATATATTTAACTTTTTTTTAACCAATTTAATATTATTAAAAACAATCTTCAATTTTAAAATCATTTCAAATATTTGCCCTAACCTTCATAGTTAAAAAATAAAGTAAAGTTAAAGTTAAAAAATATGTTAACTGTTCGGATACTAGTGCCTCTACCCTACGCAGCATGCTTGTTGAAATTTTAAAGCTTTTAGATTGTGAGAACCTAATCATTGTTTTAATTACGCAAAAGGATACGAGGCATTGATCAAACATTGAATTCTAACCGCTAGAATGGTACAAAACATTCATGAAAATTGCCGTTTCGACTACAAGTAAGAAGAACTTTTATCTTATTTTCATTTTTCATAATTAAAACATTTATGTTTAAATTTTTTCAAGCGTTTAAAATTTCTGATAATAATTTAGAATTTTTTTAATTTTGATAAATTTTTTAATTTTAATAATTATGATATTGCAGTTATATTTATGACGTATAAATATATTTTCAAATTAAAACTTTTTTTCTGTACTGTATTGTAGGTGTAGTGTAGTTGTGTAGTGTGTAGTAGGAAATTTTTCTTCAAAAGTAGGAAATTTTTTGACAATTGAAATTTAGCCAAGAATAAAGTATTTAAAATCCTATATAAATACACTAGTTGTTTTGTAAAACATATATTTTTTGCAATAATTATTATAACATTAATATTGATTAACCTTATTTATACAAAATGAGTGCCCAAACAGTTCAACTAGATCAATTAGACAAAGATCAAATGAAAACTGTAAGATAATATAAAAATTTTCATTCAACTAACCTCTAACTTAATCATATGCTCTTATTTTCAGTTTCAAGATTTCTTACTATCATATAATAAATTATCTGAATTATGCTTTAATGATTGTGTTAAAGATTTCACATCAAGAAAAATTAAACCAGATGAGGTAGTTATATTTTTATTTTAGCATTCTAATAGTTTAAACTTTACACACGCCGGCATATTATTGGATCAAATTAATTGATAAAAAAAATTAACTGGATTTGGTATTAAAATACCAATAAATAAATGAGTTTTAGTTTGCAAAAAATGTATGTTTAAAATAAAGTTTAGTTGAATCCAATCCACATAAATTTAAAAGCATCCAGAACCATATTTTTAAACTTCTCAATAGAAAGTTTAAAATATGTACATATTTTAAACCTTTTAAGTCACTATGAAGTCACTTAAAGTTTTAATTAATTTCAGGAACGTTGTTCGCTAAATTGTATGGAAAAATATTTAAAGATGAATCAAAGAATATCTCAAAGATTCCAAGAGTTCCAAATGGTAGCTAATGAAAATGCCCTAGCAATGGCCCAAAAGACTGGAAAAATATAACATTTGTTTTAGATTTTTATCCCATTTGTTAACAAATTTAGTGTTAAGCACTTAGTAAAATACAAATTGTATAAGTTACAAATTAAAATAGTTTTATTTTTTTATACACAAATATAAAATTATTTAGGCGACAAAAAAATATTAAAACTAATTTCAGGAAATTAAATGTAAAAAATTAAATATCTTATTATAAATGTCACAAGCATATTATTATTTAAATTAACTTCAATGATGATAATTGTTACCTGGCAATTTTTCATATAAGTCTTCAAATCCTTCAGACTCAGATATTAATGCATGTTCAAGAATCACTCGACCTTCTTTATACCTTGAATATGCAAATACAAAATAAATTAAAAAAAAAATGATTAGGATAAACAATTAATACTTTTGTGAATCGTCAGTGGCAAATTCATACATCCAGCCAAGTTTATTTGAACAGTTCTTACACATGACATCTCGTACCATATGACGTCCGGTTAACATTACACGATCTTGAACATTACTATGAGTTAAATTTACCACTCTCTTGAATAAATAAGCCCTTCCTAAAACAAAATTATCAATATCTTATTTCTAGCTGTTCAAAAATTTTTCTTTTAATTTAAATATTGTATAAAAAACTTACCTGTAGCACCAGTAAATCGAGTACTAATTAGTTCTTCTTTGTTTGTCAAATATGCATCACAATTATGGCATGTATAAATTTTTTTTCCTCCCAGATGTTCAAGAAAAACTTTCCCCATTTTTATAAAGTAATATAATTAAATATTCTCTTTAAAATGAAATTGATAATTAAAATAAAAAACCTAAATTAATATTTGAGTTTTTGTTATTTTTGCAATTCTTCTACCTTTATCTTCCTTTGTTTTTTTTTATAGTAATGTCATTTTTATGACATTTGAAATTTCCCCCATTGGGAAATAAATAAAATGGGAAATTTTAATTTACGTTTAGGCTTTTTTTAATTCTGTTAATTTGAAAAATTTATTTCCATTCTTATTATTTTTAATAATATTTGTTAAAAAAATTTCTACTAGTCTTTTTTCAAAAGATAAAATTATATTGTTACATTTCTAAAAAAAATTTTAATTGCTTCTAAATTGAAATAAGTCTAACGATAAATCAAGTATGGGCTGTTGATTTGTTCCTTTAATATTAAGTGCTTCTACAGCATTATCACTTGCATGGTCATAATGTATAACTGTCGTTTTACTACTATTTTGATGTACTAAATCATCAACAGTACGTAATAAACTCTCTTCTGATGGTATTATATTATCAGAGAGATTTAATTTAGCAGTAATTGTATCATCTAGAGAAATACTTAAATTATAATCTGCTAATCTTGGTTGTGGTGGTGCTAATGGCCGTAATTGTATAATTTCCTCAGCTGCTAAAATTGGATCAGGTACAGATTCTATAGCATTTATATTAATTGAATATTGTCCTTCTGGTATTCCAAGAATTTTTGATAATTTTGTTGAGACAAAATGAACCCCGGAGGTATTCTGAACTAATTTTGAGTTACGAGATTGAATTTGTTCAATCAAATCAGATAATTCATTTAAAAATACATCCGTTTTTTGATCATTATCATCATTAGAAGTTAATTTGATCTTATTTACTAAAAATTTATATAAACTTAAATCATAAACCGAAGATTGAGCTTTTGCTAAATTTTTGATATTATGATCTGGAAAGGTTTCATAATGTTTTTTCATTCGTTTTCCTAATAAAATCTTGTGACATACTTGACATTGAGAATCTAATGATAATTTACGTGTTCTTTTTGTTATATCCAAATTTTCATTTGGTGTGCATTCAACAGATGAAGAAGATGAGTTAGATTTCGTAATATCTTTATAATATTTATAATCTTTATCTTTTATTTCAACTAGAGATATGCTTTGATTAGTTTCTCTTAATTCTTCATTTGAAGTAACGGTGGTGTCATTAGTATTTGGATACTTAGGTTTCGATATTCTTCCAGATCTTGTTACGGAAACTGGAATTATTTCTTTGATGGTTTCAGACTCAATTATATCAGAATTTCTTGGCCTACCAACATTCTTTCTCACTTTATCGAGATTAGTTGAATTGCAATTAGTATTGACACTTGATGTAGATAAATTTAAAAAGCGTGGTTCGAGTATTTTGTAAATAAATCTTTTATGTTGTTTACTATCTTTTCTGATTAAAAGATTTCGATTTCTAAAAAAAATATAAATATAAAAAATGAAATAATAAATTTGATTTTTAAAAATAATTTACTTGAAAATTTTAAATTTTCCTGGGTCTAATTGTAGAACTTGAAATGCTAAAGTTTCAAGTTTTTCTCCTGATGATGTTGAAGTATTAAATTTACTAGATTCTGTTAATCTTAAATTGTGACACAAGACCTTTCTATAAATTCCGGACTTTATAGGGCTTAGAACAGCTTGCAGTTTATTATTTGACACCGAAAAAAGTTTACAACAGCTTTTTTTGTTTGTTTTATTATTAGTTTGGTTGAGATTGTGATTGTCTTCAGAAGAGTTAACTTCCAATCGATCTTTTGGATTTGATTCTGTATGGGTATTCAGATCATGTTGAATGTTCTGTAATTTAATAATTCATTATTTTTTAAATAAAAATTCAAAAATAAATTTACTTGGATATTCGATGGATTTAAAATCTCTTCACAATTATTTACTGTCATTAAATTATAGGTTTGCAAAATTGAAGACATTAGAATATTTTATTTAAAGTATATTTTTGTTTATTTTGTAAATTTCATAAAATATTTTTTTTTGAAAATTATTGAGATTTTAACAGCACAGCTGTTCTTTGCAGAAAATATTTCCCAAAATTGACAATGACAAACACAGCACCTTACAACACCTAGCGGGATTTATTATAGTTATATAACTATAGTTTTTTTTTTGTTATTTGAGGTTATTATGCCATATCTGACAACTTTAATTTTTTTATATTTATTAAATAAATTAATTAAGTTTAATGCTATGATTAGAGAAGAAAGGAGTAAAGCACCCAAAAATTTATTTTTAAACTTTAAAAACTAAACTACAAATAGCTACAACTTAATAATGGGTTTTGCAATTATTACATTTTTTTAAACTTTAGACATGAAGAAGAAGATTATTTTAGAAGTTTAATTTCATTTGCAGAATTTTCAATTTGACAGTGTTTCAAAACATTTTATATTCAGTGGCAAACTAATAATACGATTGGGAAACTACTGATGATTTAACCACCATGATTTTGAGAACCCTTGTTTTAACTTTTTAGTTTTACATTTGGGATTTAAATTTGACACTGGTTAAAAAAAGTTTAAAAAACGGCGTTGAAAAATTATGTTTACATACATGCATATTCATATAATTTACACTTACAAATTTTTTTTCGTAAGCATATACATATATGAATTGAATCTGGAGTTTTGTAAAATTTGATGAGGTCTATTGAAATTTAAAAAGTAGGAAAATTTTTGAATCTGTTAAAACTAAATAAAGAAACGCTTCATAAGTCCATCCATAAATGTAATTTTAAAACATTAAAAATTTTATTTTATTTGATTTATTATTATTTAATACAATTTTTTCTTTAATATTTTTATATAATAGGTATTTTTCATTATATAATTAACAAATATGTAGGTATGTAATATTAAAACGTAAACGTTTTTAAATTATTTTAATTATGTTTATAGATGCTAGAGCGATAAAAAGCTGGATTTTTATATAATGATGTAGCTTCCTTATATAATGGATTGTCAGCCTTAAATATAATAAAAATTTTTTTTAATATTAATTTAATTTTTTATAATATTTTTTTAAAGATTTCTATAAAACATATTTCAATACTAACTTCATCCCATTTAGAATCAAGTTTTTCTGTTTCAAATCTTGTATATTCACGTTTGTCGTGTATTGCTATTATTAATTTCCAAAAAAGTAAAGTAAATATTCCTAATGCTAAAATTGCTCCTATAACATATGCTACTATTCTCAATGCTGAATCTTTATCTTGACAAATTTTTTCTCTTTTAGCCCTTACATTGGATTGATTATCTATTTCGTATTCAAAAATAAATTCACAAAAATTTTCATCAATAGATTTACACAGTTGCCAGTTATTTTCATCATAATTTTCTTCGGTTTCAAAGTCATCAATAATATCAATTTGAAATTCTGTACAATTTCTGATGCATTCATTTTTCAAAGGTCCAGTTTTGTAAACTTTACACTCAACACAATTTTCAAGATTTTTACAAAGTTTTTCACAAGTTGAACAAGTTTCACAAAATTTTCCATGATAACGATTAAGACAGCTTTAATCAATGTATATTATTGTTTATTTGTTTTTCTTTATTAATTTTAAATTTGAACTTACTTGCATTCCCCACATTCACATTTTCCATGACCAGAACATAATATAGCTTCGCCAGTTGATGGATAACATGTTTTTTCTGAAGTTGAACAATTACAAGCAGGACCACTCCAGCCCGTGTTACACCTACATATACCACATTCACATGTGCCATGATCTTCACCCGAACAGATTAAGTTCTTAAGACGTGGACATGAAAAATTATCACATTCACAATATCTTCCAGAGTAAATTTCCTCAGAATTTTCACGTTTATCACATTTACATTCACCGCAACGACATGTACCACGATTATTACAATCTATTAAATCATTTTTATTTTGTTTACAATTTTTTGTGGAATTTTGTGAGAAATCAAAATCACTAATAAATTTTGAATAATAGTTAATTGTCAGCGTTTTAAAAAAAAGTAAATCAAATTACATATACCTTAAACATTCACATTCTTTTCCAGAATATCCCTCATTACATTTACAAATACCACACTCGTATGTTCCATGTTCTTCACATTTTGTTGAATTTTTTTCATATAGATGTCCAGAATTCTCACAATCGCAATCACATATCATTTCTAAGTCAATTGTTAAATTTTGATATATCCCAACAGCATTTATATTAAAAATTTGTTTCCAATTTTGTTTTTTTGGAGGACATTCTGAAAAACTGATCTCTACATCAAATTTAATAACACTATCATCTTTTAAATTATTGCATTTGTTTTGTTCTTTTGTACCATTGGCATTTAAACATGAAGTAAAATATCTAGTTTTGATTGGTTTCTTGGCATTATCTTTTATTTCAACACTACTGGTGATTTGCTAAAATTATAGAATTGTGATTTTTAAATTTAAAAAGAACCTGAATCAAATTTTTATTGCTAAACTTACATTATATTGCTCTTTTATTAAATCAACAACATTGTTAGACGTTTCATTTATGACACCAACTGAGGCACCTTGAATTGTTGAAGCTAATTTTTTATAAAGTTTCTTGACTTTGCTTGTAACAGCAAAAATCATATTAATAGAATTGTTTTTTGCAACTTCATTTATGTGAAAAACACTAGGGTAATCTAAAATTTCTGCATGCGTATATTTATTATTCTCCATGTGACATTTACCGTCATTTGGTTCTAATATTCCTGCTACCTAAAAAATACAAAAAAAAAATTGTTAGGCCAAAAAGCTCTTCTATAATATGGGGGGCCAATTCTTTGAATCTACATGTTTTTAGTAGATACGACTTAGATTTTCAACAGATACAACTCTATTCGCTAAAAATTGTAATAATTTTATATTGGATTATAAGGTGTTTCTTTATCTGTGAGTTATATTATTAAATTAAATTTTATTTTTTATATGTTTATATTATTATAGTAATGTATTTTTTATTTAGGATATATAATAATTATTTATGCCTTAAATTTGAAGCCAATGGGTGAATTCGGTTGCTGAGTCAATTCGGAAACCAAATGAAAATTTTTTTTTTCACTTTTACCGGGAATCGAATCGAGTCATTTTGAATAAATGGTCAGCACTCTAATTCTTGACTAATATTGAGCTTGACTTCAAATTTTAATTTTTCAAACAAATTCTATTCAACTCAGTTTTATGCATTCAACCTGATCTTATATATATTTGGATTTTGCATATGTACCAATTTAGAACTTACTTTTCCATCTCCTGCTATATGAAACGGAGAATCGGTTGAAAATATAATTAAACGTCTTGCATTTTCACGCCAACCAATTTCTTTATGGCACACCATAGCTTGCATTAAAGCATCAAAACCACCTTCTGCCGTATCAATATTACTAGACATATTAGCTGCTTCTACTTCTTTCTACAAAGTGTATAAAAAGTAACGTATGTATATTATGTATTATTAAACTTTAAAAATTTAAAAACATATTTATATTTTCAAGCTTTTACCGAAAATAGATTTTCATTTGAATTTAATGACATGCGGTGTCTATAAGAATATGGTGTATCACATACCATTTTGTTATCACAAGGATCTTTTAATCTATAAATAAATTTAAAATTATTTATTTTAATTTATTAAATGCGTATATATTTTTACTTTTCATCTGATGTTGAAGTAAAAGGCATAATAACCTTATCAACAAATGAACCAAAACCAAGTCTAAAGTTTCTTGTTATTTTTCGCATTTCTATTGCAAGTTTTTCTGCTAAGGATGATAATTTTGATTTAAGATCTTTCATTGAACTTGATAAATCCATAAGATAGTATAAATCTAATGGATAATCTTCAGCTTTTGAATACTCAAAACTTAATTTAGAAACTTCATCTAAAAAAAAAAAGTTTATGTATTATAATAAGTAATATTATATTTAAAAGTTTTAAATTATTAACATATTCTTTGTATAATATAAATTATTGAAAAATTCGTACTTAATTATTATTCATAGAATTGCGTTTAGTTTTTTTTTTTTAAGTATTGAATGATTTATTAAGTGTCATTGTATATAAAATGGTTATCAACGAATTGTTAATTCGCATTTTTTTCTATAACAATTAATATATTTATAGATTAAACAGTTATCTTTAGTATTAGGATAACGCTGACATGACCAGATAATGATATTTAAATATTAATAGAGTTTAAGTTAAGCATGTAAAATCATGTAAATTCCACATAAACGCTTCCACATATCGTATATAATCGTCAATCGATTCATATTGTATTATCATACATTAGAATTTATTTTTTGAACCAATTCAAGACATGCATTTCATGTGAATTGTGTTGCTACAATTATTTGGTCATATTTATTTATTTATAAACAATCCCTTATACAATGTGATAAGCGAGTAATTCAGCCTTTCTTTTTGATTTTTGGAAATTATATATTTTATTTATCTTAAATATTTTATTTTATTTATTTTACGATCAGTGTTTGAACCTTTAAAGCTTTTAAAAAGCCGATATCCTAACTCCATTATACGCTCCAATTTTTTGGGCCTTTTATATTTATATTTAATTTAATTTACTTGTTACTTGTTTTAATAAAAAAAAAATAATACACATAGTCATACATACTTGGTTTTAGTTTTAAAGAAATCTTTTGTGGTTTTATTTGAATAATATTCGGATTTGTAGTTTTTTTTAATTTTTTATTATTTAATTCAATTCGAGTCAATTCATCATTTTGTAAAATATTAGGTACTGATTTTGGATTAATTGTAAAATTTTCTGGACATATATTTTTTGAATCTGGTTGAATTTCAAAACATCTTGGTTCATCTGGAAAATTTTCTTCGACACACCAGGAACAATTTAACGTACGAATACAATCACCACAATTTAATTTACTATTGCATATATTAGATGAATAAGCAATTGAAACGTTTATTAATAATATTCCAATAAGAATATTATAAAAATTTCTTTTGAAGTTTCTATTTTTTAAAGTCATCTTAAACTTGTAAAAATTCCTCCAGTTAATTAACGAATTCCTATAAAATAAAAGAAAATCAAAATTTACAATAATGTGTGTATATATGTATGTTAATTAAATAATGGTTTAAATATGTATATAAAAGAAGTTGAAAAGAAAATAACGAGAAAGAGTTTAGTAGAGTAGACTGTATCAACTCTGGGATATCCGTATGACCGTAATAAAAGACAGCTCTTTCAACCTCTTCCACTACACCCAACTTTTTTTATTCAGACGTTGGCAATTAAAGTTAACTACCATTGACAAAATTTCAAACATACATACCTTCGTTAATTATAGAGTAATTTTCATATAAAAGATGAAGATGTATGGCAACCATCCAAACCCACTGCAGTAGACCACCCAAATTTTGTACAAACGTTGGTCATATAACCAAATTATATTTAGCAAAATTTCAGACATTCAGCTTCAATAGGTACAGTAGTGCTCATATAAAAAAAAGGTGTATGACCTTTTACTCTAACCCGTGGTAACCCACTTCCGCCAATTTGTTGGCCTAAATTTGTTACACAAACTTTGGCCATAAAACTTAACTACCTTTGACAAAATTTCAAATATCCAGCTTTACTATGTATAGAGTTATTTTCATATAAAAAAAAAAGTTGTATGGCAGCTACTCAAACCCGTGGCAAAATAGCTGGATTTCAATAGCGATAACAACTATATGAATTCGTGAAAATTTTAAAATCCTTGCTCGTTTATTTTTGAAGTAATCGCGCGGACGAACGAACGGACATACATAGCTTAATCGATTTATTTTTCGATTCTGATCCGATCCATACCTTTCAGGCTCTATCTATTCCCCCTTATTTTCTGCGTCACAAACATAATGGAAAATTTAGTACACCCTTTTGACTTATAGTCATACGGGTATAAAAAGAGAGTGCAATATTCAACTAAAAAACTCCATAAAAAACAAATCAATTACTATGAATATTTTGAAATAATATTTAATAAATTTGTAAAATAAATATATTATGAATATTTAAATAAAAATATAAAGTATAAAAAGTATACTTCTACTGAATTAATGAAGTCTTAATGTAAACTGTATGAGTCATATTTAAAAAAAAAAAAAAAAACGAAAAATGATAAAAAGCTAAGGGTTTTTAGAAAAGCACATTTCCAAAATTACTAAGTTAAATCCAAGACAAATACATAGTCTAGGAATTTTTTTAAGTAATTTTTTATCAAAAACTATACTGTATACGAGTATTTACTTAAGTCTTTTATACATAATTAAGAAAAACTAAACACATATTAAAATATAATGTTGGAGTATTCATTTTAAAGAATATTTAAAAAAAAAAAATTGAACATGATTTTCTTGATGACTAATACTTATTTCCAAGGATCTAACTCCTTTCAAAAGTTCAAGTTTCTAACTTAAATCATTTAATTTTATTTTTGTCATATTTTCAAAATTAAGTTTCGTATAACCGTTATAAAATCTCCATGACAACTCAGTATAATATATTTATTTTACACAAATAGCTTGTGAAAGCAGCTGTTGTTGGTTTTAGATCAAAGATATAAATTTATACAGATAATAGGTGTGTATATTAATGAGTTCTAGGACTACCTTATTAGTTTTTCTAAACTAAGTTACACTTTTCTGTTCTAATTTTTTTTTTAAGTTCTGTTTTGGGGATTTTTTTTTTTCTTTTATTTTGTCAATTATTTACAAATTTTTATTTGTTTCAGACGTAAAAATTTTAAAACTTTTAAAAAAATTAAAAAAAAAAAAATTTAAACAAAAAAGCAAATAAAAATCTGAAAATTTAATAAAATCGATAAACAATTATTTGTCAATTTTGAAAACTGAAAATGTAGAACAGAAAAGTGCAAAAAAGCGTTCATTAGTTTTTCTTCTATGTTGTTCTAAGTAGTCCTAAAAAGTGTTTGACGTTTAATTGTGTGCTATCCTGTCCTATTCTGAAAACTAATAAATAAACCTAATATATCCATTTCGCTTTCGAAGTTTAATTTTCATTCATTTATTCACCTTTATACTGTGGTTTTGTAAAAAAAAACCGGACGAGTGGGACAAACATGATATAGTAAAATTATTTTAGCACATTTTTTCCAAATTTTTTTTTGAAATGTGCTTAAAATTTATAATAATGTATATGACATAATTTAGTTTTGGAAATCAAATTGAAAATGGTTTAAATATTTAACTAGAAATATAATATTAAAATTAGAAATTAAAAAAAATAAAATAAAATTACTTTAGAATTATTTAAATATTAAAATAATTTTTAAAAATTTTTAAATAAACTTTTTTATTTATTTAACATTTTATTTTATTTCAAGAATTAAATTTAATGTATTAAATGAATTACTTATGGTTTAGGATTCCAATGTTGTCTTATTTTATTTAAATTATAAATATTTATAATAAAAATTTTTATTATTGTATTTTAATAGTTTTTTTCAATTATTTAAAGTATATCTTGATAAATTGAATTCTCACAATGCACTGGCAAATCAGTTTTTAACTTTTTTAATAAATATATAAAAATTTTTTTTTTATAAGTAAAAAATTAATTTAATTTTATTTTTAACTGTGGTTTTTTCGGTTTAGTTTGAAATCAGGATTAGCATAAAAATTTTAAAATTATATTAAAAGAGTTACGTTATATATTGTATTAAAGTTTTAAGAAAATTCCAGTTATTAAATATACATATTTAATTTAGTATTTTTAATGAATACACATTTTAATATATTATGATCGAAACGAAACGCTCTAAACTCTGGTAGGTAATTAATCTCTAAAGATATAATTGGTGTAGACTCAAGTGTATGGATCGGATCAGAATCGAAAAATAAATCGATTTAGCTATGTATGTCCGTCCGTCCATCCGCACGATAACTCGAAAAATAAAGGAGCTAGGATTTTGAAATTTTCAGAAATTCATTTTTATGCAATAGCCGTCATCGCCATTTAAATCCATCCACGTGTTCGAGTACCTGCCATACAACTTATTTTGTTATATGAGCATTACTCTGTACTTATTAAAGCCGGGTGTCTGAAATTTTGCCAAAAGTAGTTTAGTGTAATGGCCAAAGTTACTGCAAAATTTTGTTGGTCTACTGCAGAGGGTTCGAGCTGCCATACAACTCTTTCTTTTATATGAGCTTGACACCAAATAAAGCTGTATGTTTGACATTTAGCCAAAAGTAATTAAACGGATGATATAATGTTTATATTACAGTCAAACGGGTATCCCAGAGTTGACACAATCTACTCTACTACACTCTTCCTCGTTTTTAAGTTTTTAAGGATTTTAGCTACTTTGTTTAATCTATTAAATTAAAATTAATAAGTAAAAAATTAGGTACAAAATGAAGGATATAATATTTGGTTCAGGCAGTTAAGTGCGTCAGCACTCAATATTTTAAATACTTTATAGTTGAAATATTATGTATGTAAAAAAGTTAAAGGAAAGGTTTTTTTTCTCCATTATTGTAAAACGCTTTATTATTTAATAAAAAATTGTAATATTATAAAATAATAATAAAAAAAAAAATATATAAAAGAATTGAAAATATATATATATATATATATATATATATATTATTCGTATTTATTATTTATGTGTTTTGTATATAACATTATATAAATTGGATTATTATTCGACGAAACCTGGATTTTTATACGATGTATTAGCTTCCTTATATAGTGGATTATTATTCTAAAATATAATAAAATTTTAGCATTTTTTTTTAAATATGTATATACATATATATAATGATTTTAATATTGTATTTAAAAAATTTACTTTATTCCATTCCAATTTTTTTTTCTCCATTTCAAATTTAGCAAATTCGCGTTTATCTTGTATTGTTGTAATTACTTTCCATAGTAATATTGTTAATATACCCAAGATTAAAGTTACCAGTATAACATATAATACGGTTTTTATATTTTTGGTAGACTCATTTTCCGGACAAATTTTTTCTTTTTCAGCTCTTACTTCTAATTTATCATCAACTTCTCTATATTCAAAATTAAACTCACATTTGTTAATATCCATTATTTTACATAATTCCCATCTTTTTTCGTTATCACTATGTTTTTGAATACTTTTAATATTATTAATAACAGTTGCATCAAATAATGTACATTCTCTTAGGCATTCATTTGATTTTTTTAATATACCAGTTTTGTAAACTTGACATTCAACACAATTCTTCAATTCTTGACAACGTTTTGTACATGTTGGACAATAATAATTTTCACAATATTTACCATAATAATCATTGTCACATCTAATAATATTTAAATATTTTTAATTTTATAAAATTTTGGTTTTTTATAATTTAAATTACCTGCATTTTCCACATACACAGTCTCCATGACCAGAACACATATCCTTGTCAAACGATTTAAAACACTTATGATTTGAAATTTCACAATTACAATTTGATCCTTTCCAACTCTTTTTACACGCACATTTGCCACATTCACATATTCCATGATCTTCACCGCCACAAAGGACACCTTCAATTCTTGGACATGACATATTATCACATTCACAATAATCTCCAAAATAAATTTGCTCAGAATTTTGTTCTTTGTTACACTCACATATACCACAAACACATGTACCACGACCATTGCACTCTATTATATCACTTGCATTTTGTTTACAATTTTTGTGATAGTCATTATTGCAACTACATATTCCACATTCATATGTTGCACGTTCATGACATTTTTTTGAATTTTGAATAGAATTTTTACAATTACAATTACATATCATTTCTAAATTAACTGTTATAGTTTCACTGATACCAACTGGTTTTATTTCAAAGGTTTGATACCAATCTTCTTTTTTTTTTGGGCATTCTGAAAAACTGATTTTAGCTGTAAATTCAACTAAACTGTTATCTTTTAATTGGCTACACTGATTTTGTTCCATTTTGATACCATTTTGATCTAAACATGCTGTATAATATCTAACATTAATTGGTGACTTTGCATTATCTTTTATTTCAATATTACTGGTGATTTCCTTAAATTATATATATATATAAACAAAAAATGTGAATTTATTTTTAATTAATTAAAAAAAGACTTATCATTGCACTTACATTATAATGACGTTTTAAAATGTCAATAATATTTGAAGATTCTTTATCTATGATGGCAGCTGAAGCACCTTGTATTGTATCGGATAGGTTTTTATAAATACTATAGACATTTTTAGTAACAGCAAATATCATATTGATAGAATTTTCTTTCGCTATGTAATTTAAATGGGAGACACTTGGATAATCTAAAATTTCTGCATGTGTATATTGATTATTTTCCATGTGACATTTACCATCATTAGGTTCTATCAAACCAGCCAGCTAACAAATTTTCGAATATTTAATTATATTTATTATAGGTTTGTTATGTAAATATATTTATATTTTACTTTTCCATCTCCTGCATAATGAAAAGAAGCATCTGTTGAAAACACTATTAAATGACGTGCATCTTTACGCCAACCAATATGTTTTTCGCATACCATAGATTGCATTAAAGCATCAAAACCACCTTCTGGTGCATCTAAATTGCCAGAAACTTCAGAAGTTCTTACTTCTGCCTAAAAAAAAAGAAACTATAATAAGCTGGGATGTATAAATAGAAATAATATTAGGAACTACATTATGTTATACATAAATAAATATATGTATAAATGTATCTTGTGCAATAACAATGATTTTAAAATAAAACAAAATATTTACCGCAAATTGTTTTGAATTGTTAGACAATGACATGTGATGTTTATAAGAATATGGAGGAGCACAGGGAGTGCCCCATCTACAAGGATTTTGTAATCTGAAAGATTAATAAATTTGTATTTAAAAATATTAAAATATTATATACATATATATTAAAAATAACCTAATTTCTGACATATCAGTGAATGGCATTAAAACTTTATCTACAAAGGATCCAAAACCAAGGCAAAAATTATTTGTTATATTTCTCATTTGGTTTGCTAACTCTTCTCCTAAAGTTGATAACTTGTCTTTGTGAGCTTTCATAGATGTTGATAAATCCATAAGATAATATAAATCTAATGGATAATCTTCCGCTTGTGAGTACTGAAAATCTAATTCATAAACTTCATCTATAAAAATTAAAAAAAAAATAAATAATGGAACAAGTATGTATAATATAGGTAAAGTAGTTGAATCTACAAATTAATAATTATTTTATTAAAAAAAAAGAATATTAAAATATTTGCATACTTGGTCTTAATTTTAATGATACGTGTTGTGGTTTTATTTGGACAATTCTTTCATTTCCTTTTAACTTGATATTTTTCTTTAATTTTGTACGAGTTAATTCTTCTGATTTTTTAATTGTAATTTCAGATTCTGGGTTAATTGTAAAATTTTTCGAACATGAGTAATATAAATCAGATCCAAATTCATTACACCTTGATTTATTTGAAAAATCTTCTCTGGTACACCATGTACAATTTAAAATTTGTATACACTCAGAGCACTTTAATTTATTAGTACATTTTTCTGTACTTGGTGAATTTGCAATTGAAAAACTTAACAAGGAAATTCCAAAAACTAAAGTGTAAAATTTAGTTTCCATATTATTAGTTTTTTTTTTTTATTATTTTGTGCCCTTATTTTTTCAAATATGTGATAATTAGTTTATGATCAGCTTTGACTTCTACAAAAAATAAAGCAAATAAATGGGTACTAATTTAGTAAAAATGAAAATGAAAATAAAAATGAATTAACGAATCTTTAATAATTTTTGCTAAATTTTTTTTAATACTCGTTAAATCCATTTCGAATGGCATTAAAAAAAATTTTAGGTCTTAATTAAAAGCAGTATTTCTAAAACTTTTTAATGACGTGTTTGTATTTTTAATTTAAATCAATTTTTATGATGTAATTAAATTCGAATTATAGAATGTATTAGTCATATAATAAAAAATTTGAAGTTGAAATAAGAATTAATTACAAAATTAACAAATATGTACTTAAATTAAGATAAAACTTTCATATAAGTATTTAAAAAAAGAATTTTTCAAAATTATAACATTTATATTTTAAGATGGTCAGTTTATTATTTAATTAATGGAAACCTGAATAAATAAAAAAATCTATATTATTCAACAGTATTTTATATATATATATATATATATTTTTTTAAATAATCCAAAAGTTACTTACTTATTAAATTAAACAAAATTCACTGATTAAAAAAATAAAAAATTGCAGTTAAATTTAACATTTTTATTTTAAAATAAAATATAAATGTACTTATATGTGTTTGTGGTTTTTTTGGTTAATTTTTAGTTTAGTTAAAATTTTGTTTGAAATTTCACCAAATTAAATTTACAAAGAGATATTCATTAATGGCTTTAGAGCACATTGGCTAAAATGCTTACCTCTCAATCTATAAACCTAGATTCAAATTATAGTAAAGTTAGTTTAAAATCTGATTTAGCTTCTGTTGGTCATTGTAATTTGTTTATTATTGTGTTGGATGGCTATTGTTCTACATAAATTAATTTAATAATATTGTACTAAATGAAAGGTAATATATGGTAACACTATACAGGTATATAGTATACAGGTAATTAGTTTTTTAATCTGAAAACAAAGACGAAAAGTATAAATGAAGCATTTCGAAACAGTTTTTCCATTGTTAAAAGAATTCGATATTGCGTCCTTCGAATCAAAGGTGGGCACTTTAACGAACTGTGCCACAACGCTTATTAGTATTTCATAAAATTGTACATGTATATTATATTTTATTTTTAAATTCATTCTGTACGATTTTATTTTCAAAATGAGAATAGTAAACTTCAAAGTGGAATAGTAAATTTCAATATGAGAATAACAAATTTCAATATGAGAATAACAAATTTCAATATGAGAATAACAAATTTCAATATGAGAATAACAAATTTCAATATGAAAATTTTTAAAATCAAAATGAAAGCAGTAACCCTTTAGATTATTCTCAATAAATATTGTAAATTTAACAGTAGAATTATAATTTGCAAATATTTTTTTTTAGAAAAATTAAAAAACCAAAAAAATGTCTACAAAAATTTAAGAAATAGAATATAAAAAACGAAATTACATGTCCTGTCAAACATGAATGGAGGCGGGCGACAACTTCAGGCGTACGATTAACGTTCTATAATCAAAAGCATATAGTTGGATATGAGAGGTAGAAATCGTATAAAAACGAGGAGGGAAAAGATTTAAAAAAAATTACAGAAATTTATTTATATTATTTTGTTGAAATGATAACTGAATATAACTAAAGCATTACATTAGTGGAGATCATTGATTTTTGATTATTAGATTTAAGTGCTATAGAAATATAAAAGGCAAAAACCTAAAACCTAAAAAGGGAAATTCCTCAGAAAACAAACAAAAGTAGAAGGAGTACGTTTAACGCATTTTAGAATTTCGGTCCTAAAATAAACCGGTTTTGTTTATGGATGAAAAGAATTTAAATATTCATATTTCAAGATTACAAGGCAGACATGGTTAATTAGTTGTTATAGCAATTAACAACCTTGTCATAGTAAAATTAAAGAAGTTTTGCAGGAGCAAGAGTTCAATGTTTAATTCCATTGAAAATGTTTGGTCTGTGGTAAAGAGTTACGTGAAAAAAGACAGCAAAAACGAATTATTCGTCAAAGAACAGAGAGTAAGAGCCTCAAAAAGCCTTATGGAAGAAGGTCTACAAACAATTACACGAACAAAATGTGGCAATTGTATCGCAATCATTCAAAAAAAAATACACTTCATCTCTTAACTTAGGAAATGCGCTTGTTATATTTTAAATGTTATTTAAAATATTTTGTGTTAATATTAATTGTTTTAAATTAAATTAAGTTAAAATATAATCTCATTCCACTTTAAAGTTTACTATTCTCATTTTAAAACTAAAATGGTATTGAATATCATTTATAATTATAGTGCTTATATGGAAAGAGTGACATAAAGTCTATGGCATATTAGGGATACTTGGCAACTCTGCATATAAAGAAATGGAGTTACTCTGATGAATTTGATAATATTTCTTTCTAAATTAATAGCTCTAAAGTTTTTTCTAGAGTTAGGAATGATTATTTATTAGTAAAATGAAGTCTTTAGTTCTGGAAAGTGTCCAGATTGAATATGGTTTGTATTTCTAATTCATGTTCCATAAGTCTTTATATTCAAAGCATTTAAAATAAATAGTTGATTTTTCTGAAGGATATTCCTAATCTCTTTTAATATTACAGTCTCCTCTCCTCTTGATATTTATAAATGATCTACTTTAAATAAATTACAATAAACAGATTTTCCATCAATTGACTAAATTTAAGAAGAACCTAACAACCTTTTCGGAAATATCTCTCCGAAATTTTTCCATCTCCCAAAACTGTGGTATTTCCTTAAATTATTTCATTCATTTATATCAAACATGTGTTAAAGTTTTTCACCATCTAAAGAAATTCCAATTCTAAAGATCGGTAAATAGACGATCGGAAAATAGAGTGAAATTATAAAAAAAAAATAGATTTTTAACAATATTTATATTTATTTAATATTTAAATATATATATATATATATATATATTTTTAAATATAATATAATATATATATTTAATTCATTCAATTTTATTTATCAACTTTTTTAAAATTTTATTTATCAACTTTTTTAACAAAAAAAGTATATCTGTATAATAAAATATTCTTAAATAAACAATTTAATATTATTGATCTTTACTGAAAGCTGGATTTTGATATGAAGCTTGAGCTACTCTGTATAATGGATTATCACTCTAAGGTAGAATCAAATAAAAAATTAAATCAAATATTTTATATTTTATTTGAATAACTTACTGGACCCCATTTTGCCAATAGTTGTTGTCTTTCAAATTTTAGATATTCCCTTCTATCATGAATTGTTGTTGTTACTTTCCATGAAACTAAACCAAATAAACCGAATGCTAAAAATGGTAAAATTATTGTTGATGCTGTTTTAACTACTGAATCTTGACGTGGACATTTTTTTCCCTTTTCAGCTCTTACTTTCAATTTATTATTTACTGTATACTCAAAAATAAATTCACAATTATTTTTATCTACAAGTTTACATAATTCCCATTTTTCAGTATCATTATCTTTCCTTTCTTCAATTTTATCTACAATTGTTGCATTAAATAATGTACAATTATTAATACATTCATCATTTATAACTGAAGTTTCATTTTTATAAACTTGACATTCAATACAATTTCTAAATTCTTCGCAACGTTTCTCACAAGTTGGACAATTTTCACAAAATTCCCCATGATATGGAATTTCACATCTAAAAATGAAATTTATTAATAATTAATTTTTTTTAAAGTTTTATTAATAAATTAAAATATATATTTTACAGGCAATTGGCACATGGACAAGTTCCATGACCTGAACAAATTTCATCGTCAGATGATTGAAAACAATTTTTTTTTGAAGTTGAACATTCACAAGTCAAACCATCCCATCCTATATTGCAATCACATTGCCCGCATTCACAGGTTCCATGTTCTATGCCAGAACATATCAGATTATTTGAACGTGGACATGAAAAATTATCACATTCACAATATTTTCCATAATAAATTTCATTCGAATTTTGTCGTTTATTGCATTCACATTTGCCGCAAATACAATTACCAAAACCACTGCAAGTGCTATCGTTATGTCTACAACCTTTCAAAGAATCTTCTAAATCAACGTACACGCTATATATTTTATGTTTAAATAATTATTATTTTATTTTTGTTTTGTATATATATATATATATATATATTGGAAAATTATTATACCTTGGACATTCGCATTCTTTTCCAGAATATCCTTCATTACATTTGCATATACCGCATTCATTAGTTCCATGTTCATTGCATTTTTTTGAATCTTTTTCATATAGATGATTAGAACTTTTACAATCACAATCGCAAATCATTTCTAAGTCAACTGTTATTCTTTCATCAATGCCGACTGGATATATATAAAATGTTTGCTTCCAATCTTTCTTTTTCGTTGGACATTTTGTAAAGCTTATTTGAGCTCTGAATTCAATAAGACTGTCATCTTTTAATTTATCGCATTTATTACTTTCAATTTCATTATCATTTTTATTTAAACAAGTTGTAAAATATTTAATGTTAACCGGTCGCATAGCATCATCTTTAATTTCAATATTGCTTGTAATTTTCTAAAATTGTAATTTAAAATACATAAACATTATTTTGAACATTCTATTTTAAATTAAAATTAAATTATTAAAATCCTACATTATATTGTTTTTTTATTAAATCTAGAATATTTGACGAATCTTTATCTATTATACCAATTGAAGCACTCTCAATAACATCAGATAATTCTTTGTAAGTTTTTTCGACATCTTTAGTAACTGCAAATATCATATTAACAGCATTACTAATTAAAATTTTATTTAAATGATAAACGCTTGGATAATCTAAAATTTCTGCATGGGTATATTGATTATTTTCCATATGACATTGGCCATCATTAGGTAGGATTATACCAGCTAACTAATTTGTGTAAGAATTGTTTAAGTTTCAATTTATAAAGACTTTTTTTTTTTTTTTTAGAAAGTAACAACTTACTTTTCCATCTCCTGCATAATGAAACGAAGCATCTGTAGAGAATATTATTAAGCGACGAGCACCTTCACGCCATCCTATCTGTTCACCACATACTACTGATTGCATAATTGCATCGAAACCACCTTCAGGTATATCATTATTAGCAGAAACTTCAGCTTCTTTTACCTTAAGCTATAATATGAACAAATAATAAAATTTAATTTTTTTAAATTTAAGAGTATCAATGTTATAAGAAGTTAATACATATATCTGTGAAAAAGAATTTCTTTAAAAAAAAGTATCAAATGGCCTGGAGCTTGTAAATTGTTTCAAAACACTTTGGATTGAATTGAAAATTTTTTAGTTTTTGATTAGTTTATTTTCCTAAAGAAAAGAGCGATATACTTCTCAATTTTGAACAGGTATAGACTTGAGTCCATGTGACAATCGGTACGTTCGCAATCGAGAAGCAATTTTAATATATCCGTGAGTCGTGTCGCACAGGTATAAAAATTGATTTATTTTTAGTTGTTCATTTAAATTGCTTTTTATTTTAGCTTTATACAAATGGATAAGTTATTAGCAAATTAATTACAAATGTTAGATTATGTTATTTTAAATATTCTATTCATAATTTACCGCAAATTGACTTGTATTTGTACTCAACGACATGTGATTTTTATATGAATAAGGTGGTGCACAGGTTTTTTTCATATCCAGGCAGGGATTTTTTAATCTATAATCACAAAAAAAAAAAAAATTAGTTAGTTATTCAGTATTTTTATTACATATACACAAAAAGAAATAATTTTATAAGATTACGCTTGTGGCGTTGTTTCAGTAAAAGGCATCACAACTTTATCAATAAAAGAACCAAAACCAAGTTTAAAATTTTTTGTTATGTTTTTCATTTGAGAGGCCAATTTATTTCCCAAGTTTGATAATTTGTCTTTATGTGGAATCATCGAATATGATAAATCCATAAGATAATATAAATCTAATGGATAATCCTCAGCTTGTAAAAATTTAAAATTCAAATCATAAACTTCATCTAAGAATTATTAGAAGAAAAATAAAAATTTGAAAGAAAAGATTTAAATTAAAATATTTTTAAATATTTATAATAAATTCAAATTATTTAGTTCGATTTTAAATAAAAGAACTATTATTGAAAAATACATAAAATTCATATACATACTTGGTCTCAATTTTAAAGATACATGTTGAGGTTTAATTTGTATAATCTTAAGATTTTTATTTTTATTTTCTCTTAATTCTTTATTTTTCAATTTATTTCGACTTAATTCATCAGTTTTTAAAATTTTAGATTCTGATTTTGGATAAATTGTAAAATTTTCTGGACATGAATCTGTTCCAATTTCGAAACATCTAAGTCCAACTAAAAAATTTTCTTGTGCACACCATATACAATTTGGAATTCGAATACAATCAGCACAATTTAATTTACTATTGCATGTCCTAGATAAATTACCGTTAGAAAAGGTTATTAAGGAAATTCCTAGAAGAATAGTATAGAAGTTGACTTCCAGATATTTAGGTAGCAAAGTCATATTAATCAATTTTCAAAACAAAAAAACAACGTATAATTGAGACCTGAAAAAGACAAAAAAGTTTATTAAGTTACTATAGTTAATATTAAATTGTTTTATTCTTAAAGTATATGTTTCGAAACCTATGTTACCTATAACATGTTACAAATCACAAAATTATGTTCGAAAATTTAGCTCGGATGTGTTTTAAAATTTGACCTATTTATTACAATTTGCAGGATGATGTTTATAATTTTTTATATGAAGCATTTATTAGATCAAAATTTATTTGGAGAAGTCTATAGGATGACCTAGCCCTTGTATAACCTACTGAGGAGTCCAATAGCTTTTTTTTTTTAAAGTAAAACAAATATTTGCTTTTATTGGCATGTAATCATTTTCAAATACATTCGATACATTCAATACATTCAATACATTTTTGTATAATTTTAAAGTTGGTAAATTTTTTTTAAATAATTTATAATTTTCAATAATGCACTTAACTTATAAGACAAGAAAGACTTGTAAAAGTAAACATTATAACTTAATATTATATTTGTGATTTTTATCACAAGAGTTTGAAACTCCTAAAATCTTTTCTGTGTTTTTTCTATAAAGGAGTTTTTGAGTAGAAAAACTTCTTTCGAAACTGTCTGAGCTAAATTTTTGTTGTAGTTCCAATGGAAAGTTCAGCAGAACAAAGGATGAAACAACTTCAATTTTAGTTTTAGTAAAACATTGTTTATTTGTAATCGAATTTAATCTTAAAAATTTTTTACTCACATAACTTGTATAATATAAATTGAAAAATATCGATTTCGATTAAAATTAGTATATTATTATTAATTCGTTTTTTTTCCTTTTTTATTTATTATAATTTGAACTAAGCAATGTTAACTTATATAGCTCTAAATATTAACTAATATTGAAAAACTATTATCTCAGTATATTGTTATTGAAAAACAATAATTCAAAAATTTGTCGGCCACTTCATGAGCTGAGACTAGAATAATAATTAAACAAGTTTTGTGGTTTTGTTTTATTATTCATGTTAAACGTAGTAAAATTCTGATTTTTAATAAGGGATTTTCCTAAGGAAGTATTTGTTACGCATTTTACAGAACGCATTTTATTTTAAAGTTTAATGAAATAAGACTATAAAACAAACAATTATTCAATGAAATTTATTTTAATTTTAAATGTTTAATTTTTCAATTTAATATTTCAAAAAGTTCTCCATGATAAAAAAAATCTCCAAACACATCAAATCTAAAAATAAAATTTATATAAAATTACTTCTATATTAAATTGTTATAGTTTTTTGTTTTAATAATTTTAATTTATCGCGTTTGGACAAGTTGGACAATTTTCACAAAATTCCCCATGATATGGAATTTTACATCTAAAAATGAAATTTATTAATAATTAATTTTTTTTTTAAAGTTTTGATAAATTAAAATATATATTTTACTGGCAATTTCCACATGTACAAGTTCCATGACCTGAACAAATTTCATCGTCAGGTGATTGATAACAAGTTTTTATTGAAGTTGAACATTCACAAGCCGAACCAGTCCATCCTATTTTGCAAGCACATCGACCACATTCACAGTATCCATGTTCTTTGCCAGAACATAGCAGATTATTTGAACGTGGACATGAAAAATTATCACATTCACAATATTTTCCATAATAAATTTCATTAGAATTTTCTTTTATATTGCATTCACATATTCCGCAAATACAAATACCAGAACCACTACAAATGATATCATCATTTTGTCTACAACCTTTCAACGGATCTTCTAAATTACCGTACACGCTATATATTTTATTTTTAAATAATTAAAATAAAATTGGAATTTAATAAGCACATTATGTATATACCTTTGACATTCGCAATGTTTTCCAGAATATCCTTCATTACATTTGCATATTCCGCATTCATATGTACCAAGTCCATTACACTTTATTGAATCTTTTTCATAAAGTTGATCAGAATTACTATTATGACATATACTAGACACATTAGCTACAGAAAAAGTTATTAATGAAATTCCTAGAAGGATGCTGAAGTAGATAACTTCTAGATATTTAGTTTTCAAAGTCATATTATTCAAAATAAATATTTATAACCTCTGCTTAATTTCTAAAAATTTAAAAAAAAATTATTATGTTTTTTAATTAATTTAAATTTTTTTATAATTGTAGATTGGTTTATTTTAATATTTAATTGCATAATTATCTGGATCAGAGAGACTTAAAATATAGTTAAATTGTTTATCTCGCTGTTTTTTATTTGTAGTGTGATGGAAAGGTGATATGTTGTAAAACGCTTAAAATTAAATTTACTAAGACCACGTACTTGAAATTTAGAAATATTCAGTCTCATATGCCACAACTTGGATTATTATAAAAATTGCTATAAAACTGTGTTAACTCATTGAGATCTCAGTATTAACTAACACGGGAAAAATATTTTATTTTGAAAAAACTGTTATCACAAAAATTCTTATACTTTTTTATTGTATTATAGAATATATACACGTATAAAATTATTCTAAATTTGTCTTTTTTCGGCTATATTTAAATCTAAGACTTGCTAAATACAAAAATTTAATAAATCTTGTGATTGTAATTAAATATTTAATATTAATTAATAATATGTTGATTTTTAATATAGGTTTGTATTTTTTTTTAAGTGCTAAAAGTTCAAATGTTAGGCTATACCGAGAAAACAGACTGGATTTTTTGCCAATCGACTACGTTCGGTTCTGAAAAAAAATGGTTTAAGTTTGAGACAACCACACAATTAGTTGTGCAAACAGAATAAACTGGTATTGCTACTTCTATCAGTGGTGGAAACCGAATCAATTTTTGTCGCTCCTTCTTTTTGCCTGTTGTGCCTTTGTGTGTAAGTTGTTTCTATATTTTTCAAATCAATATTTTCTCTGGCTCAAGATGTCATTATTGATGAAACTTTGCCAAACATTTAAAAATAAACAAAATTTTTGTTATCTTACACTTTTGTAAGTTAATAGTAAATATTGAAATTTATTAATTTTTTTTTAAAACTTATGATTTGTAACATCTATTCATTTGTCTTCATTATCATTTGTTTGACCTTATGATCTAATTATCATTTAGTGTTTTTCATAATAATAAATTTTGGTTAAGTTATTAATGACAAAAGAATATAATATTCATTAAAAAAAAAACTAATTTCTATGATTTAATAAAGCTTTATTACTGATTATGCCCATGACATATTATATAGGTTTTGAACAGAATATGCAGCATTTATGTGTTCTCCTTCGCCTATGATTTTATTGTTTACTTGTATCATGGCGACTTGTCCATACACAGCAATTTTTTTTTGGTAGTAGTTGCACCTGAAATTCTATACACCAGGATAGTAGCAGATTTTTAATAAAGTTTTAATGTTTCTAGCACTTGTTATAATTTTAGAAATAATCGACCTACAATATTTCAGCAATGGATTAGGCTTAACATTGCAGCTAAAGTTATTACAACAATAACTTTGGAAAAAAAAGCAAAAGACCAACGATTAGTTTTTCGTTTTGTTGTGGACTAACCCAAAATTTTGTTTAGCGTTAGATGTGCTCCAAGCTCCAACTAAATCTTTATTTTGAATATAGTACAAAAATGTATGTGCATATAGTGGTGGTAGTAAAGTTTTATTACTTCAATCAGTTCCAATTAACGTCATGTTCCATGAATTTGAACCATAGCTAGTTGTTATAGCAATTTTAAAACGGTATGTTCACTGATGGTTGTGATATGGAAAAAAAATATTCTATCTATACAAATACACATTGATGCTATACTAAAAGAAACAATTATTTTTATATTTTTATATTTTATTTTTTTACTATGTTAATTCCATTAAAAATATTTCGACTATTTCAAGCATACCAATTTACATTGTGGGAATAAAGGTTAAAACTTTAAAATTTTTAAAAACAATTTATTAGAAAACCGTTCAGTTCGATTCAGCATATTATGATAAATTGGAGCGCCAAAAATTAATACTCAAGTCAAGTATCTGCTACATAGATGTTTTGCAACAAAATATTTCTAAATTTTGTTGAGAAATAAAAATTAAAAAAAATATTTGTTGTCAAACTAAATGCGCCGCTTGAAGAAACATAATTTTGCTGAAAAATTAAAAAAAAAAATAAATTTAAGAGCTTGATACTTGTGTAATAAATTGCTTAAAACTTTAAAGCGCATTAGTTAACTGATGGGGCTCATTGATTTAAATATTTGCTTTATTTTTTTTATATTATAAATTTATTTTTAATTAAAGCTTTGAAAATTTACATTCCACTTGACTTTTACCTTAAATAACTGAATAAAAATAATTTTTATACCAAAAAAAAAAATTAACACTTATGTTTATTTATTATAGTCCCCTACCACGTACAATGTGATTACTAACTAATAAGTGAGTGATTGAGCCTTTTCTTTTTAGGTATGGCAGATATACAGGTATTTTAAATACATATTAATCTATTATTGATATACCTAAATTATAATTTTTTATTAGATATGTTCGATTGAAATGCTGACGTCCTAACAACTACGTCACCGAACAGATATAATAATTTTCAAAGAATAAAAATAATTTTCAAATAATTAATAAACCCTAAAGCTAAAATTTCGTTATGGTAGTACAGTACTGTAGTACACGGTCCAAACGAATAGAAAAGTTTTTGACATACAATTAAAGGAAAAATGATTTTTATATTGTTTTCGAAATTGTCCATTTAAGTCGCTAAACTCTATCTCTACCAAATCTCTACACAATCTATTGAATTTAAATTGTTAAATTTTTATAAAATAAACCAATTTTTAATTTTTGGGTAATTAATACCACCTGGTTATTTTTTATGGTTTTTGCAAGTCGTCCCTCAACTTCCAAAACTAATATAAAATAATAGATATTAAGGGAATCTGCACTCCTTCTTAAAATGTATGAAATGTCAGTTAGCAATTTTCTTCCAAAAATTTTGAAAAATGGAAATTTATGGAAAAAAGCTCCTGCGTAAACCTATAAGGGTAAATTAAAATTCATTTTGGCACTCCTGCGATATCTTGGCTATGTAGCAATAATTTTACAATGAATTAAAACCAGTTGTAAAAAATATCCTAATATCCTTTAGATTCAGAACTTCCTTTACCATTTACAAGTTTTTAAATTTTGATTCAATTGTCAAAAGTTATAATTTAAAAATAATAATATTTATAACACTATTCCTCAAACTGTTTTAAACAAACTGATAAAAACTAAAAAATAAGTATAAAATAAAGTCACTAAACATTTTTTTTTTAATTATGTATTTTTTTAATAAATAAACAGGAACTTTTTATCAATAATAATTCTGAGGACCTTATTTATTTTATTATAATTTTAATTTTTAATTTAAAAGAAATTTTATGTGAAAACAGAAAATTACACAATTTAATTTTTAGATCTTAACATTATAAAAAGCTTATATGTAGTTAGAAAATAATATTTTATTCTCTCCATATTCTAACAAAAGTCACCACAAGCCCGAATAATGAATTTCTATGTTTTCGGCGGATTTAAGAGAAATTTGATTTCGAAAGAAACAAATCATATAAAATTTCAGGAATGATGTTTTTACTGTCAAGTAGAATTTCAGAGTTAGATTTTGAAACTGACAACTCTAAATCTCTAACTTATTTTCAGATGCGATAACAGAAAACCTAAAAATTTAAAAATAAAATTAAAAAAAGAAATAGAAAGTGTTCTTTCTTATACCTTTTTAACTATAGTTCGCGGGATGATTCAATAATCGTTATAGCTGCTGACAATTTCAACAATCGACATGCCATTGCTGAATATCTGATTTGTTAGCTTTTTTTTATGGTACTCCACCACGTTAACATTTAATAAGCTGAATTAGATACATTTGCCTCTCATTACGCGGCGCCACCCCGCTTGTGTTATAATCGTCAATATTTTACAAATTTTAGTTTATTATTGCGCAAATTGTACTCAAATTTACTATCGACCAATGGAAACTTTTTGCTTTGCAGTTTTAAAATTAGATAAAAATTCTGTTTGCAGTGTTTCATTTCCATTTCAAATTACAATTTACAGGTTTGGGATGTTTCGTTTTCAAATATTTTGACATTTGCAGATTTTTAGAAGTCAAAACAAAAAAACGGCAAAATAAACGATGTAAACAAAGCACATTGAAATTTTTAAAGAAATTATTTAAAAAAAAATACTTTTAAAGTAATTAATTTGAATAATCAGAACTATTTTTAAAAATATTTTGTTTAAAATTTTCTTTAAAATGTCAAAATCTTAAACGATCAACTTAACTATAGTTTATAGAGTATAGTTTCTTAGCAACCTTAGGAAAAACTTTCTAAAATTTCAATTTTAATTACATATTGATTAAACAAAATATTTAAAAATAAAAACAAGTTAAAAAAAATTAAGCCGAAAAATGGATAAACCTCGTATGATAGAGTACATTTATAAAAATTTAGAGTATACGGTTTTCGATGTTAAATGGATTCCATGTTCGGCAAAATTTCTTGTTATTGGTGTTCGTCCTAATGGTAATGGTATACTTCAAATTTATGAGTTAAATGGTGCTGAAGTTGATTTAGTGAAAACAATTGATAAAAAACAAGCATTAAAATGCTGTACTTTTGGTGCTTCTAGTTTAAGAAATCGCCATTTAGCTATTGGAGACTATGTTGGTAGGATGATGATTATGTAAGTTAGATATGTGGTATAAAAAAATAAGAGTAATACAATATTTTGAATTTTAGTGACTTAGAAAGACCAGACTTAGCAATATATAATGTAGAAGCTCACAAACAAATTATAAATTCAATTGATGGAATCGGCGGTACGCAATTAAGTTGTGGAGCACCGGAAATTGTAACTGGAAGTAAAGACGGAACTGTTAGAATATGGGATCCAAGGCAGGGTTCTGATCCTGTTGTTAATATTGAATCCGAAAGTGATGAATCAAAAGAATGCCGTGATTGCTGGACTGTAGCATTTGGTGATTCTCACAACAATGAAGAAAGAAAAATTGTTGCTGGTTATGATAACGGGGATTTAAAAATGTTTGATTTGAGAAATTTAGATGTATACTGGGAAACTACATTAAAAAATGGTGTATGTTCTGCAGAATTTGATCGTAAAGATATTCAAATGAATAAATTAGGTGTAACTACTTTAGAAGGTGGGCTTTATGTTTATGATATGAGAACATTCCACAAAGAAAAAGGTTTTGCTTACGTTCATGAAAAAAATGCAGGACGTTCTGTTGGAAGTAATGGTGTTATAACAGGTCCTAAATCAACAGTTTGGTGTGTTAAACATTGTCCACAGAATCGTGATATTTTTGTAACTGGAGGTGGAACAGGATCTGTCCGTTTATGGCAATATGAATATCCTGAAAAAAGAAAAAAAGATGATGGTGAAGGGGGTGATGTAGGTGTTGCTGGTACATTAAATATGTTACACGCGGCTACTCTTTCTACTCAACCGGTGCATTGTTTTGATTGGAGTCCAGATAAATTAGGTTTAGGTGTAGTTGGTTCATTGGATCAAGCTGTGCGTGTTATATTAACAACAAGGTTAAATTGTTTATAGATTAACTTTAAAACACGTTGGTTCTTAAAGGTTACAAATTTAAAAATTAGGACGGTTTATATCAAAAAAAAGAGTTTGCATGCATACATACTTTTTGTAGTCAATTCGTGTAATTGTAATTAAATTTTTGAAGGCATAACTTCATAATTATGAAAAAAGAATCTTTTCCTATTTTAGTTCAAATAATTGAAATATTTTTGTTTTTAATTTAAATAAAATATAAATATTTTTTTAAAATAAAACTCAATTGCATTGTTTTTCTAAATTTTTTTTAGGTTAATTTAATTAGAATAATAAATAGAAGAAAACATTTTCTGCAATTTAATAGAAAAAAGGCAGTTTGCGTAGTTTGCTTATGTTTTGAAATTTTAAAATGTTTTTTTTTTGAATAATATGAATTATAAATCCGGTTTTAATTATAATATCCCTTTAAATATAGATTTGTTATGAGTTAACCAGGACACCAACTATTAGCTGAATGGAATTCAAAAAAAAAAAAAATTAAATAAATTATTTAATATAATATAATATTTGTACTTAGTTTCGGCAATTATCTAATGTTTAACTCTTATTCAAAATTTTTTAAATACTTTTGTCTGAAAGGTTAGTATCATAAAAGGTAATATAAATTAAGTAGTTTCATTATTCTTGCACATACTGTTATATAAGTTTATTAAATTATTTCCATAATTATTTTTATTCTAATTTCGGGATAATGGTAATTTTCGTAATGTAATATAGTAAAAAAGTTTGTTCATTAGATCCGAAGCAAAATGATTTTTACAAATAGCAATTTTATAAATATGTACTAACTATTCATATAATTTCGAGATTACATAATCCGGAAATTTAGTTAATACATTGTTCATTGCAGACTTTGCTGAAAAACTCGGTACAACACAACTTTGTCATTATTTCTTTTTTTTTGCATTCTTAATGTTACAAAAAATTATTTAAATTTATTACAAGGTAAAATAACTAATACAATTAATTAATTAAAAAATAAAAATATAGAAAATATATAAGGTAAAATATTTTAATAATTCTTAGTGTTACAAAAAATAATTTAAATTTATTACAAGGTAAAATAACTAATACAATTAATTAATTAAAAAATAAAAATATAGAAAATATATAAGGTAAAATATTTTAATAATCAATAGGAAGAATATTTTAAAAATCAAAAAGAGATATAGTAGAGATAAACTGATAAAAGAGGCTGTATAAGAATTTTATAAATCGTGAAATGCTTAATTTGTCTAGCATGTATTTTCAAAATTGTTAAAAGTTCTGGAATACTTATTGCTAAATTCCTATAGTGATTATAAAATTTTCGAATTTTAAACGAGTAAAATGTTTGTTATCTCACTATTTATATTTCAATGTTTTATTCTTTTAAAAAAAAATAAACATGTATATTTTTTACCTAATTTCCTTTTCTCTTTTAGTATATAATTCACACACAACCCCATAGGATTCGTTGATTCAATATTAGGGGTGATTTTTATTTCGTTTTTTATTCAAAATCGTTTTGTTGTTTTTGTAAATTGGCTTGAAGCCAAATTTGAGGTTTTTAGAGCACAATATAAAAATATAAATATTTTTTTAAGAAAAAAAGGAAGAAATTTAATATTGGTTATTAGATAAAGAAATTTTATTTATAGTGTGAATTTATCATAAGAAATATGGGGAGAAAAATAAATTCAATAGGAAACAAAAAAAAAAGATGCCATTTTTTGAAATTTTTTAAAGCTTCATAACGATTTTAGGTCAGTCAATTAGGTCATAAAAATCCAATAGTATGTATTTTAAAAAACTAATGGAATGGACATTA
Source organism: Dolichopus griseipennis (assembly GCA_963082915.1). Taxonomy (NCBI): domain Eukaryota; kingdom Metazoa; phylum Arthropoda; class Insecta; order Diptera; family Dolichopodidae; genus Dolichopus; species Dolichopus griseipennis. The sequence goes on from OY720441.1 coordinate 362,681,229, forward strand.
AATTTTGATTATTAATAAACAACTTGATACGAAATTTTTCAATGTGTTGCTAAATCCGTTTTCTTAGCACTAGCCTAATAAGTTTTCAGGTCTGTGGTCTGTGGGTGCGGCGGAAATAAAATAAATACTTATATTTTTGAAGGAAAAAGAGGAATGCGATTGGATTAATAAACTTTGCAAAAAGAAGATATAATACGCGGAATCAATAAATAGCTCGAATTTTTATCTGTTTCTTTTTTGACGATATTGAATTAATTGCTTCAACAAAGTGTACAGCAACATTATCTTGTTACAAAAAAAATATGTGCAATTTTTGGTTATTCAGGATATCCATTTTAAAGTTAGATAAGTAAAACAATGACCCGTTTTACTTATCTAACTTTAAATTGGAAATCCTGAATAAAACATATAGAAATATTGGCTAAAAATGCTTGGGTGCTCATTACGCATAGTTTTTACAATATACATACAAACAATATACATAGTCAAAATTAAATTTATCTTTTTTTGTTTCACAAAAAAATTCTGCATATATAAAACTTTAAATTAACATTAACATTTGGTAAATACATTTCGAACTTTATATTTTACTTGCCAAGGTCGTTCAATATTTCCTTTTATTAATAATTTCATGTATTTTATAGAAATATATGAAAATAATTGAGGTATGAAAATTACATAAACAAATTTAAATAATTTTACTATTTTTTAAAAACTATTATACTCTTACAAAATAAGTATCCAGAGTCATACCTAGTGATTTGACATGTATGTTCGCCAAATCTATTTTGACTAGGTTTCAGTTTTTTTAATCATTATATTTCCTAAACCGTCGATTACTCGGTTGTAGCTTTAGTATAAGATTATGAATACTCATATATTAATGGTCCACTACACCAGATATATAATATCTATATCTTAAAATCTTATTCTAATTTAAATAATAAATTATAATAATAATTTCATCTCTTTATTTAAAAAACTTGATATAGAATTTAAGATATAATATACTATACATTTTTAGGTATTCTAAGTCCTAACCAAAGGCTAAATTCCGTTAAATATCTGTTCATTGGCTATAATAAATGAAATAACAGGACATAGTATATTATACAAGATATGTATAATATATGAGATGAAATTGAATAAGTTTCCAGAGTGGATTCCAGTAGCTGCAATACAAGTTATTTTTTTATTTGAACTTTGAGCATAAATCTGTATTATAAATCTGCTATACAACTTCTTTTTCTTTTAAGTCAGAATATAAATAAATTGTTTATTTTATGTTGTATCACAAAGTTGACATAGTTTACTCTACTTAATTTTATATGTTAAGACTTACATTATTAAATACCTTTTCTTTAGTCTTAATTTATCTATTATGGGATAAGATTGTGTCACGATATAATTCATAGTAGTATTTAATCAATATTAATGTTAATTTCAATTGTAGAGTTTTTATATTCATTCGACAAATTTAGTTGTTTAAAATGTTGGAACTTTTTTAAAAAAAATTTATAAAATTAAAAAAAGTATTTAAAAAGTATTTTTATAACAGATTTTGCTGTAATAGTTTCTGACAACACCTCTGTTCAACTTATTTTTTTAAAAAAAATCTATATACATATTTAACATTAGATTTTTCGCGTAAAAAAATGTTTGTTTTCCAATTTTATACTAGAATAATTTTTTTATTCAATTATTTTATTTTTTTTAAAGAATGGTAGTTTTTTACTTGCATATAATTTAAATTCGGTTTTAATTCTAGTAAAATGAAAATAATTTTTTTGTAAATAAACAATTGCGTTAACAAAACTTGAATATGATTTCTTTTTCTTCTTATCTTTTGAATATTTTAAATTTTATTTTGAATTCTAAATACCCTATTCAATAGGGCCTATTGAATCTATAAATTTATTAACAAAAACACCAGGTCTAAAAAATAATATTAAGCGAAATATAGTTTTTTTTAAATTGATAAAATACTGAGTATATGTATATGCCTCATACATTCTTACTCTAAAATAAGATCCTATAAATTTGTATTTATTATCATCACAGGAACCTTTCTCATTTGTTTATATTAGCAAATTTTATGTAAAGCATATTTTTAGGATATTTACGTTTTCTTTAATAACAAAATAGATGAAAACAAGAAAATTGAAGAAGGAATTCTAAAAATTGTGGGCAACAGACGATACCAATAAATAAGAAGGATTGGAAAATAATGGAAATGTATGAAAAAAATTTATAGAAAAAGAAATTATGAAAATGAAATGTTTTAAATTTTTGTTGTAAAACTTAACATTTGGTGATTTGAATTGCCATAAAATTTTTATTTTGCAGGAGTATCTAATGCAGTAAATACAAAAATTCCATGGTGATATTTATAATTTATTGAAATTAGATTAAATGAAACTTAGACACTATATAGGGCATACAAAACTTTTATCTAACGCTATTTATTTATTGAAGATAAACAAACTCTTTATTGTATTAATAATTTGCAACAAAATTTTTAAAAAATTTCAGTTCATACACACAAAAGTTTTTTTTGTAATATTTTAGGTTTATGAAATGCTCGCGAAAAACCTAAAAATTACTCAACAGAAGTGTCCTTTGGGGTTACCCGATTCTCTCCAAAAGCTTATCAATTCAAGATATTAACATCAAAATCTTATAAATGAAATTTTAAAATATTTCACTCAACCTTTACGTATGCGCAGACAAACAAAATATGAAACGGCAGACATTATAAAGAGAACACGTCTTTGGGTTTGTGCACACCCGAGTAATGTATATATGCAAAAGTATCATTTCCCAATTTTTGGTGGGAAAAAAATATCAACCGCTTATTATATTTCATAATATTAGCCCTAATCGTTTAAGTTTGTTTACTAATATAAGTACATATACATATACTCGTATATAAAAATTTTTATTTGAATATTGAATTTTAATTTAATATTTAGTTATTCATATTATTTCGCACATCAGATACAATTTATGTAACTGGTCCAGCTTTTCGTTATGGTTAAAAGATAAAATTAGTGTTCTAATAAACAAAGCCAATAAATGCTTACATAAGTACGACTGGCTTTCACCTACAAATGAAATTTTTAATCGCACGGGATATCTGAAGTTAGCCGAATTCATTATTTTGGAAAAATCTAAGCTAATTTTTAAAATAGAAAAAGGGGTGTACAAAAAAAACATCATAATTACCAGAAGAAACAATATTCATAATTACAATACAGGAAGGTTAAACAATTTAAATGATGCCAAATCAAGAATAGACAATGGCAATGCCAGCTTTTATTATTTTAAATGCTTTGTTATTATGGGAAAAAAGTTTTATGGCCAAATTTTGCACAAAATTAATTTAGTCTAGTGCAACGGGTTTGAATTGTTGCCATGGAACTTCAAATTTAAAATCCGACTCAGTATTTCATCAAATTTAAGATCTGAAATTTTGTCAAAAGTAATAATATACAAATATAATGATTAATTAAGTTCATGCGGTTATCCAAGATTTAATACATAATCTACACTCTTCCTCGTTTTTTTATTAATTTGGAAAGTTTTTTAATTTTTTTGAAAAATATTTCAGTGTAGGTATTGTAAAAAATAGGACAATTTTTTTTTTGTAGCCTCTTTCATTATAGAGCAACAGCCCCCCCAAGTTCGAAAAGTCAATATATATGACCTACAATTAAACTTGGAATTCTGAAAGGATTAAGATCTTAAAAATATATGTATTAGTGTTTTAAAATACCTTTTAACGAAATATAAGAAATTAAATGTTATTATATTAAGATTTATTTCAGGTTACGTTTGATGTTCATATAATTCTGATGACAAATCTTCGATTGACAATTAAGAACATTCACAATGGCTATATTATATTGATATTGATGCACTGATAACAATTTCCTTTTTTAATATTTGACGTATTTGACTTTTTTTTTATAGTTTAAAGTGCATAATTATTTTATTCTAATTAATTTTTGAATTTCATTATAAAAAAATTCTAAAAAACTCAAAATTTGTTAAATATTAATTAGTTTAATTTTATGCAAAACTTTAGCTTCTTAACAAAAATACCATTGAAATGGTTGAAGTATTCACAATAGTTTTGCTATGCTTTATTTATTTAATTCCTTATATGTTAAGCTTTAATGAAACTATGAATTTAATTAATTGTATAATAATAATTATTAATTAATAGAGTAATATTATTCTTTTAAATTTTAATTTCATATTATATTTAAAAAAATTAAATTTTTTTGAAGCATTTTTATTTTCTTATAATTTTATGTGTAATTGTAACAAAATAGTTATTAATGTTTTAATTAATGTTTTTAAGTTTTAATGAATTTTTTGGAGTAGTTAAATCTTTTCTTACATTTACATTCAAAACCTAATTTACCTCCTGCTTTTAACAGAATTTTTATAATTTCTTTACGAACATTTCGAAAAGCTGCATGAATTGGTGTTAATTTACATTTATCCAAAGAATTAACATTTATATTTTTAGCTTTTAATAACATTATAACAATCTTTTTATAACCGTATGCTGCTGCCAAATGTAAGGGTGTAGAACCATTTTTATTTTTACAATTAATCTGAATACCCATTCCTGAAGTCAATAAAGTTGCAACTACATTCTCACGACCTTGGCGCACTGCCAAATGTAAAGCAGTTGAACCATTTTTAGTTTTACAATTAATATTTAGTTTTTTAGTTGCGAGCAAAATATTTACAATGTCTTCAAAACCTACCGCTGCCGCTGTATGTAAGACTGTAAAGCCTTTTCTGCATTTAACATTTATATTATTGACCGGCAACAAAGTTTCTACAGCATTAACATGACCTGCTACTACTGCCAATTGCAGTGGATTACATTGGTTTTTGGTTAAACAATTCACATTTATTCTATCAATTGTTAATAAAATATCAATGACATTTTTGTGACCTTTTATTGCAGCCAAATGTAATGGCGTAAAATCGTTGAAATCTTTACAATTGAGGTCAATATTTTCAACTTTTATTAATGCTTTTACTACGTCAATACTACCAAAACATGCAGCACAAATTATTGCTGTCATTCCAATGCTATTAACGAAATTAACATCTACTTTCTTGCTCATTAATAATTCCTCAGCAATTTCAACAATGTTGTATCGTGCAGTTATCTGTAAAGGGCTTTGGTTTACCTTGTTTATATAATTTGTTTCAATATCTTTTACGGTCAACAATATTGTAACAATATCTTTATGTTTATTTATAACTGCTATATCTAATGCTCTAAAACCATTATTACACCATATATTTACATTTACTTGTATGGTTTTAAGCAAAACGGTAATTACATCTGTATGACCAAAAAGTGCAGCTATGTACAGTGGTGTACGACCTTCAATACACTGAGCATTGACATTTACATTTTTAGCAGTTAACAATATTTCAACAACATCAGAATGGCCATTTTCAGCGGCTAAACGTAATGGTGTAGATTTATCCACAGTAATGCAATTAATATTTAAACTGTTATTTCTCAAGAAAAGAGCGACTACATCTTTATGACCATTTTGTGCCGCAAAATGTAATGGGGTATAATTTCGGTTATCGACACAATGAATATTGCTGACATTTATTAAGCTTGTAACAATACCTCTATGGCCATTTTGAGCTGCAAGATGTAATGGTGTTTGATTTCCATCAGATTCACAATTAACATTTATGTTCTTGCAATCCAAAAGAATTTTAAGAATATCATTATGACCAAAATATGCTGCCAAATGAAGGGGTGTCAAATTTTCATTATTACAAATGTTGATGTCAATTTCTTTATGTTTAATTAAAATATCAACAATTTCTTTATAATTATTTTGTACTGCTAAGTGTATTGGAGCATAACCTTCTTTACATTTTAAATTAACGTCTAAAAAATCGGAACACATCGTAAGTAAGATTTTAAAAATATTTGCGTGACCTTTCGTAGCAGCTAAATGAAGTGGTGTAAAATTTTCTTCATCTATACAATTAACATCGACATTCTTAGTCGTTATTAAACTTTTAACAACTTCTTCATTTCCGTTTTTAGATGCAAAATGCAATGGTGTAAAACTCATGTTACACCTACAATCTAAAGCAATTTGTGGAATATTAATTAAAATTTTTACAATTTCGTTATGTCCATTTTCAGCAGCTAAGTGTAATGGAGTTAAATTTTCACAATTTCTACAATTAATATCTATTTTATCACATTTTAAAAAGGATTCAACTAAAATTTTATTCCCGACTTGGGCAGCAAAATGCAATGGTGTATCCTTGTTATTATCTTCAACATTGATTTCAAATCTGTTATCGTTTAATAATATTGTAATAATTTCATCGGAAATGCTTTCTGATGCAAAGTGTAAAGCCGTGTATCCCTTATATGATTTACAATTTACTTCAACATTTGCTTTTAATAGTGTTTCAACAACAGTTTTATGACCGTACAGTACTGCTAAATGAAATGGGGTGTATCCTTCGTTGTCTTGACAGTTTATATCTGAAAATTCGATTAAAGCTTCAACAGCATTATTATTTCCATTTTCAGCAGCTTTATGTAACGGTGTTACTTGTTCATTATCTTTATGATTTGCATCAATAGTTTTACTTCCTATTAATGTTTTTATCATATCTTGAGTACCATTTAATGCAACTATATGTAATGGAGTACAACCATTTCTTGCCTTAGAATTAATATCGGCTCCATTTCCCATTAAAATCTTTAGTACATCCAAATGTTGTACATATTGTGTAGTGTTGAGTGTTTTATTGTCTTCATTAAATTTTAAAACATATTTGGCAGCATTATGAAGGCATGTTTGCCCAAGTTCGTCAGGTAGATTGATAAATTTCTTAACTTCAATAGATGGAATAAAGTGAAATAAAGTTTCAAGAACTAATTTTTTTCTGCTTGTAGAACCTTGAACTGCAAAGTGTAATAGTGTTTCCTTTGTACTGTTAAAGAAAGAAGTAATTTTCATTATTCCTTTATCTATACAAAATTGAAGAACTTCAACACTTCCGAAAAAGGCAGCTACATGTAACGGTTTTCTACCTTCCACATCTTCTTCATCAAATAATTTATTATTTAGAAAAAGTTTAACAACTTCCAATCTATCTCCTTTGAATGCATAATGTAAAACGTTCCAGTTATTGAAATCTTTGGCATTAATATCTGCTCCTTTATTTAAACAGCTTTTTAATTTAAAAATGTCACCAGTTTCAGCTGCATTTAAAAATTCCTGTTGATTTTCAATGGAATTTAAATTACTTTGGTATTTTGCTTTAAAGTATTCAAAATTTACAATAGGTTGGTCAATTGTTATTGTCATGTTGTTTTCACTTAGAAAAGGAACCATTTCCATGAGTTTTGTTGCATTGCAAATAATGTTTATAAAAGAGTTTGGTTGTAATACATCATTTAACGGAATGCCGTGGGCGAGGTGATTGCGCAATTGTTTTCCTGAAAGTGTTGGGAAGGATCTATTTAGAAAAGATGCTATCCCATATTTATTTGAATCCAATATTTCTAATTTTTCTTCTAAATAAGCAAGAATATCTAGTACTAACATTTCATTTGCAACTGCGAATGTTGTATTTTTTTTATAGTTTTGTATTTTATCGATCTTATTAGGAAACATTTCATATTTAATTCTTAATATTTCTAATCTCTTTTTGAAATTTTCTTTAATTCGAAAGTTTTGTTCATTTGATATTTCTATAAAAATACGTTCCATACCATTTAGTCGATTGTCATCCCAGTTTTTACATAAATCAAGTAAGGATACAGTTAATTTACTAAAATCTTTTTCTTTTAAATACGCTCTGACTCCTTTAGTAAACTCAAAATAATCTTTTAATAAACTCTGTACTCCTTTTTGGACTTTTTTCCATTCTAATTTTTGAAAAAAAATAATCAAATTAGATTTTTTCTGTTTTTTTTTTATATTTTTTAATAAAATTTCAAAGGCTTCGGTTGCTCTTTTTTGTTCCTCTGGTTCCTCCGATGGTTTTTTCCAATCTATCAGTTTTTGATATGTTGCTATTATGTAATTCATTGAATCAAATAAGTCTTCAGATTTTTCCTTAATACATAGTAAAATTTCATTTATCTCATTTTGTACGTTATCAACTTTAATTTTAAATTCAAGTTTTTCCTTTAATTTTTTAATATTTTCAATGCCACCAGTTTTAATTTCTCCAATACAAAATATTTCAAATAAGATTCTTCCCAGATATGATCTTTTTAACCTAGGGTTAGCACTGTTATATATATCCTCAGTTAATCCAATAATTTCTCTAAAATTTTTATATATTTCAGTATCTTCAAAGTAAACACTATTTTCTAAATCAGAGTTCATATGTTTAGCTGTTAACCGTATTACATTAATATTTTCTGACGATGAGATTTTCGATATAATGTCCTTCAAATTAGAAATGCCTTCTGTATAGTGTATATTGATATTTGTACGTTTTTCTTTTTGAATATTAAAAATATTCTCAATTTTGCAAAATAAATCTTTTTCATAATTTGTTTGATCTTTAATTTCGTTTTTAAGTTTTTTAATCCATTCCTTAATATTTTCAAATTCCGTTGTAGTAACGGTTTTTAAATCTATAAAATTTAACGGGACATTTTTAAAAATTGAATTGTATTTTTTAGCTTGAGCTATTTCTTGGCTATTAGCAATATCATTAAGAACTTTTCTAATAATTTGTATTTTGATGTCAAAAATTATCATACTTATTGAGTTTTTTAATTTGTTTAAGTCATTTTTGACATTAAGTGGAAACTTTCGAATCTCTTCTCTCTTTTCTAATAAAAATTCTTTATTTGTATAAACATGAGAGAGTCGATCACGCGTACTCGTAATAATTTTTTTAGTATCTATATGAAATGTTGAGAGTAAGCTTTTACTAATATCATCAGTCATATTCGGAGATTCTATGGTATTTTTTATGTATTCTCCGGTTACTTGTAAAGCTCTTTCAGTTGCCAAATATGTAAAATTTTTATCTTCATTTTCTGCCACTGCCACTTCGGCATAGTACTTTATTTTTTCTAAGGAATATGTATTTTTGATTTGTTCGTAGATGGTATATAATTTTAGAAAATGCGGATTTAAAATTTTGATTTGTTGAATGATCTGAAGTCGATGTATTTGTGGAAGGACTCCATAAATTTCACTTTCTTTATATTTAAGGTTTTTAAGTGCTTTAGAGAACTCATTTAATTGATCCAATAGCTCTTGTTTATCTAATACTGAATTATAAATCAAATTTATTTCTTGTTCTTTATATTGGGATGAAATGAAGGCAACTATACAAAATTCTATTTCTTCCCATGGTACCCTATCATACGTTGGTTTTAAGAGTTTTTTTAATACATGTATGTTCTTCGCAATACACTTAGTTTCAAAAAGAAATTTATGATCTATATCTAATTTTGTACTAGAATACTCAGTAATTAATAAGTTGATACTATTAGCGACCATATCAATACGTTCTTTTATTTCTGATGAAATATTTTCTCTTGAAGGTTCATTGTTTAATAATTGCAAATTATCCAATGAAAATCTTAAATCAATTAATTTACTTTCAACGTAAATTTCCATTTCTTCTGAGACACTTATATTTTTCAATAACAGATCTTCATAAGCTGAGGAAAGAAGATTTTCTATTTCTTGATTTTGGGATGAGTTTTTGATAAGTTTATCAATTAAAGCATTAAGCAACTCAGTATTACCAGATCTAATCGCATAATAAAATGCATTGTGACTCTCAAATTCTTGAACGTTTATGTTTTCAGCATATATTTCATTAAAGTTTAAATTTTCAGTAAATAAATGTTGTAAAACTTCTGTTAAGTCATATTTACAAGCCAAGCTGATAATTTGTGGCCTCATAGTAAATTTGTCTGAAACTAGAATGCTTTTCATATTTTTATAATTCGTTTTTATAGTAAAGGCTGCAAGGGTGCTTAATTTATTAACTTCTCTTTTTTTAAAAATATCTTTATGGATAGATTTTTTATCAATTGAAATTTCCAAATCAAATTGAATGTTGTTATCTTTACTATTTGTTTCTGTTTTTTTGTCATATAGAATTTTTGACCCTGAATTTGTTGTATTTAAAACTTCAATTTGAGAATTACAGTTGTCTTTTTTTGTACTAGAACTCATTTTTAGTTTTTTAAATGGTGGTTCTTGTGATTTTTCAACCTGTGCAATTGCGTCCAAAAAACCATCTTCATTCTTTAAACTTTCACCAGACTCAAGTTCTTCGTTCAAATACATTGGTGACTGCAAAGAATAAAAAGTTATATTTAATGGGTAGAGCTGGATATTTCATACAATTAAAAAATTGAAATAAAACGTTGTTAATTAATTATTTAACGAAGTAATACTCTATTTACATTGCAGAAAACAAGGAATGATTACTCTATCGAAACATACAAGTCAAATATTGTTAATGTAATGCAAAGTATATTTTGGCCAAATTTATAAACTTTTGAAATAAATGTTCTTATAAAATTTCAAGAAATCTTAAATATTAATGTCAGTCCTATGACCAAATATTTTTTAAAAATATTCAAATATGTATTGTTATTTTTGAGCAAATTTAGTTAAATATATTTAAATTTTCTTTTAAATTAATTGGAAATAATAAAATAAAATTTCTTAGTATTTTTCAGTTTTTGTTCTTGAAATAGTTTACAAAGTAAAATTTATAGAATTAAGAAATTATGAGAAGTTTTGTATTTATCGCATATAAATTAAAATTTATTTCTAATTTTGTAATGAAAAAAACAATGTAGCGCTCTTATTAAAATACATATGTTTTATTTAAAGAATACTATAATCTATAAAAATTTTACTATATTTAAAAAAGAAATAAACATTTTTAACTCAATTTGATTAGTTTTTAAACCTAATGTTTTCCGAGATAAACTATTTAATTTGTAATTTTTTTACTTGCAAATATTTCTACTTACTTCAGAGTTCATTTTTGTTTTATTTCACAAATTTTTATTATACAATAATTATATTCAATACAAATAAATTGAAAAATTTAAAATTATTTTTATTTTATGAATAAAAATAATGAAAGAAAATTGTAATTAAATGCAGAATATTTATTTTCACTTTTTTATCAAATACAAATTTATTTTATGAGATTTTCATATTCTTTCTCAACAACAGCTGATTGACTGATTATATACAGTATACAGTGTAACAGTATAAATAAAAATTAACAGCTATCTAGCTTTCAGCTTTTTTTCAACTTTTTTGCGATGATCATTTTTTGTTATTTTTTATTTCAAAAAAAGCTTTAATTATTTATTAATTTTGTAATATTGAATGAAGGTTATTATAAAGTCTATAATATAAGGCAATATTGTTGTTGCTTCCTGTTAACTTTTTAAAAAACTTTATTCTCGAACTTTATATTGAATAAATTAATTAAATTACAATGTTTCATTATTAATTTTGTCATACCTATTTGTCAAAAAAACAATAACGTTTTTTGAAACAGTTAAAAATAATTTAATCTTAATTGATTTAATGAATAGTAGTCCTTACGTGAATACTTGTACATCATACAAGTGTATTTCACATATTAAATATTAAATCGAAATCTCATTTATTTTAAACTAGCTATTGGACCGTCACAGAAAAACAGAAGGCCAATTGAAAAAAAACTTTTTCTAATTAAGAACTATTTCTAATTTCATTATATACATATATCTATATGTACATATATTGTATATCAATACCATATTCCTAAATAAAATTGCAACCGTTACTTTTTGTATAACGAAGATTATGCTTTGATTCTAGTAATAGATACACAAAAAACGAGGAAGAGTGTAGTAGAGTAGACTGTGTCAACTCTGGGATACCCGTATGACCGTAACATATACATTATATCATCCGGTTAATTACTTTTGGCAAAATTTCAAACATTCAGCTTTATTAGGTGTAGAGTAATGCTCATATAAAAGAAGGAGTTGTATGGCAGCTACTCGAACCCTTTGCAGTAGACCAACCAAATTTTGCAATAACTTTGGCCATTATACTAAACCACTTTTGGCAAAATTTCAGACACGCAGCTTCCATAGGTATAGAGTAATGCTCATATAAAATTAGAAGTTGTATGACAGGTACTCGAACCCTTGGACCAAAATGGCTGAATTTAAAACTCGATTCCGTTTTTTGCATAAAAACGAATTTGTGAAAATTTCATAATCCTAGCTCCTTTACTTTTTGAGTTATCGTGATGACGGGTGGAGGGACGGACGGACGGACGGACGGACATACATAGCTAAATCGATTTATTTTTCGATTCTGATCCGATCCATACACTTGAGTCTATATCTACCCCCCTCCTTCTCTGCGTCACAAACGTAATGGCAAATTTATTATACCCTTGGACTATATAGTCATACGGGTATAAAAAATCAAATGGCTCACATACTTTCTTGTTGTATCTTAAAAATTTGAAGATGAATAAGGTACGTTTTTGTATGTTTCGAATTTTATAAAATGTTGGGGTTTTTAGTTCAAGTCCCTTGTTGGTCAATTTTTTTTTTAAATTTCAATATATATTTCTTTTTTATTTAAATGCGTACTTGCTTAAATTAAATAAATTAATAAAAGATTTTAATTTTTTTTATAAGTTTATTTTATTTCAATAATGATCTTTTTCTCCATCTATTAATGTTTTGTATACATATTTTAAAAAAATTTGGCTAAACACAGTTTTCACAACCTTTGTTTAGATTCAAATCGAAATATTTGTTTATTGCTAACATTCTATAATATGTACCTACTCAACATGCTAAAATGTACCTATTTATATAATATGTACGTAAAATTGTATTCATTTTTGATTTTTAAATTGAGTTTTGCTTTATTTATAAATTTTGAATTATAATATTTATTTGGAATTTTAATATACCGAATTAAGTTAAAAAAAATATAATTATTTGGCTTCTATATGGTGTTGGGTGCATCGAACTCAAGTATTGTACACCCGAAGCCTCTTTGCCAACCTCTACATTTTTTTTCCATATTTTTAACTTTTTTTAAATAGAAAAATATAGTTAAAAGGAATTATGAGGGAAAAATGCAGAACAGACTTTGAAATTACTTTGATTGCATTGCTTTTCAAAACAAAGAAATTCAAGCAATGCAACAATGCGTACATTGGTTATTTCAGATTTTCACTTAAAATAATTAAGACTTACAACACAATGTTCCTGTGAAGCATAGTCTTCTTAATTATTATTTACAAAATGCTTTACTATTTATATAAAATTTCCAGAAAATATTCTGTGAGTTTTAAAAACGTAAATAAACTAATTCATAAACATTTAAAATAATTTAAATTCATAAAAAAATGTTATTTATTTTGTTTTTGTTTTTTTTTTTTTATTAAAAATAAATAAAATATTTTTTGGCCTGCCTATGATATTATATGATATTTTATTTTCTAAAATAAAACACATTCAACAAAACATTAATAATTTATTTTTTTATAATTGAACACATCCAACAAAACATTTAATTGAATGCGTTTGTTACACCTCATTCTAGACAAATATATTAATAATAATAATGTTGACCAAGTATAAACCAAGTTTAAACGAAGTATGAACCAAGTATGATCGAAGTATGAACCAAGTATGAACCAAGTATGAACGTTTAGGTATATTTACCAGGAAAAAAAAAAAAACAAATTCTTTTAAAACTTTATTTGAAAGAAACTAGTAAATGCCGGTCCCTATAGATTGTTTATAATGACCAAATTTGTTGATTCCTAAAAGATTCATACATGTTCTTATAAGATCTAACACTCTTCTCAAAATTTTAGGCTTGGATGTAAAAAGTTATGAAAACTTTTGCAAAAAGTAAAGATTTTTGAAAAACGGCAAATTAAACTGCCGCATGCTAACTTATAAATTTATTTTATATATACATATTTATATTTCTTATAAAAACAGCTACCGGTTGGCGTCTTCGGAATTGAAAATATTTCTTATAGAATTTTTATTATATATGACAATTTAAATATAGGGGTTTACGGACTTCGGAAGACGTAACAGTTGAAGCTATACAAGAAAGTTCCTTCACGAATTTTTTTTTTGAAAACCTTCCCGAACTAAAAATATCTTTTTACCACATTTTCAAAAGATTTTGTAAAACTGTGCCTATATTGTTTCAGTCTGTCTGCCCGTTCATCCCTATGTTTACAAAAACTCTTACACCGTTTGAACTAGAGAAAAGAAATTTTAACTACGTGTAGGTATTGCAAAAAAAAATATTTCATTCTGTAGTTCCACCCGTTACGAAGCTACAGACCCCCAATAGTGAATCTAAATAGGTACTTATTTTCCAAAATTTTTCGGAAACGAGAATTAATATAAAAATTTAAAAATATATAAATTAAACAAATTCTGAATGCATGAAAATTTATAGTTGCTTTTTTTATTTATTCAAAAGCCTTAACAGACCTTACGAACGTCATTTTTATATTGACTTTTTAAATGTCAAAATTTAAAACTACATTTTTTGATTATCATAACATATATTGAATAAAATAACCGTATATCCTGTTATTCTAAAAAATTTTAGTTATTTGCAAATACTATATTTATGGCTTGAAAATACAAAAACCACTATAATCAGCTATAAAAAACTCAAAATTTGTTAAATATTAATTAGTTTAATTTTATACAAAACTTTAGCTTCTTAACAAAAATACCATTGAAATGGTTGAAGTATTCACAATAGTTTTGCTATGCTTTATTTATTTAATTCCTTATATGTTAAGCTTTAATGAAACTATGAATTTAATTAATTGTATAATAATAATTATTAATTAATAGAGTAATATTATTCTTTTAAATTTTAATTTCATATTATATTTAAAAAAATTAAATTTTTTTGAAGCATTTTTATTTTCTTATAATTTTATGTGTAATTGTAACAAAATAGTTATTAATGTTTTAATTAATGTTTTTAAGTTTTAATGAATTTTTTGGAGTAGTTAAATCTTTTCTTACATTTACATTCAAATATTTTCTTACATTTACATTTTCTTACATTTACATACATTTACATTTTCCTAATTTACCTCCTGCTTTTAACAGAATTTTTATAATTTCTTTATGAACATTTCGAAAAGCTGCATGAATTGGTGTTAATTTACATTTATCCAAAGAATTAACATTTATATTTTTAGCTTTTAATAACATTATAACAATCTTTTTATAACCGTATGCTGCTGCTAAATGTAAGGGTGTAGAACCATTTTTATTTTTACAATTAATCTGAATACCCATTCCTGAAGTCAATAAAGTTGCAACTACATTCTCACGACCTTGGCGCACTGCCAAATGTAAAGCAGTTGAACCATTTTTAGTTTTACAATTAATATTTATTTTTTTAGTTGCAAGCAAAATATTTACAATGTCTTCAAAACCTAACTCTGCCGCTATATGTAAGACTGTTAAGCCTTTTCTGCATTTAACATTTATATTATTGACCGTCAACAAAGTTTCTACAGCATTAACATGACCTGCTGCTACTGCCAATTGCAGTGGATTACATTGGTTTTTGGTTAAACAATTCACATTTATTCTATCAATTGTTAATAAAATATCAATGACATTTTTGTGACCTTTTATTGCAGCCAAATGTAATGGCGTATAATCGTTGAAATATTTACAATTGAGGTCAATATTTTCAACTTTTATTAATGCTTTTACTACGTCAATACTACCAAAACATGCAGCACAAATTATTGCTGTCATTCCAATGCTATTAACGAAATTAACATCTACTTTCTTGCTCATTAATAATTCCTCAGCAATTTCAACAATGTTGTATCGTGCAGTTATCAGTAAAGGGCTTAGGTTTACCTTGTTTATATAATTTGTTTCAATATCTTTTACAGTCAACAATATTGTAACAATATCTTTATATTTATTCATAACTGCTATATCTAATGCTCTTAAACCATTATTACACCATATATTTACATTTACTTGTATGGTTTTAAGTAAAACGGTAATTACATCTGTATGACCAAAAAGTGCAGCTATGTATAGTGGTGTACGACCTCCAATACACTGAGCATTGACATTTACATTTTTAGCAGTTAACAATATTTCAACAACATCAGAATGGCCATTTTCAGCGGCTAAGCGTAATGGTGTAGATTTATCCACAGTAATGCAATTAATATTTAAACTGTTATTTCTCAAGAAAAGAGCGACTATATCTTTATGACCATTTTGTGCCGCAAAATGTAATGGGGTATAATTTCGGTTATCGACACAATGAATATTGCTGACATTTATTAAGCTTGTAACAATATCTCTATGACCATTTTGAGCTGCAAGATGTAATGGTGTTTGATTTCCATCAGATTCACAATTAACATTAATGTTCTTGCAATCCAAAAGAATTTTAAGAATATCATTATGACCAAAATATGCTGCCAAATGAAGGGGTGTCAAATTTTCATTATTACAAATGTTGATGTCAATTTCTTTATGTTTAATTAAAATATCAACAATTTCTTTGTAATTATTTTGTACTGCTAAGTGTATTGGAGCATAACCTTCTTTACATTTTAAATTAACGTCTAAAAAATCTGAACACATCGTAAGTAAGATTTTAACAATATTTGCGTGACCTTTCGCAGCAGCTAAATGAAGTGGTGTAAAATTTTCTTCATCTATACAATTAACATCGACATTCTTAGTCGTTATTAAAGATTTAACAACTTCTTCATTTCCGTCTTCAGATGCAAAATGCAATGGTGTAAAACTCATGTTACACCTACAATCTAAAGCAATTTCTGGAATATTAATTAAAATTTTTACAATTTCGTTATGTCCATTTTTAGCAGCTAAGTGTAATGGAGTTAAATTTTCACAATTTCTACAATTAATATCTATTTTATCACATTTTAAAAAGGATTCAACTAAAATTTTATTCCCGACTTGGGCAGCAAAATGCAATGGTGTATCCTTGTTATTATCTTCAACATTGATTTCAAATCTGTTATCGTTTAATAATATTGTAATAATTTCATCGGAAATGCTTTCTGATGCAAAGTGTAAAGCCGTGTATCCCTTATATGATTTACAATTTACTTCAACATTTGCTTTTAATAGTGTTTCAACAACAGTTTTATGACCGTACAGTACTGCTAAATGAAATGGGGTGTATCCTTCGTTGTCTTGACAGTTTATATCTGAAAATTCGATTAAAGCTTCAACAGCATTATTATTTCCATTTTCAGCAGCTTTATGTAACGGTGTTACTTGTTCATTATCTTTATGATTTGCATCAATAGTTTTACTTCCTATTAATGTTTTTATCATATCTTGAGTACCATTTAATGCAACTATATGTAATGGAGTACAACCATTTTTTGCCTTAGAATTAATATCGGCTCCATTTCCCATTAAAATCTTTAGTACATCCAAATGTTGTACATATTGTGTAGTGTTGAGTGTTTTATTGTCTTCATTAAATTTTAAAACATATTTGGCAGCATTATGAAGGCATGTTTGCCCAAGTTCGTCAGGTAGATTGATAAATTTCTTAACTTCAATAGATGGAATAAAGTGAAATAAAGTTTCAAGAACTAATTTTTTTCTGCTTGTAGAACCTTGAACTGCAAAGTGTAATAGTGTTTCCTTTGTACTGTTAAAGAAAGAAGTAATTTTCATAATTCCTTTATCTATACAAAATTGAAGAACTTCAACACTTCCGAAAAAGGCAGCTACATGTAACGGTTTTCTACCTTCCACATCTTCTTCATCAAATAATTTATTATTTAGAAAAAGTTTAACAACTTCCAATCTATCTCCTTTGAATGCATAATGTAAAACGTTCCAGTTATTGAAATCTTTGGCATTAATATCTGCTCCTTTATTTAAACAGCTTTTTAATTTAAAAATGTCACCAGTTTCAGCTGCATTTAAAAATTCCTGTTGATTTTCAATGGAATTTAAATTACTTTGGTATTTTGCTTTAAAGTATTCAAAATTTACAATAGGTTGGTCAATTGTTATTGTCATGTTGTTTTCACTTAGAAAAGGAACCATTTCCATGAGTTTTGTTGCATTGCAAATAATGTTTATAAAAGAGTTTGGTTGTAATACATCATTTAACGGAATGCCGTGGGCGAGGTGATTGCGCAATTGTTTTCCTGAAAGTGTTGGGAAGGATCTATTTAGAAAAGATGCTATCCCATATTTATTTGAATCCAATATTTCTAATTTTTCTTCTAAATAAGCAAGAATATCTAGTACTAACATTTCATTTGCAACTGCGAATGTTGTATTTTTTTTATAGTTTTGTATTTTATCGATCTTATTAGGAAACATTTCATATTTAATTCTTAATATTTCTAATCTCTTTTTGAAATTTTCTTTAATTCGAAAGTTTTGTTCATTTGATATTTCTGCAAAAATACGTTCCATATCATTTAGTCGATTGTCATCCCAGTTTTTACATAAATCAAGTAAGGATACAGTTAATTTACTAAAATCTTTTTCTTTTAAATACGCTCTGACTCCTTTAGTAAATTCAAAATAATCTTTTAATAAACTCTGTACTCCTTTTTGGACTTTTTTCCATTCTAATTTTTGAAAAAAAATAATCAAATTAGATTTTTTCTGTTTTTTTTTTATATTTTTTAATAAAATTTCAAAGGCTTCGGTTGCTCTTTTTTGTTCCTCTGGTTCCTCCGATGGTTTTTTCCAATCTATCAGTTTTTGATATGTTGCTATTATGTAATTCATTGAATCAAATAAGTCTTCAGATTTTTCCTTAATACATAGTAAAATTTCATTTATCTCATTTTGTACGTTATCAACTTTAATTTTAAATTCAAGTTTTTCCTTTAATTTTTTAATATTTTCAATGCCACCAGTTTTAATTTCTCCAATACAAAATATTTCAAATAAGATTCTTCCCAGATATGATCTTTTTAACCTAGGGTTAGCACTGTTATATATATCCTCAGTTAATCCAATAATTTCTCTAAAATTTTTATATATTTCAGTATCTTCAAAGTAAACACTATTTTCTAAATCAGAGTTCATATGTTTAGCTGTTAACCGTATTACATTAATATTTTCTGACGATGAGATTTTCGATATAATGTCCTTCAAATTAGAAATGCCTTCTGTATAGTGTATATTGATATTTGTACGTTTTTCTTTTTGAATATTAAAAATATTCTCAATTTTGCAAAATAAATCTTTTTCATAATTTGTTTGATCTTTAATTTCGTTTTTAAGTTTTTTAATCCATTCCTTAATATTTTCAAATTCCGTTGTAGTAACGGTTTTTAAATCTATAAAATTTAACGGGACATTTTTAAAAATTGAATTGTATTTTTTAGCTTGAGCTATTTCTTGGCTATTAGCAATATCATTAAGAACTTTTCTAATAATTTGTATTTTGATGTCAAAAATTATCATACTTATTGAGTTTTTTAATTTGTTTAAGTCATTTTTGACATTAAGTGGAAACTTTCGAATCTCTTCTCTCTTTTCTAATAAAAATTCTTTATTTGTATAAACATGAGAGAGTCGATCACGCGTACTCGTAATAATTTTTTTAGTATCTATATGAAATGTTGAGAGTAAGCTTTTACTAATATCATCAGTCATATTCGGAGATTCTATGGTATTTTTTATGTATTCTCCGGTTACTTGTAAAGCTCTTTCAGTTGCCAAATATGTAAAATTTTTATCTTCATTTTCTGCCACTGCCACTTCGGCATAGTACTTTATTTTTTCTAAGGAATATGTATTTTTGATTTGTTCGTAGATGGTATATAATTTTAGAAAATGCGGATTTAAAATTTTGATTTGTTGAATGATCTGAAGTCGATGTATTTGTGGAAGGACTCCATAAATTTCACTTTCTTTATATTTAAGGTTTTTAAGTGCTTTAGAGAACTCATTTAATTGATCCAATAGCTCTTGTTTATCTAATACTGAATTATAAATCAAATTTATTTCTTGTTCTTTATATTGGGATGAAATGAAGGCAACTATACAAAATTCTATTTCTTCCCATGGTACCCTATCATACGTTGGTTTTAAGAGTTTTTTTAGTACATGTACGTTCTTCGCAATACACTTAGTTTCAAAAAGAAATTTATGATCTATATCTAATTTTGTACTAGAATACTCAGTAATTAATAAGTTGATACTATTAGCGACCATATCAATACGTTCTTTTATTTCTGATGAAATATTTTCTCTTGAAGGTTCATTGTTTAATAATTGCAAATTATCCAATGAAAATCTTAAATCAATTAATTTACTTTCAACGTAAATTTCCATTTCTTCTGAGACACTTATATTTTTCAATAACAGATCTTCATAAGCTGAGGAAAGAAGATTTTCTATTTCTTGATTTTGGGATGAGTTTTTGATAAGTTTATCAATTAAAGCATTAAGCAACTCAGTATTACCAGATCTAATCGCATAATAAAATGCATTGTGACTCTCAAATTCTTGAACGTTTATGTTTTCAGCATATATTTCATTAAAGTTTAAATTTTCAGTAAATAAATGTTGTAAAACTTCTGTTAAGTCATATTTACAAGCCAAACTGATAATTTGTGGCCTCATAGTAAATTTGTCTGAAACTAGAATGCTTTTCATATTTTTATAATTCGTTTTTATAGTAAAGGCTGCAAGGGTGCTTAATTTATTAACTTCTCTTTTTTTAAAAATATCTTTATGGATAGATTTTTTATCAATTGAAATTTCCAAATCAAATTGAATGTTGTTATCTTTACTATTTGTTTCTGTTTTTTTGTCATATAGAATTTTTGACCCTGAATTTGTTGTATTTAAAACTTCAATTTGAGAATTACAGTTGTCATTTTTTGTACTAGAACTCATTTTTAGTTTTTTAAATGGTGGTTCTTGTGATTTTTCAACCTGTGCAATTGCGTCCAAAAAACCATCTTCATTCTTTAAACTTTCACCAGACTCAAGTTCTTCGTTCAAATACATTGGTGACTGCAAAGAATAAAAAGTTATATTTAATGGGTAGAGCTGGATATTTCATACAATTAAAGAATTGAAATAAAACGTTGTTAATTAATTATTTAACGAAGTAATACTCTATTTACATTGCAGAAAACAAGGAATGATTACTCTGAATGATTATTTTTGAGCAAATTTAGTTAAATTTATTTACATTTTCTTTTAAATTAATTGCAAATAATAAAATAAAATTTCTTAGTATAAGATTTTTTTCATGAAATAGTTTACAAAGTAAAATTTATAGAATTATCATAAAAAAAAACAATGTAGCGCTCTTATTAAAATACATATGTTTTATTTAAAGAATACTATAATCTATAAAAATTTTACTATATTTAATAGCGATATAAACATTTTTAACTCAATTTGATTAGTTTTTAAACCTAATCTTTTCAGAGATAAACTATTTAATTTGTAATTTTTTTACTTGCAAATATTTCTACTTACTTCAGAGTTCATTTTTGTTTTATTTCACAAATTTTTATTATACAATAATTATATTCAATATAAATAAATTGAAAAATTTAAAATTATTTTTATTTTATGAATAAAAATAATGAAAGACAATTGTAATTAAATGCAGAATATTTATTTTCACTTTTTTATCAAATGCAAATTTATTTTGTGAGATTTTCATATTCTTTCTCAACAACAGCTGATTGACTGAAGATATACAATACAGTATAACAGTATAAATAAAAATTAACAGCTATCTAGCTTTCAGCTTTTTTTTTTAACTTTTTTGCGATGATCATTTTTTGTTATTTTTTATTTCAAAAAAAGCTTTAATTATTTATTAATTTTGTAATATTGAATGAATGTTATTATAAAGTCTATAATATAAGGCAATATTGTTGTTGCTTGCTGTTATTATTAATTTTGTATTATAAAAAGTTTTCTGTGACTAGTTTTTAATTGTGTCAAAGCTCAGAACGAGCTTTAGGAATGATTATAAATTTTTATTTATATTTTTAAAGGTTTGTGTCACAACTGTGATTTGTGTTTTTCTATATAAAAATTAATGATAGAAATAAGATTTAAAATAGGATCCGCGATAATGAAAATACGCAGTCATACATATTAGTCAAAAAAACAATAACGTTTTTTTGAAACAGTTAAAAATAATTTAATCTTAATTGATTTAATTAACAGTAGTCCTTACGTGAATTAGATGTATAACTTAGAAGTAAATATTATTTTAGAAAATAAAATGTGTCAACGTAATATTTGTGAAGAGTATAGTACATATATGTATAAAACTTGTACATCATACAAGTGGATTTCACATATTAAATATTAAAGCGAAATCTCATTTATTTTAAATTTACCAAGTATAAACCAAGTATGAACCAAGTATGAACGTTTAGGTATATTTACCAGGAAAAAAAAAAAAACAAATTCTTTTAAAACTTTATTTGAAAGAAACTAGTAAATGCCGGTCCCTATAGATTGTTTATAATGACCAAATTTGTTGATTCCTAAAAGATTCATACATGTTCTTATAAGATCTAATACTCTTCTCAAAATTTTAGGCTTGGATGTAAAAAGTAATGAAAACTTTTGCAAAAAGTAAAGATTTTTGAAAAACGGCAAATTAAACTGCCGCATGCTAACCTATAAATTTATTTTATATATACATATTTATATTTCTTATAAAAACAGCTACCGGTTGGCGTCTTCGGAATTGAAAATATTTCTTATAGAATTTTTATTATATATGACAATTTAAATATAGGGGTTTACGGACTTCGGAAGACGTAACAGTTGGAGCTATACAAGAAAGTTCCGTCACGAATTTTTTTTTTGAAAACCTTCCCGAACTAAAAATATCTTTTTACCACATTTTCAAAAGATTTTGTAAAACTGTGCCTATATTGTTTCAGTCTGTCTGCCCGTTCATCCCTATGTTTACAAAAACTCTTACACCGTTTGAACTAGAGAAAAGAAATTTTAACTACGTGTAGGTATTGCAAAAAAAAATATTTCATGGAGTAACTTCTGTAGTTCCACCCGTTACGAAGCTACAGACCCCCTAAAGTGAATCTAAATAGGTACTTATTTTCCAAAATTTTTCGGAAACGAGAATTAATATAAAAATTTAAAAATATTATATAAATTAAACAAATTCTGAATGCATGAAAATTTATAGTTGCTTCTTTTATTTATTCAAAAGCCTTAACAGACCTTACGAACGTCATTTTTATATTGACTTTTTAAATGTCAAAATTTAAAACTAGATTCTTCGATTTTTTAAAAATAAAGTTTTACTTCAAGTGTAATACTGGGACATTAATCTAATAATTTGTTTTATTTTTATCATCATAATATATATTGAATAAAATAACCGTATATCCTGTTATTCTAAAAAATTGTAGTTATTTGCAAATATACTATATTTATGTCTTGAAAATACAAAAACCACTATAATCAGCTATAAATTATTTTAGAGACGGAAAATTTTTTTTAAAAAAGAGTTGTGATATATGATGCCTATTTATTAACTATATTATGTTCTTTTAATAAACTTTTGAAAAAAGTTTGATTTTTTTATCGTTTCGGGCAAAAAGTCAACTTATGAAAGTTAAACTTGAGAAGATATTTATAAAAAACATAAAATTGATATCAATTTGATAATAAATGATCAATTTACAAAAGAAAAAAATACTTTGATAAATGCTTTTGTCACTCGTCGTTTTGCTTTAAAATTTAGAACATTATTTTAAATTTTTGTATCTGAATGAACCTAGTATCAAAGGGTATATTAAATTTGTAATTACGTTTGTGACGCTGTAAAGGAATTGTTGATATAGACTCAAGTGCATGGATTTGAACCAAAGTTGAAAAGTGAGCGGATGATAATTGAATATCAATTGATAAAATACCTAAACAAAAATATATCATAAAAATTTAGATAATATTATGTAGCTAGCACAAAAACATTTAGAACAAATAATTTTTTTTTTGTTGGCACCTCTACGTGCTAACTGTTAACAGGGAAAATATATTCATATTATTAGAACGGATCAAATGAATTCCACATACAATTTAAACATGAGATAGTACCAGGCCTTATAAGATATAGAAACGTCTTAGATTTTAAATAGATACAATTCTTTTTTTGTTTATATTGTAATATTTTGCATTTGAGTTATATGGTATTTTATATCTGTGAGTTATATTATTCAATAAAATTTTTTGTTTATATTGTTATATTTATGTATTTTTTATGATAATATATAATTATTAATTATTGAATTGATTATAACCATTAGCTATTAAAGCCAATATAGGCTGATTACGGGACCAGTACAACATCTTAATGGACAAAATCTAGTTTTTTCAAAAACGAGATCGTACCAAATCCGTTAAATATTTTGAAAAATAGGTAACCATTTTTAACTAAAAATAATAATATTTATTTAGTTTATATTATATTATTAGAACTTTTCAAATTTACTTTATATTTGAACGTAAGGAGGATCTTTCAATAAAAAATACCTTTTTTTCTGTGCTTTTCACCCACACTTTCTCAATTTATAAACGTGCTTATTTATTACACTACATATATAGAGCCTTTTCCATAAACATAATTAATATATTCAAAAATTTTAAAAAAATTTGTATAGCTTTAGGATAATTTGGATGATTTTGTTTTTAAATTTTAATGTATTCAAAATAGGTATTCTTATATTTTATTTAAATTCAAAAAAAATAAATTATGTTAAATTAATCAATAAACAACAATATATAAAACCCCTTAGCTATGCTCTACATATTATGGTCCCGCATTAAAATGAAGTTAACCTCGATGGAATTTTTGGATAAATTTTACTTGGTAATGTTAAATCATTAAACTAAGATTTAAATATAATTATTATTATGAACGTTTTATAGAATAAAAGAAAAAAAATGAATTCTTTAAGAAGTAATTCCTTTTTTTTTTGCTTTCTTGTTTCCTTTTTTATTCTAGGGCATGATTCATCCGCAAAGTTAAAATATAATATTGGGAATGTAAACGCGAGAGTTCTGTTTTAATTGCTGTAATTTAATAATTTTGTTTTTTTTTTTTTTTGAATATTTCAAATAGCCAAAATAATGGATAACCACCAAACCGCTTGTGCAGTAAAATGGCTGAAAAGTAACGATGGGACATAAATGCCAAGCAAGAGTTCCTATATTTCAAAGTTTTAGTTCGAAAAAGCTCTACTATATACGTATCTGATTAAGCTGCTAAGCGTGAATTACGTCGAAAGTCTTGAAAAATGTTGGCATTATTTTTTATATTTAAGTATTACTTACTAGAAATTTTTAGAGTCGATTACCACTTTTTCATTGATTTTAATGATTATGATTTTAAGGGATTCGGGGTTTTGAACGTTTACATTCTCAAAGGAAATACTAGGTGCAGAATCGTTTCGCTTAGTTGATAACAGATAACTTTGGGTTTTTAAAGAATTGAAACTTACCATGTTCATGTTCCCCACTCCTGAATTACTGAAAGGTCATTATTTAAGGAATTTGAAATTTTTGTTCATTTATTACATATCAATGTTGAGATAACATCATCTGCTCTCTTAAAAAAGTAAAAGCAATTAAGAACGCTGTCATTACCAAATCTATGGGTTTTGTAAGACGTCATAGAAAGAAGATCATTGATAAATGTTAGTAATAAAGTTTAGGAAAAGACAGAGTCTAAAGGGACACCAGCATTGATTTCAAATTTTTTTGAGGTAAAACCATCGTATACAACTTATATTGAATGGTTTGAAAGAAAACATTTTATCCATTAATTTAAACATTTTGCCTATCATTATTATATTATTATATAAACACTTCAAATAAGTGGACTATCGTTCAAATAGCATAAAATATATTAGTGTAAACATTGAGGCACCTCCAAAAATGATATAAAAATTAATATGATACGATTAAATATAAAAAGGTATCATAGAAAATGGATTGGAGGTACAATGGGACTTCTAAAAGTTGAACTTCTGAAATTGAAAACACCTAATTTAAGATATATATGTATATGTATGTATGTTTATAGAGAAAAGCACGATTTTTTATTTTTTGTTGGTGTTCTTGATAAAGAATAATTCTATAAATAAATTTCAAAAATGGACAATAAATTATTTTTGACTAAAGGAAAAGTCGAAATTGTGGGTAGACACAAGTTTTATCAATATTTGTCCTTTGTTCAAATTATCATTTGTTTTTTTTTTGTTTGATTCAATCTATTGTTTGAAATTTTTTTCAAAATGTTTCCCAAAAGAAAATGTTCAATATATTTAAGGTACAAATTTTTCCTAGACACTGAATTTATTTCATTTTCTTATGTGTAACAGTTTATAATAAGCAACTTATACTTCATTTATAATTTTAAAATGAGATTTTTTTTTGCATTTTTATACCCGTATGACTATATAGTAAATAATACTATATAATAAATTTGCCATTACGTTTGTAACGCAGAGAAGGAGGGGGGGTAGATATAGACTCAAGTGTATGGATCGGATCAGAATCGAAAAATAAATCGATTTAGCGATGTATGTCCGTCCGTCTGTCCGTCCGTCCGACCGTCCGCACGATAATTCAAAAACTAAAGGAGCTAGGATCTTGAAATTTTCGCAAATTCCTTTTTATGCAATAGCCGTCATCGCCATTTCATCCAGCCATTTTGGTCCATGGGTTCGGGTAGCTGCCATACAACTTCTTTTTTTATATGAGTATTACTCTGTACCTATTACAGCTGCGTGTCTGAAATTTTGCCAAAAGTAGTTTAGTTTTATGGCCAAAGTTTCTGCAAAATTTGGTTGGTCTACTGCAGTGGGTTCGAGTAGGTGCCATACAACTCCTCCTTTTATATGAGCATTACACTACACCTAATGAAGCTGGGTGTTTGAAATTTTGCCAAAAATAGTTTAGTGTAATGGCCAAAAATACAGCAAAATTTGGTTGGTCTACTGCATAGGGTTCGAGTAGCTGCGATACAACTCCTCCTTTTATATGAGCATTACACTACACCTAATGAAGCTGGGTCTCTGAAGTTTTGCCAAAAATAGTTTAGTGTAATGGCCAAAGTTTCTGCAAAATTTGGTTGGTCTACTGCAGAAGGTTCGAATAGCTGCCATACAACTACTTCTTTTATATGAGCATTACACTACACCTAATAAAGCTGTATGTTTGAAATTTTGCCAAAAGTAATTAACCGAATGATATAATGTATATATTACGGTCATACGGGTATCCCAGAGTTGACACAGTCTACTCTACTACACTCTTCCTCGTTTATAAGCAATTTGATGAAACCTGATTTGATAAAAGATGGTATTTTCTATTTTTTTTTTTTTATTATTCCTTCTCAACTCCTTTAAGAAGTATAGGGCATGTACCAAGATTATTTTAAACTAGGCTTCAGTTTCTTTAATCATAATATTCACTAAGCCGTTGATTAATCGGCTGTAGCTATTGTATAAGGTTATGAAATATCGAGACAGTATTTTAACATCAGTATTACAATCTATCTTTCACAAGTATTATTTATATATTACGATATAAACTATTACGATATAATTATACAGTTTTACGATATTTTTTTATTAGATATGATCTGACCCGAGACCTTCCACATGAAAGGCGGCGTCTTTACCACTACGCCATTGGTCAGATTTTCAATATAAAACATCAATTAATCGATTTAATATTTAATATATTATTTATTTATTATATGTTTGTTAGAAGAATATATAAGAAATGAAAGAACGAGTAGTTTCCTTTTAATTTCACTAAAATTATTTATTTTTACAAATACCAGTATTTCGTCTACGACATGTAGACAGACATCTTTAGTGCTAGTACTTGATTACTAGGTTTATCAAATAAATGTCTTGATCCAAAGTTTTTCTTTTTCGAACGAGACTCGATACATTTGTTTTTATACCCTACACCTATAGAATAGGTAAAGGGGTATATTAACTTTGGTATGGTGTTTGTAACCACCTAAAGGAAGCGAGCTAGATATGGAAAAGTATATATATTTGTGATCAGCGTAACCGCCTTAGTCGATATAGCCATGTCCGTCCGTCCGTCCGTCCGTCCGTAGGCACGATAACTCAAAAAATAATGGAGCTATCTTGATGAAATTTTAACTGTAGGTTACTAGGACTGAAAGTACGGCGGGGATTGCATATGGGCGAAATCGGCCCATGGGTTCGGATTCTGGACCTTTTAATCGAATTTAGGCCAAACGAGCATAATTCCGAAACCAATGAAGATAGAACATCCAAATTTAGTATCAGGATGTCCCTTCCTATTTCCTAAGTGTCTTGTGAATTTGGGTCCCATTGGAGTAGTGGGTCGGGGACCAGCCACACATATCCGAAGACCTTAAAGCATATCTTTAAAATTAAGAAAGATAACAACTTGAAAAAAGGTAGAAGCTTCCAATTTGCCACAAGGGTGTTCTTTACTATCTCTTGCGTGCTCCCCTAATTTGGGATCAATTGGAGTGGTGGTTCTGTCCCCCTCTCTGACCTACCAAGTTTTAAAGGCTTATAATCGAAATGCCTAAAAATAGTTACTTAAAATTAGGATAGACCGTTCAAATTGTGTACAAGGGTTAACTAGTACTATAAGTACAGCGCGGACTATATAAGGGCGAAATCAGCCCAACGGTTCGGATTCCGGACCTTTTAATAGGTGTCAGGGCTAACGAACATATATAAAAAAAGTCACGATAACTCAACAACTAATGAGGCTATCTTCATGAAATTTGTGCTGTAGGTTATTGGTAATGAAACTACGGCGGTGATCACGTACGGTGAGGATTGGACAATGGGTTCGGAACATAGAACTTTATGATCGAATTTAGGCCAAACGAGCATAATTCCGAAACCAATGAAGATAGAACCTCCAAATTTGGTATCAGGGTGTCCCTTCCTATTTCGTAAGTGTCTTTGAAATTTGGGTCCCATTGGAGTAGTGGGTCGGGGACCAGCCACTCAGTTCCGAGGACCTTAAAGCATATTTTCGAAAATAATAAAGATAGTAATTTGAAACAAGTGTAGAAGTTGCAAGTTTCGCATATGGGTGTTATTTACTATTTCCTGCTCGTCCCCATAATTTGGGATCAATTGAGGTGGTGGTCCAGTACTTCTCTTAAACCCCTTCAAGTTTTAAAAGCTTATCATCGAAATTAATAAAAATTATAACTTAAAATTAAGATAGAACCTCCAATTGTGTTGGATTAACTAGTATT
This sequence comes from Dolichopus griseipennis, assembly GCA_963082915.1. Taxonomy (NCBI): domain Eukaryota; kingdom Metazoa; phylum Arthropoda; class Insecta; order Diptera; family Dolichopodidae; genus Dolichopus; species Dolichopus griseipennis. Next base: position 362,710,646 of record OY720441.1, read on the forward strand.
GAAAGTACGTCGGGGACTACATATGGGTGAAATCGGAACACGTGTTCGGGTTCTGGAACTTTTGATCGTTTGTGTAAATAAAAATTTAATAGTGAGGTAAGTAAAATTTCCAAATAAAAAAATATATAATAGTATATAATATAATAATTCATATTATTACTAATTCGGTAATTATATAAATTCTTTTTTATGTTATTTTATGATATGTATATATATATATATATATATATATATATATATATATATATATAATATATTTTATATTTATCAAAATAAAAATAATAAAATAGATTTTCAATTTAATAAAAAAAAATTTATTATTTTATAAAACTTTGCGAATGTACCTACCTAAATATTATACACCTCTATGCATTTATTAACTTATAATTATATATTTTGTATGTATTTAATTAATGAGAAGATGTATATATTACATTTACTTATAAAACAAAATTATTTAAAAAATTTTTTAAGTAAAATGTTTTTCTAAATTACAGTTATTATATTATATTTAATTTTTTTATGTTTGAATTTGCTTTAAATTAAAGATCTAGCACATTTTATATAAATGAGGGTCTAGAACGGAGTGATAGTGTTCCTTTTATCAAATTTTAAACATTAGTCTCAGGTTCAAATCCTGATGGTTGTGAAAGACACATTTTAATTTTTTAATTTGTTTTTTTTTCATTTTAAATTATTTTTTATACCCTACACCTATAGAATAGGTAAAGGGGTATATTAACTTTGGTATGGTGTTTGTAACCACCTAAAGGAAGCGAGCTAGATATGGAAAAGTATATATATTTGTGATCAGCGTGACCGCCTTAGTCGATATAGCCATGTCCGTCCGTCCGTCCGTCCGTCCGTCCGTGGGCACGATAACTCAAAAAATAATGGAGCTATCTTGATGAAATTTTAACTGTAGGTTACTAGGACTGAAAGTACGGCGGGGATTGCATATGGGCGAAATCGGCCCATGGGTTCGGATTCTGGACCTTTTAATCGGTTTCAGGGCTAACGAACAAATATAAAAAATCACGATAACTCAACAACTAATGACGCTATCTTCATCAAATTTGTGCTGTAGGTTACTAGTAATGAAACTACTTCGGGAATTGCGTAAGGTCGGGATTGGACCATGGGTTCGGAACCTAGAACTTTTTGATCGAATTTAGGCCAAACGAGCATAATTCCGAAACCAATGAAGATAGAACCTCCAAATTTAGTATCAGGGTGTCCCTTCCTATTGCGTAAGTGTCTTTGAAATTTGGGCCCCATTGGACTAGTGGGTCGGGGACCAGCCATTCAGTTCCGAGGACCTTAAAGCATATTTTCGAAATTAATAAAACTAGTAACTTAAAATTAAGATAGAACGTTCCAATTGTATACAAGGGTTAACTAGTATTGAAAGTATGACGGGACTGCATATGGGCGAAATCGTACCATGGTTTGGGTTTCTGGAACCCTTGACAAGTTCAAGGACTAACAAACATATATCTTAAATTACCCTAACTCAAAAAATAATGCCCGTATTTTGATGAAATTTAAACTCTAGGTTACTAGTAATGAAAGTACCATGGGAATTGGTTCTGGTTGAGTTTAATTTCAAAGCCAAAGAATATATTTCCTATGTCCTATGTGTCTCCGAAATCTAGACTTAATTGTAGTGGTTCAGCTATATTCAAAGGTACTTGCTGCATTTATGTAAAATTTATTTGAATATTTAAATGAATTAAATGAAAAGGTCTAAATTTGTAATTGTATTTTAGAAATACATTTATTGCATATTTTGCGTTTGTAAGCTTTTCTATTAGGTATATAAACTAACCATTTAAAATAATTGCAATTTTTAAAAATTTGGATTATTAAATATATTATGCTTTGATTATCTTTTTATCACAAAATTTAATAATTAGAATTTTTTCATTTTGTAATTGAATTAGAATAAATATATTTTCATTTATTTCAAGTTTGTTTGTTTTTTAATATTTTTAAATAGATAAATTAGTAAGAATTCTTTAATATTTTTTAATAGATAGTGTAATTAGAAAATGTTTTTAGTATTATAAAGTTAATTTGGTTAGCTATGTCTTACGATCAAATTAATAACAGCTTTTATGGTGTTAAAATGACTTATGGATATGTCCTTAAATTTGAACCAAATAGGTGTAGGGTATTTCTAAGTCGGTTGCACCGACTGACTGTTTCTTTACTTGTTTAATATAATTTAAAAATTAATTAGAGGTACTACCTAGTTAATTAAATATAGATATTCTAAATATAATTGTAAAAAAATATATATATTAATATTATATAATTTTACAAAACCTATATATATATATATACATTACATATTTATATATGTACAATATAATATAACATATATATACATAAGTATTGAGCTTTCATTCAAATAAAAAAAAAATCAAAATTGAAAAGAAAAATCAAATAAAAAACTTTCACGTAAATTTCAAAAAATTCATCAATTATTATTCAATAAGATAAGAATTTTATAAAGTAACTGTTCATATAAATATTTTCATTGTATTTGTGTGAAAAGTTAAGTCTTTTTTTGTAATAAATTTTAAAAATCTGTCAAAGTTTATCAACAAGTTTCTTTTCGAATGAATTTTTCATATTTTCTTATAGGTATTTTTTTGATTATTTTATATTTTTTTTTTAAATATAAAAATGTGTATATATTATACAATATATTGAAATATATATGTACATGTAGAAACTATATACATAGGTATATTAATATATAAATGCCAAACTTCGAATAATGTTTATTTTATGGAAATGATATTTTCTTATACATATTTATTTTTAGTTTAAGCCCACCAATTTTTAAATTCTTTAATTTTTAATTTTATTAATTTTTTTCGAAGAATATGTTTTTTATTTATTTATGTACAGTGCCCTACCACATTAAATGTGATAAGTTTGTGAATCTGCCTTTACTTTTCAGGTGGGGCAGGTGTATATTTTATATTATGATATAAAATATTACGATATCAATAATTAATTATATTGTTTTATTAGCTAATTTGTATATAATATACCTTATATATCTATAACACAGTTCAGTTCTTCATATAATTTCCCGAATTGGACATGACTCCAGAAGTTTGATCCAAATTCCAGAATGTTTGTAAACATAACTACATCGAGCGAATCATTAGCTTTGACACTTTAAGGCCTGGCTTTTTATACAAATGGCAGTTATTTAAAAAAAAAGCTTAAAAAGGTTTATAAGGATAATAACAATTAAGTATATATTTATAATATTTACTTAATTACATTTAACTATTAATTTGATTGTAAGGGGAGAAAGTAATAAAATTATATTCTCGTACGGGGATCGAACCCCAACATCTCGGTTGATACGCCAATCATTATGCCAACTAAGCGCACTGGAATATGTCCTATGGTCGCGGTATCCCAGATAAATGTTTTAAAAATCGTTTCGTTTACTACACATAAATGTTTTTAATTCCTTAACTACGAAATTAAAAAAAAAAATTCGTAAAAGAGTAAAAAAGTTTCAAAAAATTTTTTTCTAAATAAAATTAATTATAGTAAATTTTTTTTTTTAATTTAAAAAGTTGTTATATTAAAAATCAGTATTTTATAGCAAAAAAAATTAAATATAAAGAAACTTTTTGAGAAACTATACCATATGGAACGAATCTTTCAATATTATAATTGTCGCTAAAAGGCAAAAATGCAATTAAATTGAATTTTTATAATAATTCAAAAAAGAAAATGTAAAAACCAAAAGTTTTTTAAGTAATTTTTATTAAAAAAATTTTTTTTAATTTTAAAAGTAATTATGGCAGATTATTTTTAATTGTGATAAAATCTTAAAAAATTAGAACACAAATTAGAAAATATCTTGATTATTTTGAACAATATTATCCAAATTTTGGTTTTATTTTTATTATAATTTTGAAACCCATTAAAAAAATAGTTTATATATTTCGCCTATACTTCCAGACTTTTTCAGTGTTTGTACTCTCGGTTTTAACATTGACTTTTTGTTTAAAGGGGTTGGAAAATAAAGAGGATCAAGAATTTTCGAAAAATTAAGCTTCGTATAACTTTAAATAATAGAACCATATTGCAATTCTATACAACTGTTATTATAGCAGTTAATTTGCCGAAATTTGGGCGGGGTTATAGTTCCAAAATGGAGGGGCCATTGAAAAAGTTCTTCCATGATATGGTTTATTTTTTACAATAGCTACACTTAGTTTTTATTTATTTCAGACGTATGAAAATACAACGACGGCCGGACACAGTAAAATGTGCCTATATAGATTTTTTGTAATTTTTTTTGAAAACATGCTAAAAATATGCAAATTGTGGCTTAAATTTGTTTTGGTATATCGCCATCTTGAATTACATATCTTAATTAATTTAATAATTTTATAAAAATATTTAATTCTGACTGATAGCTCAGTGGAGTGACGGCTTTTCAATCGAAAGTCTCGGATTCAAATCCTGGTCAGATCATATCCAATAAAAAAATATCATAATATAAAATAACTTTAACTGCCACACCTGAAAAGGAAAGGCTTGACACATTGTATGTGGTAGGGGACTGTACATATAAATAAATATATATATTTATTAATAACTTGCTCTTGTTAATTGCAGTTTAAAGATTTATTTGGCTTATTTGATTTGTAGGACCATTATTTTATAATAAAATTGACATGTACTAAAGTTATTTAAACAGATTAATATTTGAAAAAAATTATTTTACATATAATTTATTAAAATCAGATAAATTACTTTTAATTACTAATAATAATCAAAATTGAATTTAACGTAAGATTTTCATTAGAATGACTCTTAATCTTAAATTCTTAACAGTGTGTAATTTTTTAAATTTAATTAAAACACTTTTGTTTCAAAATTTCGATATTAAATTAAAAGAAAAAATTAAAAATTAAAATTACATTAATAAAAATATATGTTGAAAATAATGAATACTCGAATACATATTTATATATATATGTATATATATAAAATTTCTCGGCTTACTCCAATTGAATTTCTAATCCATTTTATATTTTTTTTCAAATGTATGTTTGTGTAAATTGTAAACTAGATTTAATATTAATTTGGATCAGATGTTTGTGTAATTTAAATAATCAAGTAAAAATTAAAGTCTGAATACTGGAACAATATATAAAGTATATTTCAACAAATTTAATTAAAATTAAATTTTAAATACAAAAAATTATCATGAAACAAAGTTTTTTACAACATATAGAAATTGACATTCCTGATCTATATTGATGTCCGATTTATTTTTAGTACTTTCAAAATCTTAATATTTGGAGTTGAAAATTCTAGTTAAAAACTAAAAATTAATTTTCGAACACGCAGACAGCGATTTTTGCGAGCCAATCGCAGTGACATGTCAGAAGTCCCATTGACTCACTTTTCACTCACTACAATTAGACTAAAGTCTTATGAGACTTGTGAAATTTTTTTAACTTGACTTGATGCGCGTTGCGATTGATTTTAGTGTTCTGCGATAAAGTCTTCGCCGCGTGTGTATGGAAAGGTTGAGTCTTGACGTAAGAGGCTAGAGTAGAGCGCCTTTCTATTGCAGCAAAAGAATATTTGTATTATTTCTTGAATATTATTTATATTATATCCGAAATTCTGAATTTGGAGGGATTTTAGAATTTAATTTTCAGAATCAGGGTTTTATACGACTTTTATACAATATTTGTAATGTGTATATGTATATGTAAGATATTAGTTACAAAATCACAGGATTATACGCATTTTCTCCCCAACCCAATAGATTTTTCACTCATTTCAAAATTAAATTTCTGACCTTGGGTTTTTTGACATTTGGTTTTTGACACCCAAATCACCATATAATTTTGCGTTTACTTGTAGCTCTTATTTATATCATAATGTAGCTCTCATTCTTATATCAACCCTATTCTGTTAAATTTTTTTATTAAAAAATCGCTGGTTTATTGACAGATTCTCGGAGCATTAAAGTGTGTTTATATTGGAGCAGAGCATCGACAGAAGCTTAACGAAAAAAATCATATACAGGCTTTCAAATTGAAATCTTTATATAGGGAAAATGCTTAGGTTATTGATAAATTATTAGATTATCAAAAATGCTGTATTTAATTTTAAACGCTCTAACGGACGCTTTTTACTATTTAAAAAATTTTAATTAGAATAAGAGGAATAATAATCACCGCCACTATTTATCGAAAAATTTAATTTTAGAAAACTTATTCACACCTATTCTAAATTCCCTCGTAGACTTTCTACGAAAAATTGGCTCCGCTACGAAAAAAAAGTTTTAGTGATTCTAAATTCCCTCGTAGAAAATTAAATTTGCAATGGCAACTTTGACGTTTGAATTCATTTTTTTAAGTAAGAATGATGTTTATTATTTTCAAATTTGTGGTGGGAATCTAATAATTTTTGAATATTATTTTGAGAAAAAAGTATTTTAAGATTAATTATAAATAAAAAATTGTAAGATATTTCATATCATTTCTTTTATATTTTGATTAAGTCTAGTTCTTCCGTTATTTTACCCTTAAAAATTTTAATATATGAAATACGAATATGCTACGAATGAATATTTCTTTCGTAGGAATTTGCACTTTTCGTAGCGTTAAGTCGGAATTGAGAATTACTTTTTCGTAGATTACCTCCGACGTAGCTATAGGAGGGAATTTAGAATAGGGGTGATTATTTTATTTCATCCCAACCAGTTATAATTTTTGACTAAATTTTGATATAAAAAAGTTTCCATCAAAAACTTTGACGTTAAAACTTATGATTCCATATGCATAATATGTACATGAAAAATTGTTTTTTTTTTTTTTTTTTCAAATTTCAAACTTTTGAAATATACAATTAAATATTATAATTAAAAACATTAAAATATAAAAAACTTATGGAAAAAAACTTTGAAAAATAAAAAACTTAACTTAATATTTTATATAAGACAAAAAGAATGGAAATATTTTGGAATAAATGTAATATCATCGCATCAAAACTGTTCGCAATCTGGGAAATAAAAAAGTAATATATATATATATATATATATATATATCTACGTTGCTTCGGTTAAAAACTTTTTAATTTCTTGGACTGATTCTTAACATTTTTTATTTTAGGATAATATTGAAAAATTTTTTCAAATTTAAAATTACGAACTTTTAAAAAATTGACTGTCGCAATATTGGGTTATTATTTACTTATTTGTCTAAATATTTATTTATTTATTAGGTATCATGGTTCATGAATGGACCAAGTAGCTGTAACCCCTCATAAAATTTGAAATGTGGTTTGCTATTATGATATAAATTAAATTTTTTTTATTAGTTATGATATGATCAAAGTTTTAATCCGAGACTCTTCATTTAAAAGCATCCTAACCCCTACCACACCAGTCGGTAAGAGGGGGGGGGGGGTTATATATTTTCACTGTTAACTAAAGAAAATTCGATAATGAAATAATTTTAGTGTATTAATAATTACCAGTTTATAATTTAATAAAACAAATGGGAACAGTGTAGTAGAGTAGAACTGTGTCAAATGCAGAATTCCCGTTTGAACGTAATATAAACATTATATCATTTGGTTAGTTACTTAGAAAATATTAGTCTTATAGCAGCTCTTCGAACCTCTTTCACTACACCAACTATATTTTATTCAGACGTTAGCCATTAGAGATAACTACTACTTCAGCTTAATTACATATTAAATTATTATACACCGCTATACTAGACAAACCATGTTTTTCACAACCTTTAGCCATAGAACTTAACGTCTTCTGGCAATGTTACCGACACCCTGTTTTATTATCTTATGAGAAATGCCCATATAAAAAAAAAGTTGTATGGCAGCTACTCGAAAAAAATTTTCCACAAACTTTGGCCAAACTTTGACCATAAATGAGATGTTGCAATTTAATATGTAAGTTATTGATATTAATGAAAAATTTTCAATTAAAATTAAAAAGTCTTCAGTTAAAATTAATAATGGTATTTGAATAGTTATAATTAGGTTTTAAAAGAAAATTGGTTTTATTAAATATACTGTAACCGCAGTTATGATTAAAAATATAATTTAATTGCATTTATTCTTTGATTCTGTATGAATTATATATATGCAACTTACAAGTAAGTTTCACATTGAGGTTTGTGTTGAGACAAATTGATATGCAAATTTTGTTTTTTTTTTTTTTTTTTTTGAATATAAAAAATCTTCATTTTGAAGAAAACATAAATTCAAATATGTTGAAAATAATACAGAAAACCTATGGTGTAAAACAACTATTTTTGTATATATTGCAGTGCTTTTGAACATGTAATTAGAGCTATGGTAGGAATTGTAAACCGGGGTTTAATAATTTTTTGAAGAGTTACTATCATATTCCTTTACTACATTTAACAGTGTTTCATTTGCTGCCTGTATTTCATTTGTATGTAATTTAAAATTTATAGTTAAATGAGGTGCCATGAAATAACGCCATACGAAATAAAGCCATAATTCAATTTTTCTAAATAATATATATCTAATTTGCTAAATACTCTTATTTATCAATTTCTATTTTTTTTTTCTCTTTGTTTACTTTAAAACTAGAATTTATATCAATTTTACTATATGGTTTTGTTTCGTAAAATTTTAGAAAATAATAAGGTTTTATTTCCCATTTGAATTGGAAATAAAGCAATACGCAAAAAAATTGGCGATATGTCTTTATTTCTCGATCAATAGCGTAATAAAGCCATAATGGCTTTATTTCGTATGGCGTTATTTCACGGCACCCTTTAAATGATACATAGAGGCATATTTTATTTCCCTGTATTTCATAGTATTATGGATTGGGAAACTTTCAAAACTTGGATATAAAATCAGAGTGCTAATAATGTGGTTAGCGTGTGTTTGGGAAAAGCAGTAATGAAGAAAATGGGGAAAAAACGGGTAAATGGAGAAAATGAAGTAAAGGATGTGTGTAAAACCAGTAAATTTGTAAACAGAAATTACTTTTTAAGTAATCCAAATTACGAAATATATTAGTTGAGTTTGAACTAACAATATCTTTATTCTTATAATAATCTGTAATCTTATCAACTAAAACCCTAAAACTATTACAAATATCAAATATTGAATTGAATTCAAAACCCTAAGTATTTTTTTTTTGTTTTTGAAATTTTAACATTAACTCCAGTTGTAATTTTTTTCATAAGAACTGGATGATTATGAGTATGTATATGACATAATTTACATGTTGTAAGTACAAGTCATCTACAAAAAAAAAAACTTCAATTTTTTTTTTGCAAAATGACGTCCCGAAAACTTTTATTTCTTTTCTATATTATTCACATTGGAAATTTCTAAAGCAATTTTATTCAATTTAAAACTTTTTTAATTTTATTATTATTCAACACCTGAAACTGAACCATAAGAATTCTGTAAATAATGTGAATTAAAGAAATTTTCATATAGATATTATTAAATATATGACTAGATTTTTTTTGGAGAATCTAAAGAATGCAAATTGAATTTTATTTTCATTTTTATGGAGTCCAAAAGGTCTTAGGTGTTTTATTTAAACCAAATTAACATCTGAAGTTAAACTTGAAATAAATGGATAATAAAAGTTAATTGATGTTGTTTGAAAAAGAAAAACGATTTAAAAATGAGTATTTATTTAAATTAAATGGTTTTTTTATATTGGAAATAATATATTTTTGTATATTATTAGTAAATTTGTAGGTTTTATATGCAAAATCAATGTTTTATGTAATTATTAGAAAATAAATTGCATATTTATAGGATCTGTTTATGATGAAAAAGAAAAATGATAAGTACATATATTTAAAGTAAAAACATAGAAATAAATTCAAGATGCATTGTATAAAATTCTCTTCTTCTATAATGTGGTTTGTATTGTAAAGTCACAATATTTTATAAGGTAGAGCCCCTACTCCTCCTTGTCGAATTTGGCATATCTGCGAAACCGTTCCTTATTTTATCAAAAAAAGCATTCACACTTAATTTCAATTAAATCGAATATTGATGAATTATTGTAACTTGACATTTCTTAAACTTCTGGAATCTCTAGAAACCATGATACTAGAATCAATTTATAAAAGCTACTCTTTATAAGTACCCACCACAATAGTCTTTGTACTATTGTTTGAACAATCATTCCTATAGTTAGAACAAGAGATTTCTCCGAAATGACTGGTGTTTTTGTATATGGGAGGCTCCCGATCCCGTGGTTCGATTAAGCCCATCTACGAACTTAACCTTATTTTTAACCAATAAAACACTTATACCAAATTTCACCAAAATCGGTTAAATTTATGCAAATTATCGTGTTGGGAGGAAATTTTTTTAAAGTTTAAAATTTAAAAAATTTGATTTTTATATAAAGTTTACTACTTGAATGTTTATTATTGTTAAATTAAATGTTAAATAGGGTAGAAAAGAGATTCTTGTCTTTATTTAAAAATAGACTGTAAATAATTAAATTTTGTTTAATAGTGTCCTGCTAAGAAAAAGAATGAGGCAACTGAATATATAAATATAGATAATAAATATATAAATATTATATTATACTGGTGCGTTTTTTTTTTTTTTAAATATAAAAAGGTCAACATACGCCATTAAAGGTCAGTAAAAGATACATATAACGCTTTCTTTAATTTTTTAAGGATAGAAAGACTCAACAGGTTTTTCAGTTTTTTAAGAATTTATAAAGAGTCAATGAAAAACTGATTTTAAATATTCATTTAAATGTTCACATTCCTTTAATCAAGATTAAAACAGGGACTTGGACGCACTTCAATGAGACCTTTCTTGTCTCACTTCAATTCTTTCAATGGGGCTTTTATCTCACTTTCAAAATATTCTAAAAATGATGAAAAAATCAACTTAATTGTTAAGTTTTCCATCGCTTGCAATATATATTTTTGGGACAGAAGTCCAATTGGACTTTTGGCCTTTTTTTTTATGGGACTTCTGACATTTCACCAATAAATTTCAAACAATTTGGCAATATTTAAAAAAAAACCTTTATTAAGATTAGACTATGTTCCCCAAATAGGATGAATGCTTTTAAGCGCAGCCAATTGTAAATATATCACGTACTTAACTAGCCTGTTATCAAAGCAGCTTTAAGTAATTTATTATTAAAATCAGTTTTGTTTACAAAGGTGGGTAGAATACAACTTCAGTGCCCTAAAATATTAACATTAGTGTATACAGTTTGTTTTAGGGAATGGAATTAAAAAAGCATAGGAATTAGGAGAGGAATCTAGATAAATCGAAATCGAAATTGGAAATTATAAATTAAAAGGGTTAAGGAGGAGTATGTGAGAGAATATGATGAAAAGAGTTGTTAATGTTCATCGTAATATTCTAAACTGATATGAATAAAAATTTTTAAGAAACATATACGAAGGTAAATCACTCGTTAGAGTTACCGATTTTTCTTTAACTGGATTGCACCATAGTTGCAAACATTCTACAGTATACAGAATCTATATTGGTATTATTAGATATTTATAACACGCATAGACCTCTGTTTTTTGTGAAATTATTATACTCTTTTTTTCAGCAGTTTTATATAGAGACTTTTATTATCCATTTATATCATATGAAGAGCTGGTCAGAAGGCCTAACGTAAGTTTAAAATTAAAAATAAAATTATTACTTAGCATTTCGTTTATAAAGATAGAAAAAATTTAATTGTTTTGTTTTTGCATTCTTCTATAATTTTTTTTCAAATGTGTTTTATACTTGAAAGAAAATTTTAAATACAAAGACAGAGAACCATTTTAAAACTCTGCAGTTTTTTTGCATTGTAGTTTTTGAAAATATTCAAAGAAATAAGGTTTTTTTTTTTTAAATTAAATGAAAGTATATATAAGACAAAAAGTCAAAATTTGTAGAAATGAACAACGAAACGAACATTTTATTTTCATACAAAATTTAATTATTTGTTTTTTTCATTAAATAAGAAAAGAATAAAGAAAGCTGCCCTTGACGTTATTTTAATAAAAATAATATTATGAATTGTTTTCTTTAGTTTTAAAATTATAAATTTAATTTTAAAGATTTAAAGAAATTTTAAAGTATCTTCCATTTGTCTCTCATTTTAATTGAATTATACTAAAGTTTGTTAAAGAATAATAAAGCTGTTAAGTTTTTAAGTTGAAAATTACTCAATTTGATTTAAGATGGAGTCTTGTAGGCTAATAAAATTATATTATGTATAAACTAACTATGGAAACATGGTATATTAAAAATCTGAAACTTAATTTCTGAATAACTATCTATAGTTATATCTTGTTACTTACTAATTATGCTGCATATTCATTTATAAATTCAATAGGCACTTTCAATGATTTAGTATTGCGTAAATATTAGTTCTAATAAGAGATCTTATAGAAAAAAAATGATGAAAAGGGTACCCAACAATTAAAACTTTATATAAAATGTGATCAGTAAATGTTGTTAAAGTTATCTGTGTAGTTCTAATTATTAGACATTTGTGCTTTAGATCATTAAATATTATGCCAGTAACGTATAGTTTTTTTAGAGCCCTTAAATCTTGGAGTCATTAGAGTTGCTCTTTAAGAATTCATAGATCCACATATTTTAATATTTTGTCAGAAGGAAACATAAAAAAAATTTATATATTTTAAGAGTCACATAAAAAACCAAACAAAAATTTTATATTTATAAAAATATATCAACTCAACTCTATTATCCTATAATAAATTAAATATCTCTATATTTTATCAATTCTTTATTTTTTAGTTAAATAACATTAAAAAATACAAAATCCAATAATTTTTTTAAACAAAATATTTTGTTTTCATTCAGTTTTAACTTAGAACTAAGTACTAATAAAAGTTTCTTTTATATATCACTTTTAAAACCTGTGATTCGCGAAGAAACTAGTCCAAACAAAAAACGGTACAGGTACATATTTTTGAAATTTGTCTGATTTTAACTGTTATGTAGAATTTTTTAAAATATTATTATTTTTAAAACAATTCTAGTTTATTTAGGCTTAAATACTTTAATTATCTTAAATACCTAATTCATAATTACTCATTAGTATTTTAAATTTACTATTTTTAAATTACAAAAAAAAATGGTTGTTTTAAAACAAAAACAAAAAAAAAATATTTAATAATAAAATATTCAATTTATATCAAATAGAAAACTAATTTTTAAATATAAAATAAATTGAAAAAAGTTTGTTTGACCTCAAATTAATATTTTCAATGGCTTCAATTTAATTAATATAATTAAAAAATGGAAATATATTCAATTGTAAAACAAGTTAATGAAGAATGAACCTATAAAGAAACCAATAACGCATAATTATATATAAAAATTTTAAGTGTTGCCAGTTCTTTTAAATATTTTATTTTAAATGGTTGGGCCCGTTGGAGTCAATATATTTAAATCTCCTTTTTCTCACCAGACCATAGTCAGAGCTGTCAAGCTAAAAAAAAAATGTTTCTTTATGTGCTTAGATTTTCCAGATTACAAATTTTGTGTTTCTTTTTTAACTCGCAGTGTGATTAGAGCGCGATCTGTCAGTTCGTAAAAATTTCTCAGATTTTGCAGAGTTGTCAAACAAGGAAACATCAAATTAAGAATAAAATAACAAAAACGCCATTAAAAAACATAATAATTTTATATAATAAATTTTGACGCAATCAAACAATAATAATGTTAGAAAATAATTTGGATATAGATTGACAATCTGTGCTCTGAGCGTTTCTTTTTTTAACTCAGAGCGTCAGAGTTCGGATAAAATTTTAATCTGAGCATAATTTGTTCTGCGCGCTCTTCATCTGCTCTGAGCACTGGTCTGATGAGAAAAATAAAAACGCCCTTGGCACATTAGATTTCAGATTTATGGGGTGTATATATTTTCTTGAACTAATATTATCTGAAGTGTCGTGGGAACGAGTAAAAGACGAGTCGAGTAAAATTCTTCAAAAACAATCTAATTACAAAATCTTAATCTGACCAATGGCGTAGTGGTAAAGACGCCGCCTTTCATGTGGAAGGTCTCGGTTTCAAACACCGGTCAGATCATATCTAATAAAAAAAATATCGTAAAATTGTATAATTACATCGTAATAGTTTATATCGTAATATAAAATAAGATTTAATAAAAATATATAAATAATTCTTGTGTAAGATTATAGATGGTGCACAAAGTTAACATTTGTGCAAAGCTACATAGCTTGTGCATAGTACAATAGCTACAGCCGAGTAATCAAAGGCTTAGTGAATATTATGATTAAAGAAACTGAAGCCTAGTTTAAAATAAACTTGGTGAATGCCCTATATTCCTTAAAGAAGTGGAAAAGGAATAAAAAAAAAAAAATTACAAAATCTTATCGACAAAAGAATGTTTCGTAATCAAGTAAAACCCTGTTTCTCATATTAAAATTTTTTTAAAGTTTATTTAAAAGTTTCTATAGGTTAGCGAATGTTTAGATGTAACATCTTTGGGAATTATTCCACTTACTCTACACAAAGTCAGATATATACTTATTATAAAAGTTCTCAGAGACTCAAGACGTTTAAGCAAAGAATTTAAGAGTTTTTCCGAAAGTGGGAAATCATTTTAAGAAATATTTTGAATATTTTTAGGGGAATAACCTGTTTATTCAATTCTTTACTAGATAATGGGACTAAATGTATCTTTTTTAAGAAACAACTAATTTGTAACACATGTATAAAAATACTTAATATAAGTATATAATAAAAAATAAAATAAAAAAAAAATATTAGTTTTTTTTTTATGCCTCCATTGTTTTTTTTTTAAAGGTAATTAATTCAATCCACAACTTATTTACCAACTTTAATACTTGGAACTTCACTTCGTTTTAAATCTCTCTTTATATTTGTGTGTGTATTTATATGCTTATTTATATTTTGCATTTACAGATGTGTATATAAGGTTGTTTACTTTAACATCCCAGAACACAAATTAAAGTCGCATCATTGCGCCATAATCAAAAACTTTTTTCTTTCTTGTGTACTAATACAACTGAAAAAAAAAAAATTAAAAAAAAGAAAAGCAAAAAATGAAATAAACCATAAAAAAAAAAAAAAAACTTTTTATTAGGTCAATAATATTTCCCATTTCATTGGAGTATTTAAACATATTATGGGAATCTTTATTGATCTATTTTTCCCTATAAAATCTTCTGTTCTATTTCACCTAATATATTTATATGTATATATAAATATATATATGTATATATATGTATATATTTATTTATATATATATATAAGGTGAAATTAAAGTATATAAGTTTATATACTTTAATTTTGTTACTATTATGTGAATTAAAGATATAGTGATCACAACTGGTCTGGCTTACCATAAGGCATTATTATTTAAATAAAAAACAAGAATCAAATCAATTTAACAAATCGGTTTCTAAATTAAAAGAATTCATAATAAGGACATTTTCAAAGATTTGAGAACAGAGTATCGATATTAGTTAAAAGGGATATCTAGGCATCTTTTCTGATCATTTAATCTATACTCTATCATTAAGAGCATAAAATATAAAATTGAATGAAGTATGGTATTACAAATTCAGAAGTACAGTTCAGTTTTAATCAGTAACATCTAATTCTATAAAAATTAGGTATGTACAACTAATTACTCTGAACGGAATCTTGACTGAAAAAAAAGGATACATGATATACATGAAAAATCGCGTGTACTCGCGTTTTTAGCACATTTTCAAAAAATTTTGTAAAAATGTGCCTATATAGCTTCACTCTGTCCGTCCGTCCGTCCCTTTTTACCTACGATTGACAAAAAAATATCAGGAATGGGTAGGTATTGCAAAAAAAATAATTTAATGTTAAAACTTTTTTTTGTAGCCCCCTCCGTTACGGAGCTACAGCCCCACAAAGTCGAAAAAAGCCCCATATTTAAACAGTTATAATTAGAGTTCTATAAGGTATATCTCCAACCTGAAAACGGTAACAGACAGCTGCTTTTATAAGCTTTACAAGTTTTTAAAAGCCAATTGTATAGGGTTGCTATACGGTACTAAAATTTACCGTTATTCAAAACTAAGTTTTACAAAATTTTTGGTCCCTCATAACTTCGGAACGGCTAAATCTAGAAACTTGAAATTTTGGGAGAAGTTAGATCCTTAGAAATAAGTAAGAGTCAGTTAACAAAATTTTTTTGTCACGCCCCCTCTTTAGGAGCTGTAAGGAGTCGAAAATTGAAATTTTGCTAAAAATTTAGCTTTTAAACACCTATAACTTGAATACCTGTCAAAATTTTTTTTTATTTGTATATAAAATTGAAAGCTCCAAAACGAAAGTTTTAATAAGTGTCAAAGGTTTTTCTTAATTTTGACTTTGTCCGTCCGTTCGTCCGTCCGTATGTTTACAAAAACTTTTACACCGTTTGAAATAGAGTAAAGAAATTTTAACCACGAGTAGATATTACAAAAAAATTAATTTCGTAGAAGAATTTTTTTCTGTAGCCCCACCCGTTACGGAGCTACAGCCCCCCAAAGTTGGAAAAAGCCCTATTTTTAGATTATTATAACAAGAGTTTTGTTAAGTGTATTTTCAATCTGAAAACGGCAAAAGATAGCTGATTTTATAAGCTTCACAAAAATATAAGGTTAAAATGTATAGGGTTACTATACGATACTAAAATTTACCATTAAGCTAAACTCAACTTTTGCAAAATTTTTGGCCCCATATATCTTCTAAACGGTTCAACCTAGGCTCTTGATATTTTGGGAGAAGTTAGGTCCTCCAAAATTAATAAGAGTCGGTTAACAAAATTTTTTTGTCACGCCCCCTGTTTAGGAGCTATAAGGGCTCGAAAATTGAAATTTTGCTATTTTCAACCACCTGTAACTTTAACACCTGTTCAAATTTTTTTTTATAAATATGCAAAATTTACAGCTGCAGCATTATATTTCAACATACGTTAAAGGTTTTTTTTAAATTTGAAAGGGTCTCTTTAAATTGAAGAGACTGTTTCTTAGTCTTAACCATTTTTGGTTAGATAATAATATTCTAGGTAAAATTCCAAATTTTGTTGGAGTTCCAAATTGATTTCCTAGAACCGGAAAAAAATGGAAGGGTGAACACAGGAGGGGGGTGAGCAGATCCATCATAAGTTTGCTAAGCAAAAATTTGGGAACCTTCCCCATTGAAGGGCTACTAGGTCTTCAAAATTAAAACTTTTATGTTCTTATAAAACAGTAACTTATTCACCAGTGTAAGTTTTTCCAAAATTAAACGTTAACATTGAAGCTCCAACATTATATTTTGCACTTATTAACAGGTTTTCTTGAATTGGGGTTGTATTCTAAGTATTTCACTATTAGTCATATAATTAATTATTAATGAAATAACAAAATTATAATATTATCATAATATATATTTTTATAAAAATAAATGATAAAATACTGAGTAAGAAACCGTATATAATTTTGAAAATGTGCTTTTTAAAAACCCTTGGTTTTTTTCCCTCACTTGTTTTTTTAAAGTTCAAAGCGTCGAACAATATTTAAAATTCACTTTCAAAGAAAACAATAAGGAAGGGATTTAAAATTATTTCAAAATCAGAGTATTTCCCTTTTCCAGAATATTTATCTGTTTTTCAGCTACATATATATTAGGAAGAATCTTTAAGTTGGCATATAAATAGGGTATTCTATTTTTTTCCAGAATATTTATACAAGATTTGTAATTTTGCAGAGATATAAGAGTTAGATTTAAAATTAGTCGCCCTTTTTATACCCGTATAACTATATAGTCAAAGGGTATAATAAATTTGCCATTACGTTTGTGACGCAGAGAAGAAGAGGGGGTAGATATAGACTCAAGTGTATGGATTAGATCAGAAAAATAAAGAATCGAAAAAAAAATCGATTTAGCTATGTATGTCCGTCTGTCCGTCCGCAACAATAACTCAAAAACTAAAGGAGCTAGGATCTTGAAATTTTCGCAAATTCGTTTTTTTTGCAATAGCCGTCATCGCTATTTAAATCCAGCCATTTCGGTCCATGGGTTCGGGTAGCTGCGATACAACTTCTTTTTTTATAAAAGTATTACTCTGTACTTATTACAGCTGTGTGTCTGAAATTTTGCCAAAAGTAGTTTACTTTTATGGCCAACATTTGGTTGGTCTACAGCAGTGGGTTTGAGTAGCTGCCATACAACTTCTTATTTTATATGAGCATTACTCTACACCTAATGAAGCTGGGTGTCTGAAATTTTACCAAAAATAGTTTAGTGCAATGGCCAAAGTTACTGCAAAATTTGGTTGGTTTACTCCAGAGGATTCGAGTAGCTGCCGTACAACTCCTTCTTTTATATGAGCATTACACTACACCTAATAAAGCTGGTATGTTTGAAATTTTGCCAAAAGTAATTAATGTTTATAATAATAATGATATAATGTTTATGTAACGGTCATACGGGATAGAGTTGACACAGTCTACTCTACTACACTCTTTCTCGTTTCGTTTAATTTATTTTTTGAACATTTTTTTTTGGAAATTGCAAAGTTTTCGATTTTATTCCCACTGTTTTTGTTAATAAAGTCTAATCGGCTTTAATTCGTTTGACTTTATTTCACCCCCGTATTGGATTTCTCTATTTTTATAATTTCTGGCAATGAAGTCGAATCGACTTTATTAGTTATAAATTTTAATATTAGTTGTGATTTACGCAAAATTTTCAAAGACCGAAGAATTAAGATATTGTAAACGAAATGATAAAATTATGAACAATTTTCGAAAATTAATTGTTTTTTGTAAACACGTTAAAATTGATGAAAAAGTGGTTGGAAAATAATCATTTATTGGTTTTATACCATTCCTTCCACAACTGGAATTACTCTTTCATTGTAGTGTAATAGTACCACAGATGGTTTTCATGTTATTGAATCTCAATTAATTAAGTTTTTATACATACATAAGTTCCACTTCAATTTTTTTTTTGTTTTTACATTTTTTTTTTTCATTGGTGTTCGGAAAATTTTTTTTTAATGTTTAACTGAGAAAATTTAATGGATTCAAAATTTTATGACCAAACGTGCTGTTCTGCTACTTTGTTTTTGTTGTCTTTACTCTTAAAGTTGGGTAGACACTATAGAAACATGTGCTTTTACGTACACTAATACATTAATAATGTTGTGTGTTTGTTTTTAAATGTTTTTAGATAATTTATTTATTCAATTTAAGATTTTGTTTAATTGGTAAAATTCAATTTATTTTATTTATTTAAAATTAGTTAAATTAAATATCTCTATTTTTTAAGTAGATGTTAAATATTTTAAAGAACATTAATTAAAGAATTAAAATTCATGAGTTTTAATTATAAAAATAGAATAAATTGTCAAATAATTTATATTTATAAGATTTAAGAGAAGTTTTAAGTAGTTTAAGTGGTGGTTACGATTTAAGAGTGTAGCGTGTAGCGTATTAACGTGTTTTTACGGTTATGATTTAAACATGTACATGCTTGAAATATTAATAATTACTGTTAACAATTGTTTTTATTTGTAATTAATTTCTGAATGTCATCAAATGAGAAAGATGAAGAAAAATTTCATGGCCATTATCGAATGAGTTCGAATTTTTTTTTTTTTTTTTTTTTTGCCCGCACCTCTACGTGCTAACTGTTCACTGTGATAGGCTAAACAGCCTGACTATATATGTGCATGTCGGAACAGGGGAGATATATTCATATATTAGAACTGATCAAATGAATTCCACATACAATTTAAACATGAGATAGTACTACGCCTTATAACATGTAGAAATGTCTTAGATTTTCAATAAATGCAGTTCTATTTTTGTTTATATTGTAATATTTTGTATTAGATTTATATGGTATTCTATATCAGTGAGTTATATTATTTAATTGAATTATTTGTTTACATTTTGTATTTGTTTATATTGTTATATTTATGTATTTTTTATTAAAGATATATAATTATTAATTATTAATTAAGCCATTAATTTGAACCCAAAGGCGAATGGTAGCTGAGTCAAGTTGAAAACCAGATAAAAGTTTTTTTTTCACTTTCACTGGGATTCGAACCCGGGGCCTTTCGCATGAAAGGTTGGCACTCTAACCACTGTGCCACCCAGCCGATATTTGATTTCATCTTAATTTGATATTTTGAATACATTTGATTTCATCTTAAATTGAATAAAAGAAAAGTTGGCAAATAGTTATTATAGTAATTCATTTTCATACATAACTCCTGCTGAAAAACTTTCTGTTTGTTTAAAAAGAAAAATGCATTTATGTAGCAAAAATATCTTTAATTCATTAAAAATAAAAATTAAAAATTAAAAATTCTGCACGATAACTTAAAAAATAAAGGAGCTAGGATTTTGAAATTTTCACAAATTAATTTTTATGCATTAGCCGTCACCGCTATTCAGCCATTTTGGTCCACGGGTTCGTGGCCATACAACTTTTTTTTTAAATGAGCATTACTCTGTTCTTACTAAAGGTGGGTGTCAGAAATTTTGACAAAAGTAGTTTAAATTTATGGCCAAAGTTTCTGCAAAATAACAATAGCTGCCATACAACTCCTTATTTCATATCCATGTTTGAAATTTTGCCAAAAGTAATTAACCGGATTATATAATTTTTAAATTACAGTCATACGGGTATCCCAAAACTGACACAGTCTACTCTAATACACTCTTCCTCGTTTTCTACTTTTTATAAGGTACGATTAATGATTGTTTTAGTTTAGTTATTTAATAAGTTCCATCTTTGTTTTGCCTTCCTTTTTTATATAGGTAAAAACATTTTTCAGCATCAGTGCAATTTGTTTATAAATGTGTACATTATCTTTTCTTATACTGTTTTAATACCTCCTTGAATTTTAAACTCCTTTTTATACTCGCATGTATGTCTGTTCGCCCAATAACTTAGCTAAAGAGCTAGGATTCTGAAATTTTCACATATTCACTTTTATATAATATATCTTTGCTATTGAAATACAATTATTTATTTAAAAACGCATAACTTTATATTTAATAAGAAATTTTCTTAAAAGTAATTAAGATAAAAGACTAAGGTATTCATTTCATATAATATAGTTGGTATAGTGTAAGAGGTTCGAATAAGTGTCATACAATTTATATTTTCTTTTAAATATAACTGAGTTTTGTTTAAAAGTATTGCCAGAAGTAGTCAATCGAAGGATATAATGTTTATAATATGCTCGTTTTTAGAGTTGCTACTTTGTATTGACACTTTATATTTGGAGTTATTATATTTTGTATTTAGATCATTTCCAGTCTTTTTCTAGGATAAGTTTGAACTATTTTAACTAGATAATAATTAGAGAAGAATTAGAAAGCTTTTTAGTCTTTTATTTAATATTGATAAAAAGTATTTGAAGATTTTATAAAATAAAATTTCAGTATCTTGCAAAATATCGTTTAAATAAAACAAGATGAGAAATGTAAATATTGTAATACTAAATTTTATTTGAAAATAGACAAAGTTGAAAGCTTCTACAATTATGCTATATATAAAATATTTTATAAATTTTAAGTAAAATTTCAATTTAATTTGATTTTTTTTTGATAAGTCGGCCTAATAATAAAATTGACAATTGCTTTTACTAAAATTTGTCATTACTACTGTCATGACGTAATCGTAATTTCATTCTTTTTATCATCTTTAAAATATGAAAGATTCTTTAATACTCTCTAAAATATTAATAGAAAAGTATAGGATCAAAATATAAACAAGTATGCATTTTCATATTGTTTGTCTTTAAGGAATGGAAAACTAGAAATAATCAATTGAATGATACCAAATATAAGATGAAAAAAAACCCAAAATTATAGAAAAATTTCTTTATCGTCTATTTGATTTTTTTTCTTCATCTTCAGTTGATTGATAATGTCAAATAGACTGGATTATTAATAAATTGAAACTGTCAAAATACAATTTCAAATTTTTTTCATTCTATTTTATCACAGATAAATCTTGAACAGATCTACTGGTAAAATTTTAAAAGTGATTTTATGAAATCAATATTAAAATTCTTATATTTTTCAAGAAATCTTTTTTCCCTTTTCTTTAATTTGTTTTGTTTTTGGACATTTTATTTTTAGGTAGTTTCTGAGTTACTATTTTTTGCGTTTTAATTTTTAAAATAAAAACATTTTGTATTCTTAAAATTTAAAGTTTTAAAAAACTAGTAGAACTATTTTTTTTTTTTAAGATTGGTGGGAATCTTAAAAAGATCCAATGAGCCCCGTTGCTAGACATTGGATGCCCGATTTTTACCGACTAAACCACACCCATCCTTTAACTAAACTATAATAATCCTTTTTGTTAGAAACGTTTAATCCGTTTTAAACACGAAAACGATCTTTCTACTGATGCTGTTGAAACAGGAAAAGTTAATATTAATTTCAACGAGGAAGAGTGTAGTAGAGTAGACTGTGTCAACTCTGGGATACCCGTATGACCGTAACATATACATTATATCATCCGGTTAATTACTTTTGGCTTTATTAAGTGTAGTGGAATACTCATATAAAATAAAGAGTTGTATGGCAGCTACTCGAACCCTCTGTCGTAGACCAACCAAATTTTGCAGAAACTTGGCCATTACACTGAACAATTGTTGGCAAAAATTCAGACACCCAGCTTCATTAGGTGGAGAGTAATGCTCATATAAAATAAGGAGTTGTATGGCAGCTACTCGAACCCTCTGCAGCAGACCAACCAAATTTTGCAGAAACTTTGGCCATTACACTGAACAATTGTTGGCAAAAATTCAGACACCCAGCTTCATTAGGTGGAGAGTAATGCTCATATAAAATAAGAAGTTGTATGGCAGCTACTCGAACCCACTCCACTAGACCAACCAAATTTTGCAGAAACTTTGGCCATAAAACTAAACTGCTTTTGGCAAAATTTCAGACACGCAGCTGTAATAGGTACAGAGTAATGCTCATATAAAAAAGAAGTTGTATGGCAGCTACCCGAACCCATTGACCAAAATGGCTCGATTTAAATAGCGATGACGGCTATTGCAAAAAAACGAATTTGCGAAAATTTCAAGATCCTAGCTCCTTTAATTTTTGAGTTATCGTGCGGGCGGACGGACGGACATACATAGCTAAATCGATTTATTTTTCGATTCTGATCTGATCCATACACTTGAGTCTATATCTACCCCCCCTCCTTCTCTGCGCCACAAACGTAATGGCAAATTTATTATACCCTTTAACTATATAGTCATACGGGTATAATTTGAAAAATTCGGAAAATGACGTCTCTAACTCTGTTTCAATTAAAAACTGAACAATTTCTTAAATATTTTTTTTACTTTTGAAATTACTGTCTTTGAAAACTACTTCTAGTTGAGTTTTTAAACTGAAAAAGCAAAAAAGCCTGGATAAGCACATTGTAAATTATATATAAGATTTTCTGGAAAACTTTCAATTATTTTTTGCTTGAAATATTTGTAATTAACCGGATGGTAATCGGAACTCTGGCTATCACAGAGTTGACACAGTCTACTCTACGACACTCTTCCTCGTTTTATTTTGATTTGCTTCTCCTTGTAATATATTTATTTATTATACCCGTATGACTGTAGGTCAAAGGTCTTGAAATTTTGGGAGAAGTTAGATCCTCAGAAATTAGTAGGAGTCGGTTAACAAAATTTTTTTGTCAAGCCCCATGTTCAGGAGCTATAGGGGCTCGAAAATTGAAATTTTGCTATTTTCAAACACCTGTAACTTGAATACCTGTTTAAATAGTTTTTCCTTAATATACAAAATTTAGAGGTCTAACATTATGTTTTAACATATGTTAAAGGTTTTTCTTAAATTTAAAAGGGGTTCTTTAAATTGAGGAAAGTGTCTCTCAGTTTTAACTATTTTTGCCTAAATAGTAAAATTCTAAGAAAAATTCCAAATTTTGGTGGAATTCACAATTTAATTCCTAGAACCTAAAAAAGTTTGGGGGAAAGGGAGTAAGTAGTAAGCATTATATCCTTAAGAAATTCGGCAACCTTTCCCATAGAGGGGCTACTAGGACTTAAAAATTTACTGGTTTTATAGGTTTGAAGTAACTTAGTCACCAACGTATATATTTGCTAAATTAAACGTTAATATTGAAGCTTCAACATTATATTCCGAAAAAAAAAATTAGTATGAAACATTATATTATTTTGAAAATGTGCTTTTTTAAAAACCCTTGGTTTTTTTTCACACTTGTTAGTATATAGTATTTTGGTGGTCCAATGTGAGATTTTTAACCGAACAACTACTATAACTGTACAACAAACTTTGTCGTTTTGGTTATTCAGAATCTTGATTTCCAAACTTGGTTAACATTCGTTCAGGTTAGTGTTGATATCAATTCATTCGCTTTCTTAGGATAAGTCAACTCATGGCAATTTCATAAACCTTAGTGTTTTAACGGGAAACTACTTTTATTTTTCAACTATAGAAGCAATCTTTTCTACTACACTCTTCTTCGTTTTTTAATATAATAGCAAAAGGGAATTTATGAATGGTTTATTTTATTTTAAACATGTACGGGTATCTAAAAGTTGAAAAGGGCAACTATGGACCTTATCGTGAGTGAAGTTATCACAAATGTGATAATTGATAAATTTATCATAAACAGTAACGTGAACTGTTTTTGAAAAATGTTTTTCAAAATATTTGCTATTATGATTAATTGACATTAAATTTTTTTTTTGATTTTTTTTATTAAATATTAAAATACTTAAAAACTACATTTAACTTCATATTAAAAAAAAATAAAATTCAAATTCATATAAATAAAAACAAAACTCATCTTTAAATAAATAAAAACAAAAAGTCAACTTAATCAATGACATGAAAAATTTCGTATCTGTTGTGAATTTAATCAAATGTCAACAAATATTTTGGTATCGCGAATATTCATTTTTCAGTTTATTTATTCAATGGATAATTTAAATGTGACAACTGAAAAGTTAGGAATAATAAAATTAGTATGAGTATTTTATTTCTTTTGTTATTTATAAAATATTTAAGTAAACAAAACTCTAAAAATACATAAAAGAACAATATTACAAGAAATAAGGCTATTAGAGCAAAAACTTAAGAATAAAGAAAACTATACAAATAAAAAAGAAACTCATAGAAAGATAAAATTAGAATTAAAAGTGCAAATACTGAATTTAGAAAAGCAAAATCAACTAACCATGCAACAAATCAACTCCTAGTTTTTTTTTTTTTTAATTTACAAGAAATGTAAATTTTTGTTTTTATTTATATAAGATGAGTTTATGTATTTTTTAATACAAATTTTTAAAGTTAATTTTTAAGTATTTTAATTTTAAATAAAAAAAAAATTAAAAAAAAAATTAATGCCAATTAATCACAATTCACAATAGCAAACGTTTTTTGAAACATTAGAATCAGTTTATGACAAATTTTATCAATTATTACATACGTGAAAACTGTTTGAGTGTCAGTTATAACTGTGTGAGTGTCAGTTATCACATATGTGATAAGGCCCTAAGTTTTTGAACAAATTGTTTTACTATGTACATTTTGATAATTTATTTAAATTATTATTTCCTTCAAATCATTTAATAGTTTGTACTCTTTGCTAAAAATAAAACTTTTTTTTTTAAAGTATATCTTTATCATTGTGGTTTGTTTTCATCTTTTTGATTCATTGCAAAATCTAAAAAGATTTCTTCGAGAGTTGTTTGACTAATTGAGTAATCTTCAATTTCTAATTTGTCTTTATTTGCTTCCATTTCACCAAAAATATAGGACCATGTAATATTGCCTCGTGGTATATAGAATGTCAACAATCCTCGGTATTGTTCCCTTAAAAAAAAAAAATTTTTAAATTATTATAGATCTTGGTATATTATTATAACGAAGGTACTTTAACTCGGAGTTTATAAATTTCTCGTAAACAAAATCTATTATATCATTTAAAATTGGATCGTTGAAGAGGTCACTGACTTGGGAATTTTTATATTGTGAAAGTCTACGTAACATTGATTGAACACTATAAATACAATTTATTTAATAATCTAAATGTTCCCTTAAAGTCTACTATTTATTATATATACCTAGTGAGTACAGACATTTTTCTTGCAGTTTTAATCTTCAAAATTAAACCTTTTGCAAATTTATTCTTCAAATGTTGTATGGAACCAAGACATACAAATTCTCCATTTACCATAATTGCTAAACGGGTACAAAGTGCTTCACATTCTTCCATACTATGCGACGTCATAACAATGGTTTTTCCTGAATTTCTGATATTGATTATTTGAGTCCACAATTGTCGTTTTGATCCCGGATCCATACCAGCAGTTGGTTCATCCAAATAAACAACACTTGGGTCTCCAATTAAAGCGATTGCCACACTTAGTTTTCTTTTATTACCCCCACTGTATTTTTTAGATCTTTTATCTAAGTGTTTCTGAAAGCCAAAATTTTTTGCTAAAGTTTTTGTTACTGCGAGTATCCGGTTTTCCGGGATACCATGTATTAAGCCAAAAATTCTTAGCAATTCTCGTCCAGTAAATTCATCAAATAATGCATCAAATTGTGGAACATATCCAATATGATGATAAACTTGTGTCATATTTTTTGTTATTGATATTCCTTTAACATAAGCATCACCATATGTAACTTTATGGTCACCAGTTAACATTTTAAATGTAGTAGTTTTACCCGCTCCATTAATTCCAAGCAAACCAAAACATTCTGAACTGATAACGTGGATAAATAATTAAAATTTTGTAAATTGTTTTTTGTTATATTAAAATTTTAGACAAAAAAAGTTATTCTTACTTACTGGGGAATAGCCACTGATATTTGTTTCACAGCTAAAAATTTCCAATAATATTTTGTAAGACGATCTAAAACTAAATTTATATTCTTAATTTCACTTTTGGACATTTTTAAAATAGCATTTTTTTCTCTCAAAACATCATCATCCAAATTACTAATCGGTTCTACTACTGATTTACGTTTACTAAAGCAAATATTAAGGTAAAAAATTATTTAATTAAATTAAATAAACAAAATATTTTGTTTAAATAAATAAACTAAGGCTGTACATTATTAACTCAATTAGCGAATTCAAATATAAGACTTTCTGGTTGAATAATTAATGTTCTAACTTATGGTGGTATACAGTAGAAGCCACTGAGGCAGTGTAATAAATTTGAGACTCTTAGTATATGAAATTTTAAAATAAAGTTGAACTGTTAAACGAGAACTATCCAGGGTGTCAGGTCAGTCATTCATTTTCAATAATAATAAAACACACTCTGAGCTTTATCGTGTCAGTTATCACATATGTGTTTCTGATAAATGTCTTATAAAAAATTTGCTCTTGTGAATTGTGATTAATTGACATTTAATTTTATTTTTAATTTTTTATTGAAATTCATAATAAAAACGTGGTAGATTATAGTTGCCCTTGCCAACTTTTAGATATCCGTGCATACCCACTAACCGTTATTTATTTCCTTTATGCTATTATAAATAGGTATTACAAAAAAAAATATTAAAATTTTAATTCATTATACCAAAATTTTTGCTTAGAAAAAAAAAAATTGCTCACCCTAAAAGTTGGTCCGAATGATTTTCAAATTTGCCAAGTAACTTGCCCTATTACTTTACTTTTGCAGTTTTAATTTTAACCTCGTAGCTTCATTAGATTCACAGTTATTGAATTGACAACTTTGTATAGGGGCTGCCCGAAAATGGAGCCGTAACATTTTGAAACTCAATATAAGTGCTCGATTCATTGTATAACTAACCGTGTGCAATTTCCATCTTCCTGATAGGTATAATTACTTTTGAAGAAATTCATATTGGTTTAAATAAGTTGTGTGGCAGCTCTCCGAAACTTTGGTCTGGTTTTAACCAAAAAGAATAGGGAACCTCAAAAATGTCCAAAAAATGTTTTGTGTGAATTTGAATACTCTAGCTTTAGTTTTTTAATTCTATCTCTTTTAATTAATTTTTAATTCACGAATATATTAAACTTAAGCAAAATAAGCTTCATATGATCATATTCATATAATGATCATTATGATCGAAAATTATCATCATATTCATAAAGATTATCATTCATAAATCTCAAAGTACAAAGTATAAATCTATAATTTTTTTTTAAAATTTAACGCAATCAATTAAACCATATGAAATCGTAACTCGAAAGATTTGTTATCTACAAAAATAAACAAGTGATGAAAAAAACCAAGGGTTTTTAAAAAAAGCACATTTTCAAAATAATATAGTGTTTCATACAAAGTATTTTATCGGAATATAATGTTGAAGCTTCAATATTAACGTTTAATTTAGGAAATATATACGTCACTGATTAAGTTACTGCTTATTTATAAAAACAGTAAATTTTTAATTTTTTAGCCCTATTAGCCCCTCTATGGGGAAGGTTGCTAAATTTCTCAAGGATATAATCCTCAGTACTCTCCTTCCCCCAAACTTTTATTCTAGGAATTAAATTGTGAATTCCAATAAAATTTGGAATTTTACTTAGAATTTTACTATTTAAGCAAAAATGGTTAAAACTAAGAGACACTTTCTTCAATTTAAAGAACCCCTTTCAAATTTAAAAAAATCTTTTAACATATGTTAAAATATAATGTTGGACCTTTAAATTTTGTATATTAAGGAAAAAAATATTTAAACAGGTATTCAAGTTACTGGTGTTTAAAAATAGCTAAATTTCAATTTTCGAGCCCTTATAGCTCCTAAACATGGGGCTTGACAAAAAAACCGACTCCAACTAATTTTTAAGGATCTAACTCCTCCCAAAATTTCAAGACCCTAGCTTGAACCGTTTAGAAGATATGCAGTGCCAAAACTTTTACAAAAATTGAGTTTTGTTAAATTTTGGTACTGTATGGCAACCCTAAAAATTTGCCTTGTAAAAATTTATAAAGTTTATAAAACCAGCTATCGTTTGCCGTTTTCAGATTGAAAATACATTCAGCAGAACTCAACAATTTAAATATAGGGCTTTTTCCAACTTTTGGGGGCTGTATAGCCCCGTAACAGGTGGGGCTAACAGGTGGGGCTACAGAAAAAAATTCTTCTACGAAATTATTTTTTTTGCAATACCTACCCATGGTTAAAATTTCTTTACTCTATTTCAAACAGTGTAAAAGTTTTTGTAAACATACGGACGGACGGACGGACAGAATGAAGCTATATAGGCACATTTTTACAAAATTTTTTGAAAATGTGCTAAAAAAAAAAGACGGAGGAGCAATTTTAATATATCCGATGTCATATGTATGCACGGGTATAAAAATATAAAAAAAAAAATTCATACAAATTCATATTGATATCATGTTGATACAAGATATATAGCAAAATTTCAAATTTTTATATGAAAATATTGGAGTTAAAAAAGTTAGTTGTTCGAGATCTAGCCGAAGTTTTGGTCCGATCTTAACCAAGAAAAATAGAACCTAGAAATTGTTTGAAAATTATTTATCTAGCTCTAGCTTTATCTAGTAAATTTTATATATCTAGCTCGTCTAGATTGATGCGTTACAAACGGAAGAGTAATTTTATTATACCCGATGTCTTATATGTATGCACGGGTATAAAAAACGCATCTTCATATAAATAAAAACAAAAATTAAACTTCGTGTAAATAAAAAAAAAGCTAGGATTTGCTTTGGTGCAAGGTTATTTGATTTTGTCGTTCTAAATTTAGTATTTGTTATATACTTTTATTTCTAATTTTATCTTTCTATGAGTCTCTTTCTTTATACCCGTGCATATTTATACCCGTGCATATATATATGACATCGGGTATATTAGATTTGCTCCTCCGTTTGTAACGCATCGATCTAGACGAGCTAGATATAGTGTCAAGGGTACGTATCGGCTCAGAATCGAAAAATTAGTCGATCTAGCTATGTGTGTCTGTCCGTCCGTCCGTCCGTCCGTCCGTCTGTGTGTCAGCACGATAACTCAAAAACTAAAAGAGCTACAGTTTTGAAATTTTCACAAAATATTTTTCAATCAATTTCTAGGTTCCCTATTTTTTTTGGTTAAGATCGGACCAAAACTTCGGGTAGCTCTCGAACAGCTAACTTTTTTAACTCCAATATTTTCATACAAAAATTTGAAATATAGCTATGCACCTTGTAACATGAAATTATATGAATTTTGTTTGTTTTTGTTTTTTGTATTTTTTTTTGTACGATTTCGAGTTAGAATTTCATATAATTTAAATGATGCGTAGTTTATTTAAGATAAGCAAAAAAGAAGACAAAGATTTTTTTTAAGTAAATGGCTTCATAAATAATTTATATATGTATATTCATATAATATGTATATGTGTAATATTTTGAATGAATCATTTTATCAATATGATTATATGATGCTTACTTTGCTTAGGTTTAATATATTCGTGAATTAAAAATTAATTAAAAGAGATAGAATTGAAAAATTAGAGCTAGAGTTTTGAAATTCACACAAAACATTTTTTGGACATTTTTAAGGTTCCCTATTCTTTTTGGTTAAGACCAGACCAAGGTTTCGGGGAGCTGTCACACAACTTATTTAAACCAATATAAATTTCTTCAAAAGTAATTATACTAGAAAGACGAAAATTACACACGGTTAGTTTTATAATGAATCAAGCACTTATATGAAGTTTCAAAATTTTACGGCTTCATTTGCGGGGGGCTGCCATACAACTTCTTTGCACTAATATGAATTTCTTGGAAACTGAGTATACTACGAGGATGAAAATTACACACTGTTAGTTATATAATGAATCGAGCACTAATATGGAGTTTCAAAATGTTGCGACCCCATTTTCGGGCAGCTGCCATACAAAGTTGTCAATTCGATAACTGTGAATCTAATGAAGCTACGAGGTTAAAATTAAAACTGGGCAGGTAAAGTAATAGGGCAAGTTAGTTGGCAAAGTTGGACATCGCTCGGGCCAACTTTTGGGGTGGGCTATTTTTTTTTTATGGTTATTTTTTTTTATAGTTTTTTTTTTTTGTTTTTAAGCAAAAATTATGGTATAATGAATTAAAAATTTAATTTTTTTTTTTTTTATTTAATTTTTTTTAAGCAAAAATTATGGGATAATAAGCTAAATTTTTTTAACTATTTTACTTTCTTATATTTTTTTTGTAATATTTATAATAGCATGTGGAAAATAAATAACGGTTAGTGGGTAAGCACGGGTATCTAAAAGTTGACAATGGCAACTATAATCTTCCTCGTTTTCTTTAGTTTTCTATTTTTGCTCTAATAGCCTTATTTCTTGTAATATTGTTCTTTTATGTATTTTTAGAGTTTTGTTTACTTAAATATTTTATAAATAACAAAAGAAATAAAATGCTCATACTAATTTTATTTTTCTGTTTAAAAAAAATTTTTTAACAACTTTTCAGTTGCCACATTCAAATTATCTACTGAATAAATAAACTGATAAATGCCACATATATGAATATTTGCGATAAAAAAATATCAGTTGAAATTTGATTAAATTCACAATAGATATGAAAATGTATTTGGTACTAACGATAAGTTTAATAAAAATTTTTGAAAGCTATCAAAAATTGTGATAAATGATTACTGGTAATTGACACTTACGATAAGGACCTAGGGTTAAGTTCCCTATAATCGAACACTTAACGATACTTGCGACTTTAATTAACCATAAATAAGGTGTATTTTGACCGAATAACTAGTTCTATATATCAATCGAAAGTAAATTTAATAACCTTTCGAACTAATTAAATTAAATTAAATGATACAAATTATTATTAATTTTATTTAAAAATTAGTAAAAAAACACAAATTTGTAATATCTATAATCGAACATCAGTTGCCTATTTTCGAAAACAGATATTCCTTTGTTCGTACACAAATTTTTTTAAAGAATTACTATTAAAAATACCATGTTTTCATTTTAAATATTGTTTTTTTTTTTTGAATTCAAACTTTATATATTTAAAGATTAAATAACTTAATGATCTTTGAACTATTTCCTTATGTCTGTATCCGTAATAGTTTCTGGATTACGATGGAATATTTCCTTATGTATTATGATATTTCCTAATAATATAATTTTTGCCTGGCCTGCCGTTGATTAAAGGGCTTATTCTTTTCTCATCTCTTACAATTTTTTTGAACCACATTTTGGAGCTCTTTGAGCTTTTGTGAAAAGTGGGTTGGCTACAAAATTTCGCTTTTCAAAAACTCGCGTATCAAAATCACGAGTTTTACAACCAAACAATTTAATTTCTTAATTTCTAAAATTGATTTGGACGAAGAGGTCAAAAAAATAAAGTAAGTCTACCAAAAAACATACCAAATAAAAATTTCATAAATAATAATATTTTAAAAAGCAAAATGTTTGAAATTTATTCCTTTTTGTAACTTTTTACTTAATTTTTAAAGATAAGGGAACAATCCTATATATTTTATAATTGAACTCTAAAATCGCTTCTAATTCAGAATCTAGTAAATTAAATAAATATTCTGAAAAAGCGCAACATCCGGATTTCGTTATCAATTCTGATGGTTGTTTCTACTTTACCTAGGTGTTACAAGTTTTCGATATACCTATATATAAAAAACAAGTTTTTGACATACCTATATATAAAAAACAAGTTTTCTTAAAGTCATATTAAATTAAAAAAGAAATTGGCTAGAAAAATCGGTCAGCCTGAAACCTCCTTAATTTAATTATTGCTAGATTTCGCATCCAAAACTAGAATCAAAAATTAAGAAAGAGTCAGCAAATAATATAATATAATTAATTAATTTATTGGAACCCTCATTTTTGTATGCAATTCCAAAATCCCTTTGAGTTTTTAATATATTAGCATCAAAGCATTTAATATAATAAGCCTCGCCCCCGATACCCGAGCAAACTAATTATTTAAAGCCAGATTTTGTACCCAATTTTAAAACCCCTCCTAATTTCTCTTCATACATAATAAGTCAAAAACAAATAATTTAAATAGTTTTTCCATTTTTTCGCAAAATTTTTAAGAAATATTGCAAGAAAACGAGTTTCCCGCTTCCGCTAAAAGCCGCATTTAGTCAAATTCACAAGTTATTATACAATTAATTTTTCTTCGCTCTGAATAAGAACTCCAAATAGCCCATTTTCATTTTCTTAAATGCTTTTATCACAGGAATTATGTAATGCAGAGTTGTTACCGGAATACGAAAGAGTTTACTGGCGTTCCTAACGTTCATATACCCTTCCCTGATTTTACCGAAAGCTGCATTAAAGAAATCGTCGCTATATTGCTGATACATTTTCATTTTGTCTAAAAAATGAATGTGTAACAACTTAAAACCTGAAGAAAACATTGTGTTCGAATAAGGGAATCTAAAGCTAATTTGAATTGCCTAAATTCGAACACTGTGTTCGAAATAAGAAATTTGTGTATTTTAGTTTCCTTTGTTCGAACAGATCAAAAATATAAATACATTTTTAATATTTTCCTTTAATTTTTAAGAAAATTCAATAAATAAATATTCCTTTGTATGAATATATAAATTTTTAAACAATTTGCTTACAGATTTCATAAAAAAAACACTATTTCCTGCAACCCTTAAAACTCTTTCATAATTAAAATTTTTTTAATCAAATTAAAAGTTGTTGTGTAGTCGTAACAAAGTAAAATAGTTTGCTGGTTTAACGATATAATCTCTAATAAAGGTCGATTTACATAAGTTTGGATCGAACATTTATATTTTATTCTTTTTAAGTCATTTGTTATTTTTCAAAAACAAATAAATTAATAATTTATAATCAAATATTTTAATTTTAATAAAAAATTAATTGTACTTACTAATATTTCTCAAAGCAACTCAATGAAATGGAATCATAAATTTTACTGAATATTTTGAATTCCCACAATAACAATATCATAAAAAGTATAATGGCCACAATGAAATTAAGTATGAGATTTAAACCTATGCCATCACCATCCATGTCATAAACATGACTTACTTAATAAAAATTAAAAAAAAAATTTTTAATTATTATACATTATTATGTTCTATATGTAATTATTAATTATATTAAAATAAAATTTTCTTAAATCTTACGGCAGCAAAATTGAGGATGTTTTTTGCATAAAAACTCCATATTACACTTTGAATCATTGGCTTCACATAAGTCTAGACAACATTTACTATTAAATGATATATCATGTACACTTGATATTGATCGGCAAAGAAAATAATGTGGAAAAATCAAAAATATAGGTTTAATAATATCTGCAACGTTTTTGTTATTTGGTCTAATGAGTAATTCTACAATAAAGAAACCAATTCCTTAAAAAAATTAAAAAATTATTTTTGTAAATTAAAAAGTTATGTATTATATTTTATAGAATTACCAACTAACGAATATAGAGTTGTCATTCTTATAAATCCAGTGGCAGCGTCTGAATAATTAAATGCCATTAGATATGTTAGGGGTAAAGATGATAGTCCAAAAAATAGAAATATTAAAAAACATCGGCCTTCAAAAATTTAAAGTTATTAAATAAAAAAAAATAATTAAAAGTATAAACAGTTGTTTTGTTTCTTATTTTTTAATTAATTATTACAAGAACTACTAAAAATTACACATATTTTAAAGGCATTACATTATAAATTTATAATATGCTCAAATATTTATATTCTATTTGCTCTTGAGTGTGTATAAATATTATTATCAGAAGAAAATCAATGTAAGTCAAAAATGAGTATTTTATATTTTTCAAAAATTAACAGGGGATTTATATTTAGGAGTTTAAATAGTTTAATATTAGGAAATAAAAGGTTATTAATTATTATTGTACTTTACCCTGCGTTGGCCGGAAGTGTACATTTTGTCAGAATTTGAAATTATAATTTAATATATATATCTATATATATCTATATACGAACGTTTCGTTTATTGAAACCATAATTTTCTATAATCGACATGTAAAAGGCCTGTCTAATTCTGGGGAAGTGGTTTGTTGCTCAAAACCGCCGTTGTTTTCAAACGACCTTTTGTATTAAAAATTCATCGAGTATGCTCAAGGGTTTCGAGTAACATTAAAACTTTTTTTTTTTATTTGAGCATATGCTCTATATTTAGTGAAACTTTATATCCGCAATATTGCCAGAAGTAGTAAAATTTTATGGCCAAAGTTTGGTTAGTCTAGTGCAGCGCGCTCAAGTAACTTCTATACAACAACTTTTTTAATACGGACATAACTTAATTTTTAATGAATATTAATATATTTTAATTTTCTTATAATTTTTTATTTATTTTTTTTTTATTTTTTAAAAGTTAGTTTGATTAATTTTTTATGTAGAAACTTGTTTCATTAAATTTAAGTTATTAAAAAAAAAAATAATAATTAAAGTATTTACCCAAATCATTAAATGTGTTCAAGCCTGGTTTATCAAAAATGTATACTGTTATTAATGCTAAAATTACAGATAATAAAAATATCAAATAATCATAGAAAAATTGAGTAAACCAAAATGTTAAAGTTTCAACACCAGTTACAAATTGTAAAAGTTTAGCACGACAATTACGTTCTTTTATTACGAAGATTATGAAAAATGCCATTATAAATGCATAACAAAATCCAAGAAATATT
The DNA here is from genome assembly GCA_963082915.1 of Dolichopus griseipennis. Taxonomy (NCBI): domain Eukaryota; kingdom Metazoa; phylum Arthropoda; class Insecta; order Diptera; family Dolichopodidae; genus Dolichopus; species Dolichopus griseipennis. The sequence goes on from OY720441.1 coordinate 362,746,398, forward strand.
GCCAATTGAGTTCCAAATAAATGGTTATTAGATTGTTTTATTTTAGCAAGTTTATTATAATCAAATGGATGGTTTGAAACCTGAAACTGATAATCCGCATCTAGGGTAAATTCTCTAAAATATAGGAAAAATAAATATAATACATATAAATATGATGTTTTATACTTTTGGATAATAATCATATACAAGAAAAATTTTGGCTCTATTTCTAAATATAGTGGTTTGGATAAGTGATAAGGTTATGGATAACGATACTATATAATGAATCAATGTCTACGTGTAAGGTAACCCATCATACCATGTTTATATTATTGTAAAAACTTTTTCGTTGCTTTTTTTATAAACAAAATATAAAATTCAAAATAGTTTTATTTTAAACTAGCTAATACACGGTGCGCGTTGCTGCGCCTCTCAATGGAGGTTTAATTGAAGTTGATGTTACTGCAAAAAGTTAACACAAAACTTACACACGGTTTACACATGTAAATTTTAAAATGTATGAAAGCAATCTTTTTAAAACGATTTTTCTAGGATTATTCTAGTAATTTTTGAAACTTTCTGTAATTCAAAGCAGTACAAACTACGTTTCAAATTTTGACGTAATTTACTTTTTGTAACAGAATTTTGTAAAATCGGACAAAATTTGGACCCAAAATTTTTTTTGACCACCCGTCGGCCCGACATGGGTTAACAAATTCCAAAACTGTCAATAGTATCTACTCAATTCTCAAAGAGCATCACGTATACAAAATTTGAAGTTCATCGGTCGAACCGTTTCGAATTTAGAGTAAAGTATTGAAAAAACCTATAAAAAGCTGTTGGGCCGCAATGGGTTAATGGAACTCAACAAAATTTTTTTTGGGGCTTTCTTTTAAGCCAAAGCAGAATTTCGTAAAATCGGACAAAATTTGGACCCAAAATTTTTTTTGACCACTCGTCGGCCCGATATGGGTTAACAAATTCCAAAACTGTTAATAGTGTCTACTCAATTTTCAAAGAGCATCACGTATACAAAATTTGAAGTCAATCGGTCAAACCGTTTTCATTTTAGAACAAAGTTTAAATACTTGCACCACAGCCCCAACTTGGTGGTCCGTTAGAGCAAAATTTTTGGGCCACGATTTCTTTCCGTACCCAAAAACCCCTATATACAAATTTTCATGAAAATCGGCTGGGCAGTTTGGGAGTCCATTCGCTACATACAAACAAACAAACAAACAAACATACAAACAAACTTTCGCTTTTATAAATATAGATTAATCTTTTTTTTTTCGTTAAAAAGCGGAAAGATTCGATATTCAAATTGGAGGTTTGCAGAGTTCCTTTAGGTATGATGTTAAAGTACAGTTTTTTTCGAGGATAATGGAATTATGGAATTTCGGAGTATGTTGAAAATTTGGAGGGATATTTAAAAAGGAAAATATGAATAGGTTTTCTATATTTAGCTTTTGATGGAATTGGATTCGAAAAGTATAAAATGAGCGCATAAGATGAGCCGTCCTGCGCTACCATCCGCTTACTTTTAAAACAGCTGTTAATCTGTACTTGACATCTATTGCGTTGGTCTGATAACTAATGCTGCTTCAGTTTTGAAATTTATATCAAAAATACGGTCGTCTATAAGCACCATCAGCGTTTAATTTCAATTTTTGGATTATTATCAATTGAAGGGGAACACGTATGGAAAACCGTTAATCAATTTAACAAAAATGTTGCCCAGATCTAAGGCCTTACATTTTGCTAATAAAACATCATACCAAACTCGACCGAAAGCTTTAGTTGATCCGAAGTATCCAAAGTTGATCATAAATTTGATCACTGATATTTATCCACGAGAAGTTTTACCTACAATGGTTTGTTTGCTGGATTTTAATTTTGCTGGTTTTGAATAGTTTCAACTTTTAATTTACGATTAATAGTTAAACTATTCAAAACTATAAACAAAACTTCAGAGTATTAAAAGTGATATAAAAGAACAGATAACATCTTAATTTTAATTCAGCTTTCTAAAGAGAAACACGATTCCGGGGAAAATATTTTAACTATTAATTAATATTCAAAGTTCATTTTCCTTTCTACCTCCTTAATCTACAAAGCCTTACGTTTTGTAAGGTCAGTTTTTAGAGAACTAAATTGTCAGGCCTGCAAAAAGTTTCAGCTCAACTAATTTTCAAATTTTAAAATTTCAACTCAACTTATTACTCAGCTCAAATTTTGTGGTAGCTTCATAGTTTGAACTATACACATAAGTTAATTGGTTTGTGCTATAAATATATTAAGTAAATAGAACAAACTTTTGTGAACATTCAAAGAGACTTCAACCTTGGAGTTGAGTTCTAAATTGAGTTTTTTTAATTCTCTTTCACTTTTATAAACGCATAAAAGTTTATTGCATACATATATGAGAATTTTAATTAAAGTATGAATCAAATTATATTTTTATTGTTTCTAACTTTTTACCTTAAAATTGCATTGTGAAGAATATTTAATGATAATGGCATTGCATGTAAAAATTGAGCGTTAAACCAAGCTTTGATATAATTGTTTTTCAGCGAATAACCAATCGGATATTTATTATTAACATCATATAAATTTGTACTTTGTAATTTTAAAATATAACTTTCAAAATCACTTTCTGTTTCATCGATTATTGCGTCGCCGCCCGCACTTTTTTTTATTTCATTTAAAAATTCAATAGAAAATGGATTAGTTTGTAGTGTTTCTACAACTATTACACTTTTACCATATTTCGAAAAATCTAATGGCAATGGATTTAAAACTGGATAAAACTCAACATACATTAATACCGTTAGTAATACAAAAAGTGCCGGCAATATAGTTCGTGTTAAAAGTAAGCAAACATTTCTTTTAGTATCAATAAATTTTTTTAAAAACATTGCTTTCCATTGACTTAAATGTAATCGGAATCCAGTTAGTAATTCCATATTGTAACTAAAATCTGCAAAGTATTTGTATTTTTAAATTATTGTAAGCAATTTAAGTTATTCGCCTATACCTGTTGAACTTTCTTTATTTTTTGAGAGAAACATTTCACTTTTTTCTGCACCAATAAGCATGAACACTTCGTCTAATGTTGTATTTGAAATGCCAAAGCCCTCAAGATTAAGTTCTTCAGTTTTTTCTTCTAAATTTTTTAACATTTCATGAAATTCAGACAAACTTGATTGGGGAAGTGAGAATGTTAATTCATCCCCAACTTCATTTTCTATTTCAACAAGAGGAATAAATGACTGTAATAGATTTAATACTGCTAAATTATCACAGTTTTGTTTTTTAACACATATCTAAAGAATTAAAAAAAAAATGTTTTCTTTGACAAATTATTAAAGAGAGTTGAGAAAAATACCAGATGATACCCCGCACCAAATTTACTTTTTAAAAAAAAAGGAGAACCATATGCTTTTAATTCACCACCAGACATAATTGCTATTCTATCACCAAGAACATCTGCTTCATCCATAAAATGAGTTGACAATAAAATAGTTCGTTCTGATCTCTCAGCTTGAATTAAATTCCATAGCGCTCTTCTAGCTGATGGATCCATACCGGCAGTAGGTTCATCAAGCAATACAACTTTTGAACCACCACAGAGTGCCGCAGCTACTGAAAGTTTACGTTTCATACCACCTGACAAGTTTTGGGATTGGGTATGAATTTTTGGTTGTAATTCTAAAAGTACAAGATATTTTTGTACTTCTTCATCAATATCATCTTTTTTTACTCCTTTTAATTTGCAATAAAATAGTATATGATCTTTTACTGTTAATTCATCGAATAAAATATTATGTTGTGGACATAATCCTAATGATTTTCTAGCATTTTTTAAATTTAGTTGAACATCGTAACCATTTAAATATGCTGCACCTTTAGTCGGTCTAATCATACCAGTCAACATAGAAATTGTAGTCGTTTTTCCAGCGCCGTTGTGTCCAAGTAAAATTGTTATTTCACCATCATACATATTAATTGTCAAATCATTGACAGCATTTATGCCTTTATATTGCTTTGTTAAACCCTTTATTGCAATTCCTATTTTTTGGGTTTTTGGTTCTATTTCAAATGCTTCAGGATTATAACGAGCAATCGGTTTTGAAGAGTAAGAATGAGCCGAATATTCTGTTCCTTTCGGGGGTGCCCAAAAATCTTTTGTAAAAAGAAAATTCCATTTTTGTGGTATTCCATATCTCCCTGGATAAATTTGTTCAACATATAAACAAATTAAGAGATAAATTATTGTATCAAAAATAAGCATCAGCATAATATAACTAACTGTTAAATTATCATCAAGGTTTACTTGTTTGTAAAAATTAGACCATTGTAAACCTTTTTCGTTATTTTCTAAAATTAAAGTTAGTTTAATGAAATATCCAACTGCTGTATTCAAAAATAAACAATAAAACAATTTTAAAACTAGTGGCATGGAATTGTAGCTATTGTTTGTTAGCCAAAATGGAACATAAAATATAAACCATACAAGTCCAGAAACTGCCGATGCCGTACTAGCTTTTTCAAAAAATGTTGTAACCATAAAACAAAATGTAATTAATGACAACATATAAATAGCAAAAAAAAAAAGAAGAATTGACCATTCAGAATGTGTTAGAAGAGCCAGACCATCCCTTACTGGAATCTAAAATTACTTTTTTAAATACGTACATTACAAGGCTATTGAATTTATCCTTACTTTTAACATTAATACAATAATACAGCAAATAAACATAGTTTGAGGAAAATATCTAGCAAACCAAGCTGCCCAGTGAATCCAATTTGCCATTCCAAAAATTTTTGTAAATTCTTTTAATTGTTGTTCTTTTTCGATACCTATTTGCTATTAATTAAAAATAAATATGAATACAAAATCAATTTTATAAAATTAATTTACCTTAACAATTTGTCCAACTGTAAAAATAAACGATAATACTAAAAGAATTGGCATAAATAATTCCATAAATGCTGCTAAAGGATCATTAATATGCGATGGATAGGGGAATCTGTTCATAAAAATTTGTGGAAGAGTTGCCCTTTTCTTTTGTAGAAAATCTATAAAACCCAATGCAATAGCGTGTTGTATCCCTATAAATCCTTCAGAATAGTAAGATGGGTTCGAATCAATATCTCTTCCAAAACCTCTCATTCCTTCTTGGACTAATGGCAATAAATAATTTGTTTGCCAATTTTCAAGTGAAAACTGTCGACGACTTGATCGAATATCACCTGGAAATCTTATTTTGTATTTAAGTTTTTTAGGGCATTCATTTGAAATCACCTGGAAATCTTATTTTGTATTTAAGTTTTTTAGGGCATTCATTTGAAATCAAGAAACTATCATCAAATAGAATTCCAGCTATCAATTCATCATTATTTACTAAATCTTCAACCACTTTAAAATTTTGATATGGAATTATTTTAAATCTAATTTTTTTCTTAATTGCATGATTTCGTTGTAACCATTTTTCAGCAAATCTCGTTACATTTTTTAGACATAGACTATTACTAGGATAATATCCAAATTTAAAACTATTAAGTTTTTTTCCAGGAGTTTCATAAATATCCTCACTTAAAAGTAAAAAAAAAATTTTAAGTCAGTTCATAAATAAACTGACAGAATTAATATATTAAAATAAAAATTATTTTTTATTAAATAAATACCTTTGTTCGTTTAAGTAATAGAGTTCGCTGTTTAAATTATTCGTTTAACAAAAAGTTTGTGCTCTTAACAGTTTTATTATAAGACATAGGGCGATAAGAATTAAGTTCCTTAACTTAAATATAAAACAAGTAAAGAAAAAAACCAAGGGTTTTTAAAAAGCAAATTTTCAAAATTATATAGGATTCTTTACTGAGTATTTTATCATTAATTTAAAAAAATGTATATAAAAATAAATGATAATATTACTCGTATAATTTAGTTATTTCATCAATTTACTAATTACGACTAATAATTATGACTAATAATGAAATCAATTATATTATATTCTAAAATCTCCAATGCACTCAAGAAAACCTATTAAAAAGTGCGGAATATAATGTTGGAGCTTTAATGTTAACGTTTAATTTTGGGAAAACATATACTGCTACCTTTTCACTGTTACTTTAGTCAAAAGTTTTAATTTTTAAGACCTAGTAACCCTTGTTCCCAAATTTTCGCTTAGCAAACTTATGATGGATCTCCCAATCCCCCTCGTGTCCTTATCCTTCCATTTTTTTAGGTTCTAGGAAATCAATTGTGAACTCCACCAAAATGTGGAATTAAGAGAGACTTTTTTTTTTTCAATTTAAAGAACCCCCTTCAAATTTAAGAAAAACCTTTAACATATGTTGAAATACAAGGCTACAGTTTTAAATATTGTATATTTGTAAAAAAAAATTTGAACAGGTATTCAAGTTACAGGTGTTTAAAAATAGCAAGATTTCAATTTTCGAGCATTTATAGATTCTAAACAGGGGACAAGACAAAAAAAATTGTCAACCGACTCCTACTAATTCTAAAGATCTAACTTCTCCCAAGACCCTAGCTTGAACCGTTTAGAAGATCTGTGTGGCCAAAAATTTTAAGCGAAAAACTTGCATTTAAATGCAAAAATCTTTTTGTTAAAAAGCAAAACTTTTACATAAAAGAAAAAAATATTCAGTTAGATTTAGGTCGTTCATTAAAATAAATAAAATGTATCTATAATGTTATGTAGAATATTAAAAACAAAAAAAACTATTAATGTTAAATTTATAAAAATTTTAAGATATTTTAGATTTAAAAGGTTCAGTTTAGAATTAAATATTGTAATAAGCTGTTATTTTTATTTTTCCTTATGCGATTTATGTATGTATATATTACAGGTAGCGAAATTTATTAAAACAGGGTCACTGACCTTGTTTTATAGATATCTTGTAGGGACTAACACCTGTTCTAAAGAAATCAAACAACTTATGCCTCCATTCAAGATTTTCCAACAGATCAACAGATCTAGGAGGTCAACAGATGCTCATCCCTACACAGTTGAACTAGCCAGATGGCGTAATACGGCTTATGGAAATTCGTTTGTCATGCGCTCATCTCGTTTATGGAACCATCTTCCACCAAATGTGTTCCCCAAAGTTGATAATGTATATATGTACGATTTAACCAAATTTAAGAAGAACATTAACATCTTTCTTCTAAATATCCCATCCAATTTTCCCCATCCCCCATAATCCAGATATTCCAAAAAACTTCCACCATCATCCTAAATCCTTCCATATCCTCATCCCTGTAACCAAACTGTACATTTGTATTACAGGTTCCCTCCTAAAGTTTGGTTCAAAAAGGGTGTGGTTTTGGTGTGTTAAAATCATACACTACCCAGCGAAACACCGCACAGTTTCAATGGGTGGCTTTCGAGCTTTCCATTCCCTCGTAAAAAAAAAAAAAAAAAAAAAAAAAAAAAGCGAGGAAGAGTGTAGTAGAGTAATGGTCATATAAAAGATGAAGTTATATGGCAGCTATTTAACCAACCAAATTTTGCAGAAACTTTGGCCATAAAACTAAACTACTTTTGGCAAAATTTCAGACACGCAGCTGTAATAGGTAAGTTACCATGCGGACAGACGGACGAACATACATGGCTAAATTGATTGATCTGATCAATCTGATCATTGACGCAGGCACTCGAACCCGTGGAGCAAACTTGCTAGATTTCAATAGCGATGATGGCTATTACATAAAAACGAATTTGTGCGAATTTCAAAATTCTAGCTCCTTTATTTTTTGAGTAATTGTGGAGAAGGCCGGACGGACATACGAATAGACATACATAGCAGACCTGTGAGTCTATATTTATTTATTATATATAGTATTATTTTATTTAGAGATTAATGTATTGTAATTTAATACTTTTAATTGAATATTAATTATTTTTTCAATTCTGAAATTAAATAGAGTTAATTATATATAGATGTTGTTGAATAATATTGGATAATGTGGTGTGATTATGATTGATCACATATATCACGCATACACTAATTGCATTCATTGGGCCTAGTGAATAAAAAATAGTTAATGCTTCTACTAGTGGATTATTAAGTAAATACTTAAAGTTAAGTGAATAAAAAATAAGTAAAGACTCAATATTAAGCATTTACTTTTTCGGTATAGTAAATACTAATATTCTTAGTTTTTCCTAGTATTTACTTAAAATGATGTGAATAAAACTCAGTTAATACTTTCCATTTCTAGTAAGAACTTAAAAATTTTGAAGATAGGTATATGGTTACCTTCAGTGTATAAAGATGGCTGTTTTCATTCAAATACGTGAATCTAAGTATTACCGAGGAAGAAGAAATCTTATTCCTGACAAATCGAAATGTCTATTGAGGTTTTCGCCTATTAAAATCGATTTTTTATGCAATGAATTTTTACCAGAAAGTACCGGACCAGAGGAGGAGCACTTATTCCAAAAAAAAAATGGAGATATTTTTATGCTACATGAGTGATCCGGGTATTCAGAGATTTTGAAATTCATCTGTATTCATCTTTAATTATAGACAAGGCTTTTTCCTTTTCTACTACCACTTTTGGAACCATAGATTTTCCAGTACAATTACATTATTTTTAAGCAAGTTGACTAAAACTAGTCTGTCTGCATCTATTTTCTATTTCGAAATTTCGTCTTCGCTAGACATGTTTGCGGAGCAAAATACAATGATCAATACATTCCTAAATGCATTAAAAAAATGCAAATTCATATGAGTCATACATGCTCACATTACATACAGAATCATGTTTTTTAAGTAAACACTTATTATTTTTAAAATATAAAGTAAATACTTGGAAGCACTTACTTAGAATTTTCCAGCAATTACTTAGAAGTAAAAGTAAACGATTATTCACTTCAAATGAAGTATTTGCTTTTACTAGAAAGCTAATACTTTTTCAAATAGTAAATACTTTTTAGTATTTACTACTTTTTATTCACTTGGCCCATTGTACTGAAATTTAATTCAAATAATAAAAGTTTCTACTACTTTTCTCAATAAATTTATTTTAAATCATTAAACATTATTATGTTCAGATATTTTAAATGTAACTTAATAAAACTTAAGAAATTGATGAAAATTTATATTTTGAAAATAAAAATATTGGGAAGCCTAAATTTTATTTTGGTACATCTTTTTACAATATTTTTTCTATAACTATCATTAATTTAAAATGCCAATTTACTGTCTGAAAGGAAATTGGGTTCAGATAATTGAGGGTCTTAACAACTCATTTAAAGAAAATTACCGAGAAACGGTAAGGGTGATATTTTTTTTTATTCCTTTTCCACTCCTTTAAAGAGTATAGGGCATTCAAAGTTTTTATTTTAAACTAGGCATCAGTTTCTTTAATCATAATTTTTACTAAGTCGTTGATTACTCGGCTGTAGCTATTGTATAAGGATATGAAATATGAATGCACAAATGTTAACTTTGTGCGCCATCTATAATCTTACACAAGAATTATTTATATATTTTTATTAAATCTTATTTTATATTACGATATAATTAAACAATTTTACGATATTTTTTTTTATTGGATATGATCTGACCGGGGTCCAATAAAAAAAATATTGTAAAAAAAAAAATCCAATAAAAAAATATCGTAAAGGGTGATATTAATAGCGTAAAAATAATTAAAGATTAAAAAAAATTTTAACACATTTACAGTCCGAAGAAGTACCCTTGATACTGAAATTAATCTTTTAACAGATTGTTTGTGTCTTCAAGATGGTAAAAAAATTATTTTTAAATTTGTTTTCGATAATGTAAGAATTTATTTATTATTTTCTTACCTCATATAAAATTTTATGTTTACTTGAGAAAATGTTACTGGATTTTCTATTTTTTCCGTCTCTACAGAAAATCGAATAACCATTAATAATGCTAAGAAAACAATTGGTATCAAAATTTCAATAATCAATTCTTTTTTATGACATAAAAGTATTTTCCAATTTTTCCATGATAATAAACAAAATCTTTTCCAATTGCTTGGAGGAGTGTTAGATCTTTCATTATCTCTTAGCATTGTTATTTCGATTGGATAATATTAAATTCCAAGTTAAATAATTTTTCAAAATGCAATTGTAATAAAAGGTGATATCTAAAATATTAAAATAAAAAGGTTTAAATAAATACGTTTCAAAGTAAAATTAAAATTACAATATTAAATAATATTTTATACAATTGTATCTAAAACTAGTTTTTGTATATTTTGGTGATCAAACGGTTTTGATGCTAATATAGTTTGGCATTAAAGTTTTGCCAAAACAATCTAAAGTTGTAGTCGATTGAATTTTTCAGATTTAGAGTAACATTTATAATGCAATTAAAAATAAAAACCTTAGAAATATATATATATATATATATGTTTTTGTATTTTGGTGTAAAATTTATTTTTTTATTTGGAAATTATTTAAGGAAATGAAATGGCTTAATTATTTAAGAAAAACTTAAACTATAATCATTTTGAAATATTGTAATCATTAAAGGTAGAAAAGTTTACATTAAATAATATTTTTTAAAGAACTAATTTGGTGTGTTTATTAGTGAGTTCTGGTACTACCTAGACTCTAGAGCAACCTAGAACAGAAAAGTACAGGTTTTTGCGTTCATTTGTTTTAGTACAGGTGTTTTTCAGTCCGAAAGTGTTCTACTTTTGTGATCAATAGTTTTGCAAAACTCTTTTAAGTTTTGCCTTTCTGTTTTTATTTTTTTTCAGATTTATTTTGGAGAACTTTTATTTTGTTGTTCTTTTTTTTTTTTTTATTTTGTAACAATTATTTATAAATTTTTATTTGTTTTTCAGGTAAATATTTTTAAACATTCAACATTTTTACAAAAATAAAAAAAAACAAATAAAAATTAGGAAATTTAATAAAATAGAAAAAACAATTATTTGTCAATTTTGAAAACAGAAAATGTAAAACAGAAAAATACATTAAAATCTTCATTAGTTTTTCTGTAAGTGTTTGACGTTTAATTGTGTGCTGTCTTGTCTTGTTCGGTTCTCTTCTGCCATAACAACAAATGAACAAATATATGTATTTCTAAAAAGTTTATACACCATAATGAATTACCTATACAACATTAAAATCTGACAAATATCATAATCAAATGATGTTTTTATCATTTGATTATGATATCATGAACCCCAACACTTTTTGAACCAAACTTTAGGATGGGACCTATGATGTAAAATGTACAGTTTGGTTCGAAAATAAAAAAAAATTTTTGAGTAAAAGTCTTTAACCATTATTAAGAATTAACTGTTCTTTACATTTTACCTTAAATAAAAAAAATACAGTAAACTTACGATACAGTGATCCTTTCAATAAAATACAAATATACAAATTAAACTATTTTGAGGTTTTTTTTGTTTTGGATGATATTATTAACCTAATGAATGCCGATTAATTAGAATTTTATCCTTTTCCTTTAAGTATACATAAAAAAAAAATTTTGCTGAGGTTCACTTATTTGACCAAAATCTTCTGGTATTGAGGTTTATCTTATGGAATATAAAATAAACTTTTTACCTGAATATTATCTTCATTCAAAATCCTTTATTCTCGACTCACTTTGTTACATAAAAATTTATATAAATTCATTCAAGTGCTAATTGTTAGGAATAGGTAAAAAAATTTTCGAAACACTGGTACTTGCCTAAATGTAAAGTTATAAATCAAAAAATATTTTAATTAGCTATGTATGATTTTAATTAAAAACTCTAAACAAAAGGTTAATTTTTTTTTTTAAACAAAAAGACACATTAAATTCAAAAAAAAATTATTTTGATAGATTAATAGCAAATGTAACTAGTAAAAAAAAAAAAATGAAATGTAATTCAAAATTTGTAAAATATACTAAAACTAATACATATTGTAATATGACATTCAAAAAGAGACAAAATTATACTTAACTTATAATGTACTAAAAATTAGTAATTAATTAAATTTTTTCGTCACATTTTTTTTTTTTTTGTCAAATGTATCAAATTATTGATTACATCTTTTGCGTTTTTATTAAATCTTTTATTTTAATTTTTAAGACATGTTATCTTTAAATAAAATAATTATTTAATTCAAATTATTTTGGGTTAATCCACATTTAAAAAGTAATCAATGTCAATATCAAGAAAAGCTGATTAAATGTATTTAAGAAATATGTTTAAGTGTCAAGTTATGATTGCCATATGGAAATTAATAACTATTAAGGATCTTAAAGATCTAAAGATGCTTCCTAAAATGTTTTCAGGGTATTGATAATAAAATTATGACTTGCAATAAAATTGTGACTTGCAATAAAATTTAAATTTTTCTTAATTTTTCTTTAATTAATTTCTTTAATTAATTTTTTTTAATTTTAAAAATCCCCATTTCTTCAATTTTAAGGAAGTCCTATATTGTAAAAACATCTCTTGTCTGACGTTTCCAGAAAAAAAAAATTTTATAGAAATTTTGTTATAACAAGTTAAATATAGGATTTCGCGAATCTTAGGGAGCTGGGAGATCTTTAACGGATGTCGCTATAAATTTTAATTGAGTGTCTTATTTTGGTGTACAAATTTTATGAACACTAAAAAGAGACTGAATGAAAGTATAATCGCACATTTTTTGAAAATTTTTTGGAAATATATTAAGTGGTTAAGCATTTGGCTTACTAACCGAGGGGTGCGCGAGTTATTTATTTATTTAATGTTGACAATAAAAAAAATATTTCCACATAAATAAAACACATTGATTTTATATATAAACTTTTAGTATAAACCTTTAATTGATGTTAATTTAAGTATAGAACCGTTCTAATAGACGTTACAAAACAAACTCTATTTAATTACTAAAATTAAGCTAATTTATAATAAATTAAATTGCTGATTAATTAGATTTTACAACAGGTGTGAAATAATTCTGAAATATGATATTTCTAAATTATATTTAATAAAGAATAATATTGTGGGAATTTGTTTCCCTGGGAAAATCATTATTTAATTTTTCTCGCAACGTTTGCAAATTTGACACGTTGCCGAAACATGTTTTATTTATTTGTGATTTGTTGTTACATATAACTCGCGTGCAATTCCTGTACGGGTTATGAAATTTTTAATTGAAAAAAAAAACAAATTATTGATAAATAATTTTTCTTTACAAATCCCCATTTTTACCTAATATATATATAATAAAATATAAAATATATGATATAAAAGAAATAATAAATATATTACTAATAAGGAAAGGCATGTTTCACTCCTTTAACACATTGTATGATGTAAAGGACTACTAAAAATAAATAGATAATATTATCACAAAGAATTTAATCTGGATTCTAAGACATTTAATTTGTTGGTGAAATTCTTTAAGACCTTATATCTGGTTCCAACATGGACCTATCATATAAAGAGGAAATTAATCGATAATTAAATTAAAACGATCATTTTGTCATTTTAATTTATTAGTAAAAAATTTTTCTTTAAATCGGGGGATTGTGCGTATGTTTTTTTTTTTAAAAATATATAAAGTATAAAATGAATTGTTTATATTTATAATATTTTCAATATAGACACATTTTTTTTTGAATAAAAACCTTTCTTTTTTTTTTAAATTTTAGCACAAAAGAAATGTTCTGTAAAGAATTTCTAATAAAGCAAATAATAAAAATGAAAACAACCAAGTCATCTTATTTTTCTACCTTGAGGCACAAAATTTATATTCAAAAAATGTTTGAATAATATAAAATAAAAAATACAAAATAAATTTTATAATTCTTTCAACAAACCATATATTTCTAATATATTTTCTGTATTAAAAATATATTTTTTTTTACCATTCGTAAAATTTTACGAACTTTGAAAAGTGTCCTTTGAAATCTGAACTTCAAATAAAAGATGTTAAGATAGAATAAGAACGTAATTTTGAGTATGAAGTACTGATAACAAAAGGTTAGGAAATTTAAAATCCTGTAAAATAGTGCCTTGTTCAATTTTAAACTTTAATTGCACAACAGAATATTGTTCACAAAACGATCAGTGGCGTAGGACGTCGGCCTTTCAATTGAAGGGTTTCGGACTAAATTCTGATCGGATCATTTATATAATATTTCATAAATAATCATAAATAATAGTTTAATATAAAATATATACCTTGCACACCTGAAAAGGAAAGGCTTAATCACTCATTTATTACATTTTATGTGATAGGAGACTGTTCATAAATAAATAAATTTTCAATATATCGGACTTAAAAAAAATTTTCAAAACCCTATTAATTTTCCTATACTAATAATATTATAATTTTATTCTTCGTTTTGAATAGATTATCACTTGCAGGACACACTTTACATGTATATGTATATTGTATACATAATATAAAAAGTATAAAGTCAAAAACTTGCCTATGGGACACATCACTTAAAAACAAACAACAAATAGTAAAGAAATCTAACTTGAGTGTATATGTATATGTATGTCTATTTATTTAGTCAAAAAATAAAAAAATGTGGTCAACTTTAACACTTGAATAAAGTGGTCCTAAGGGAATCAAAATACAATCATCATCTTTTATAATGTAAATAAACAAAATGAAACAAGAAAAGTTTAGAGCGAAGCTACTCTCACTTCAGAGTCATTGAATCAAATTATGTGTAACAATAATCCAAAAAAAAAAAAACATAGAACAGAAAAACTATAAACGCTTCCTCATAATAATATTCATAGCATTATGAATTTGTTACCTTTTGTCTTATACTTTCTATATGGTTTCCTTTTTTTTCTTCCATTTTCTTGTTGTTGTTAACATTTCTTTAAGTTGACTTTGAAATGATGTTTCAATTAGTTTTGTTCTGTTGGTAAAAGATTTCTAAGTTGGGGCAAAATGAATATGAAGATGAGAATAATAAGATGAAAATATAAAAATTCCGAACCCATTAGCTTTATAACTATAATTTTGTTATTTTTTTAAATATTTTTGTTTTGTTTTGAAAAATGCGTAAAAGTTACATGATTGGCTGCCCCTTCCTTTTTTGTTCATTTGAATCATCAAAGACTTGATGGAACAGAATTGATCGTTTTATTCTTTATTGATTTCGAAGATGCACTTATTAGATTTTTGAAAGCTTGTAAAATAAAATACTCACTCCAATTCATTTCACATTTCATAGAACGAAAAAGAAACAGTACAGAACAATGAAAGTGAAACAGTGTACTAATTATAGTTATTTTATAGGCTTATTCAGTTTTGAAAACCATGTAAAAGGCCCTCGAACCACTTATTCAACTCGTTTCAAAATTACAAACATAGAACAAACAGAAATATTTGCTTATTTGCTTTGGCTTGTTTGAAAGCTTCTAAAATCCGAACCCATCGTTCGATTTCGCCGATTTTTAATGCCCACCTTTTCAATTCGTCATTAGTAACCTGTTGTGTAAATCTGGAGTATAGAAAAATAGCCTTATTATTTTTTGAGTTATCGTGTGAATGTACGGACGAACAACACTAAATCGACTTAGTCAGTGAACTTTATCAAAAATATATGTATATATGATATATATTATCTAATTTGCTTTCTTTTGATGGTTACCATGGCAACTTACTGTGCAGTTTTATTTAAAAAACGAACACAAAATGAAAACTTTGAGTGATTTGATATAAACAAATTGTTATTTGTACATTTTTTTGACAGTTGGTAGTGTTCTCTGTTTTATTTGTTAAAATGTACAGTTTAACAATTTTTATGAAAAACTGACGAGAAGTAGAATTTTGTGGACTATTACCACGATTATAATACTTTTATTTTCGATAAAAAAGATTAAAAAGGTAAAAAAAAAATATTTTATTTAAAAAATTTAATCTTAAATGATTTGGAAAATTATTTAATTTTTTAAAAATTTTCTCACGATTTTTTTTTTTTTTTTTGTTTTATTTTTTGAATTAAAAAATAAACAATTTTTCGAGAAAATAAACAAAACAAATAATATGAAGACATTTTGAATGAAATTGAAAATAAATTGAAGGAAAAAAATAAAAATTGTTTATTTAAAATTAAAAATATATATCTATATAATATATATATATATATATATATATATATATATATATATTATAATATTTAGAGCGTAAAATATTTTATTTTATTAAGTTATTTAAAAATTATTTAATGTTTTAAAGGGTAAATCTTTAAATGCAAACTATGATTGCTTTAAATTAAAATATTTTTTTTAAATATTAGTTCGAATGTTCAAAAGTAATTTTTTAAGGGCCTTACCTAATCAAAAGCGTACGACGTATGACGTACAATACGCCGTACGTCGATACGTCGACGTATCCCGAAATCGATACGCGCGTACCATTTTTAATTTGTCAAAAAATCTATTTTGAATATTGATTTCATATAAAAAATACCGTTTTTAATTTTGGTATTATTTTTAATTTTTTTTTCTTTAAATTTTGTAAAATGGATTTCGATGATATTGAAGTTTTAGAAGATTTAAATTACAAAACGTTTTATTTACTTAATATCAACAAAATGTCACCATAACAACATAACAAAAAACAATAACAAAATTGTATACGCTGTGTCAAGTTTTTAAATTTTAAAAACCCGACGTATGGTACGTCGCGTATTTCGGGAGCTCCCATATAATTATATGTATTTAAAATTATTTTGACAGAAAATATACGCCGTACGTCATCATTTAGGTAAAGCCCTAAAACTTTAAAATATTTTTCGAGTTTATTTTTTATGACATTAGATTTTATTTGCAATTAAATAAAAATTAAAACATAAGACATTATTCTCGGATTTTAAGTACGGTTATTATCACAAGTATATCATTTATTGTATATCATTCGACTGTAGTATATTTCATACGGGTTAAAAAGTGTTATTAAATGTCTTGTGACATTTATACTCAACATACGTCAAAAAGACAGTAATTTGATATTTTGTATTACACACTCGCAAGGTAGTATACCTAACTATAATAGCCACATGATGTCATACTATATCATATAATTTTGTACGATTGTATGATATTTCAAATAATTGACTGTAATAGTCATAAACATCATTTGTTATCATTAAGAAATCATTCGTCAAGTCATTGGAATACGAAACGAGAGTACATGTCATCAGTCATACATATACATAAAAGTACATGTCGTACTAATACAAAGTAACATAAAGACAACTACCAACTAAAATTAACGTAAGAATCAAATATAATAAGGTAAATACATAAATTTTTAATAATTTAATGTTTATGTTTCACATTTTATGCGTATGATTGGTTAATGACTATTATGATCAGGATTATGATTTTTTATATAATATGTAATCGTATATCAAATATTTATCGAAAGTTCATTAAACATCATATGACTTTTATAGTTAGTGGTAGTAATATAGTCTCCAATGTTCTTTGTGTTAACTTTGCCTCGACTAAATTTCTTTTGACTGGTTTTTATTTGGCTGAATTTTACATAAACATTCATAAAAATTTTGAAAAAATGTGAATATTTTGATTTTGAATTCAACTCTATACAATTCACAATATTAATAATTAATATGATTCATAATAATAGGATTTCTTTACAAAAGACATTAAATTTAAGGATAAAGTAATTCAAAATGTCTTAAATATCAAGTACTATATACAAGTACATTTTCATATAGGTTATTTCTATATAGCTAAAAACTTTTTTAAAAAATATTTTAAGTTTTTATCCGATCGATGGCGTCGTGGTTAGGACATCAGCCATTCAATCCAAGGATCTCGGGTTCAAACCTAGGTCAGATCATATCTAATAAAATAAAATAATTTATAACTTATATCATAATAAAAGGAAATGCTGAATCAAACACTTATCACATTGTATGTGGTAGGGAATTGTACTTAAATAAATTAATAAAATTTAATGTTTTAAAACCCCTGAAAAATTTCTTTTAATTCCTTACAAATAAAATTTCTTTTAAATATATTTTATTTTCTTCATAAAATTGTACACTTACATTGTTGATATTACCATGATTTTTTGTTTATAATGTCTATACTGTATTAGTTCGAAAAATGGATTCAAGATTTTTTTATCTTGAATCTTTGTTGAAATAATATGATGACATTTGAATGGTAGTAGAACTGTATTCACCTTAGTAAATTTTCTTATGATAGGGTAGAAAACGAGAAAAACAAACCGCACATGACTCATTCCCCCCATTTGATAGAAACGTTGGTACGCGCCATAAAATCTTTTTACTTATTTACGTACAATCCTCTACCATACTTGCATTTACTATATATTATGTAAACTACAATTATGATATAAAATATATTTCATTTTTTGTATTAAATATGATCTGACCAGGCTTTATATCCGAGATCCTTCCATTGAAAGGCCGAAATCTTAATCAATATACGGCCAGATCTCTATATGAACTAAAAACACTGTAATCACTGACGTCGCCTTGGTAAAAAAGTAAGAATTGGATATCAACAGCCTCAATTTTTAAAAATTCATAAATTTCAAAGTTTTAAATTATTTTTTTTTAAGTGCTAACAATCTTATGAATTTTAAATACAATTTAAACATGAGACAATACTATAGACGTGTAACACGTAGAAACGTCTTAGATTTTCAATAGATACAATTCTATTTTTTTAAATATTATGATAATTTTGTGTTGGATTATAACGTATTTCTATATCTGTGAGTTATATTATTATTATACCATTAAATTAAACCCAATGGCGAATGGTGGCTCATTTGATATCAAGAACCAGATAAAACTTTTGAATGAAAGATCGGTATACTAACTACTGTGACTTAAATGTCTATATTTCATATATTATTTTTAAAATTGAATTACAGTCACTTTCAGTCATTTTCAGTATTATTTCATCGTTTCTCTTTCACACAATTTACTTTAATTAATTAAAAAGTAACTAAATATAATAATTAGGTTTCAATTTAAAAGTAATGTTTTAATTTTGTTGTGCGGTAATTTGATTGCCATCATAATTGTTCTTTGCAATTTTTTTTGTGATTTGTGTATTTCAACAAAGTTCGCTCCGTTTGTATAAACTTGAATATAGCAGTCGTTTAGTCGTTAGAATTTTTCATACAACATTTTTTAATGATGCTATAAAATTTCTCATCATTTTTTTATTATAGAACACAGAAATTTATAAAGAAAAATCTAAGTGACTTATTTTCTTTTTAATGGATATTAAAAAAAAATTTTATGATTTTATCATGGTTTTATGGAAGGAAAAGCCTTTTCTTTTATTAAAAGAATTTTCTGATTCCGTTAAAGTTTGTGCATGTGTGTGTGTGTGTGTGTGGGGTACAAAAGGTTTTCATAAATCAAAAAACAAAAATCTTTTAATTGTTTTCATGTTATTTTTTTTGTAATTTTAAATATTTTTAGGAATTTTAATTAACTGGTATTACAAATTTAAAATAATATTTAGAATATATGATATATTCCTAAAACAAATACAATTAAAGTAAGGGCGTTTTTATAATTTTATAAGAAAGATTGAACTGATAATATTATCGTACAGTTTTATAAAAGTGCGCCTAAAACTTACTGACTTTAATTTTAAAGCTTAAGGAATCAACGCCCATGGGAAGTTCTATTTTGAAAAACAGTTAGGCACAATTTAGTGGCCATATATTTCTAAACCTATATGCTTCAAATCTTTTTAAGAAAGAAAATTAAAGTCCCCGGCTTTTTATACCCGTATGACTATATAGTCAAAGGGTATAATAAATTTGCCATTACGTTTGTGACGCAGAGAAGGAGGGGGGTAGATATAGACTCAAGTGTATCGGATCAGAAACGAAAAATAAATCGATTTAGCTATGTATGTCCGTCCGTCCGTCACCACGATAACTCGAGTTAGGATCTTGAAATTTTCACAAATTCGTTTTTTTGCAATAGCCGTCATCGCTATTTAAATCCAGCCATTTTGGTCCATGGGTTCGGGTACAACTTCTTTTTTTATATGAATATTACTCTGTACCTATAATAGCCGCGTATCTGAAATTTTGCCAAAAGTAGTTTAGTTTCATGGCCAAAGTTAGTGCAAATTTTGGTTGGTCTACTGCAGAGGGTTCGAGTAGCTGCCATACAACTCCTTGTTTTATAAGAGCATTACACTACTCCTAATAAAGCTGGTATGTTTTAAATTTTGTCAAAAGTAATTAATGTTTATAACAATAATGATATAATGTTTATATAACGGTCATACGGGTATCTCAGAGTTGACACAGTCTACTCTACCACACTCTTCTTCGTTTTAAATAAACAAACTACAGCCCGCAATTCTTCATTATGCGCCTTCTGTCGCTGCACCAAACAGCTGCTATAGATACATAAAATGTAATGATTTGAAAGAGTTAATTATAGACTGCAACAGTTATAATGAAAAAGTTTATTGCTTTTTGGAAAATGGTCCGGGGAAGAAAAGTGAAAGTCTCTTCAACTAATACTGTATTAACAACTTTGGGTAAGTATATTAATAAATCGCTACCATTTGACACAGAATTTTCCATCCACAAAAAAAATATTCTGTCAGTTAACAGAAATTAACAACACTTTTCATCTTATTGTAGGCATGTTTCAAGTTTTAAATTTGTTTTATTTTAAACAATCTAAAAAAACCACCATTTTATTATTTTTTTTTTTTAAGTACAACTGAACCAGATGGTCATTAATTATTTTACAATTTAAATTTAAATAATTATACATATAAAATATAAAAAATATATTTGGAATAATTCCCCAAATTCTTTCCATTTAATATAATGGTAATTTTTGTTGTTGAATTTTTATATAACGGAATTTATATATATATATTGTTAAAGGTCATTTTCAAGTTCATTTAGATGAATTGGGGTAAATTTTTAAAATTGTTTGGTGCTTTTTTTTTTTGGAAAGTTTTGAAAAGTTTTTTTTTACCATATATAATTTGTTTAAATAACTTTTGAATATTAAATTTTGATATAATTCTAATTTAATAAATTAAATTTGTTAATATTAAAGTAAATTTGATGTCTTGTTAGGATGCTAAATCTAAGTCTTATTTCGAATTCGTATTTATTTATTTATTTATTAAATATTTACAGGGAAATACAAAGGTCCGTTTCCTTTCGGATTTGGGCCTAACTAATTTATTTAATTGGTTAAAAATTAAACATAAAGTTCGTAAAAAATTTTTTAAAGTTCCTAAAAAGAGGGTTACAGCACAAAATTTCATCAAAGGCTATTCTAAATAGTCAAGTTCCTAACTCATTCCTAATCGTTTGACAGATATAAGGTGTCAAGAATTTTGTAACAATTTAGTTTGCATAAAGATAAATTAAAGTACCATTGCTGTCGTGTGGCTTTTCCAGATTGAAAATACCTAAGATAACTTTTCATATGTAGTTTGCAGTTCTGTCAGGGCTAAAAATAAAAGTTTTGTAAAAATCCCAATGTACGGATGGATAGAAAATAGCTCACGCCAACTAAAAGTCACTATAAAATAAGAAGCTTTAGTGCTATAAGGTGCCATCATTATTTGTGTGGGAAATATATCTCAATTTAGTGACACAAAACGCTGTAGATTCTTTTACATGGAAATTTTACCAAAGAGGCCTTCACGGCTTTTCATTAATTACAGTAGGTAAGATTAAGACGAACGTATTTGAGAAGATAATCAGTTAAAATACGTTTAAAGTTATAAGTACTTTTGATAACTGTTTTTTTTTAGCAGAGAAATTTCGAAAATATTTTTGGAATTTCACCAAAAATACAAGTTTTATGGTACATTTTTTCAATTTGTACATTTTTCCTTTGGATCACATCCAAATGAAGTTCAACTATGAAATTAAAGTGAGATTAAAATCATTGCACTCGAGTTTACTTTTGAAGTAAATCCTTATACTAGTAAATTAAAAAAATAATAAGAATATACAATTTTGGTTTTGCGGTGGAATTGTAAAAAAAATCTAGCTTTAAACATATAATAACACTAGAAATATTGCCAAAGTAATTAAATTCTCTAATTAAAAATAATTAAATTTAATCTGTTAGAAACCAAAGTATTATGAGGAAAAAAATAAAATTAAAGTAAAATTTTAATCTTTGTAATTTGTTAATGAACTAATATTTTCTTTAATATTTCAATATATTTCTGGATTGATTAAAGAACTATATTGCCTTTATATATTTAATAATGAACTATAGAATCACTGCCAAATGCCAAAACAAATGATAAAGCATTGGTTCGTTCTGCTCATAGGAACCTCGAGAGCCGCCTCTTTTAAGTTACTTTAGGTTAAAAGTAGTGAAACGCATAATACTTTAAGATTCCTTAATGTTTCATGTTTAGAGAATAGTGTATACACACTTAATAGTTTCCCAAGTCAGCAAAATATTACAATATATGTTTATTTTAAAGTTGTTATTCTTTAAGACTCAAAAAAAATATTGGATAATAATGTTTTAATCGAAACTTTAAGATACAAATTTTGTAAGCTTCATGAATTGTATTTTTTTTGTATTTCCTTTTCCACTCATTTAAAAGGTAAAGGGTATCCACCAAGTAAGAATCTCAGACATATATATTATATACAAATAATCTGCAAAAAGTGACAATCCTTATTTTGAAACAACTCTAAAATCCATCCTAATTGAGAATCTGGTATATACAGAATCCCACACATCTTTAGGTCTTAAAGTTAAAAGTCTTTTTGTAAAGTGGGCTTCAGTTTCTATAATATTCACTAAGCCGTTGACAACTTGGCTGTTGCTATTGTAGAAGTTTTATGTAAGTATTTGTAATTAACATAGGGCACGCTAATCAGCAGCAGCAGCAGCAGTTTGTTTTTTATTATTATTATTAATATATTTGTCTAAAATGAGGTGTAACAAACGCATTCAATTAAATGTGTTTTGTTGGATGTGTTCAATTATAAAAAAATAAAATATTAACGTTTTGTTGGATGTGTTTTATTTTAGAAAATAAAATATCATAAATTATCATAAGCAGGCCAAAAAATATTTTATTTATTTTTAATAAAAAAAAAAATTTTTTTTTGAAATAAAATTTACTTATTAGTTTATGAAAAATTTCTTTTCAGTTTTAAAAATCACAGAAGATTTTCTGGAAATTTTAAATATATAGTAAGACATTTTGTAAATAAAAACTAAGAAGACAATGCTTCACAGGAACATTAAGTCTTAATAATTTTCAGTAAAAATCTGAAATAAGGGCGAAAGCCCAATGTATGCTTTGATGCATTGCTTGGTTTGCTTAAGCAAATAAACCAAGCAATGTATTAAAGTAATTTCAAAGTTTCCCCTCATCTCGCTCTCAACTCTACCTCATCTATCTCTCATCCCTTCCTTCATAACTTTTTAATTATTTATCTATTTAAAAGTTAAAATGGAAAAAAATTATGTAACAACTGACGGTTGGGAAAGTGGATTCAGGTATACAATACCTCTGAGTTCAATGCACCATAAAAAACAGACAAAATAGATTTTAAACTTAGTTAGGGTTAGGTATATTAAAAAAATTTCAAATAAAATTTATAATTTGCATTTGATAGTGCAAAACTCAATTCAAAAATCAACATTTATTTAATACAATTTCACGTACATATAAATAGAAACATTATTTAGCATGTTGAATAGGTACATTATAGAACGGTTAGCCTTCAAACATGTATTTTAATTTGAATCTAAACAAAGGAAACAATATAGAATGTATAACAACATTTTTTAAAAATGTATATACAAAACATTAATAGTTGGAGAAATAAATCATTATTGAAACAAAATAAATCTATTTCACATCTCTTATTAACACAAATTTATCGAACTTAATTTTAAAAAGTACGTAATTGAATAAAAAAAAAAATATTAATTGAAATTAAAAAAACATTTCACCAAAAAGGGATTTGAACTAACAGCCCCAAAATTTTATCAAATTCAAAACATAAAAAAGGTAGACTAAATATATTATTCATCTTCAAATTTTTAAGATACAACAACATATAAGTTTTTGTTTTTTTTTGTACATAACTAGAATTGAAGCATAGTCTGTATTACGTAGAATGCAATGGTTACCATTTTATTTAAGAAAATGGTATTGATATATAATATATGTATATGTAATATATGTAATTAAATTAGAAATAGTTCTTAATTAGAAAAAGTTCTTCTTTCAACTGACCTTCCGTCATTCTGTGACGGGCCAACAGCTAGTATTTAGATAATTATACAATTTATACGCAATTGTGATAAAAATTGTTAAAATATTTTAAATATGAAATCAAATATATTTTAAAACATCAATTACCTACTGTAGGGAAGAAAGATTTTAAAGAATTAATATGATATCTTTTAAAGAATTTTATTTGGGTTTCTCCTTCTTTTATAGCTATTTAAAGTGGAGTATTAAAAATTAATTTTCGAATTCTGTTTATAACTGTGCATACAAACAGTTCAATTGCAAACAGGTAATTATATCATATTAAATTTGTTATTTTATATATGACAAATTCTTATTAATTTTATACATCATAGTTGGTACACACGGGTATCTAAAAGTTGACAAGGGCAACTATAATCTTCCTCGTTTTCAATATAATACACAACAAATAAAACTCCAACATAATATTATTATGCCAACAGTTTTTATACCCGTATGACTATATAGTCAAAGGGTATAATAAATTTGCCATTACGTTTGTAACGCAGAGAAGGAGGGGGGGTAGATATAGACTCAAGTGTATGGATCGGATCAGAATCGAAAAAAAAATCGATTTAGCTATGTATGTCCGTCCGCACGATAACTCAAAAACTAAAGGAGCTAGGATCTTGAAATTTTCGCAAATTCGTTTTTTTGCAATAGCCGTCATCGCTATTTAAATCCAGCCATTTTGGTCCATGGGTTCGGGTGGCTGCCATACAACTTATTTTTTTATATGAGTATTTCTCTGTACCTATTACAGCTGCGTGTTTGAAATTTTGCCAAAAGTGGTTACTTTTTATGGCCAAAGTTTTTGCAAAATTTGGTTGGTCTACTGCAGGGGGTTCGAGTAGCTGCCATATAACTTCTTATTTTATATGAGCATTACTCTATACCTATTGAAGCTAGATGTCTGAAATTTTGGCGAAAGTAGTTTAGTGTAATGGCCAAAGGTTCTGCAAAATTTGGTTGGTGTACTGTAAAGGGTTCGAGTAGCTGCCATACAATCCCTTTTTTTATATGAGCATTACACTAAACTTAAGAAAGCTGTATGTTTTAAATTTTGCCAAAAATAATTAACCAGATGATATAATGTATATGTTACGGTCATACGGGTATTCCAGAGTTGACAAAGTCTACTCTACTACACTCTTCCTCGTTTAAAATCTTAATTGAAATTACTCAACGATTTAGAACTGAAAAAAGGTTTGGCCCCGCTTCATCTCTCATTAAATATACAATAGGTTATAAAAAAACCAATGCTTTATTTGAGTTTAAATCAGTAATATGGGCTACATACAATTTATTTTTCACAAATAGATAGAACAAAATAAAAGATTGTCCTGGAATACTCTTCTACGATTCAGGAAGTCCACAAGTTTAGAAACCTTCAGAACACAAAATGTAAAAGAATTAAATTCAGCAATTATAGCAAAATCAAATTTTTGTTGGTCTTATGATATGCCTTATTTCTATAAAGTATTAATTAAATAAAATGATTTGATAAATTTCATATCTGTCAAAATGACAGATGAAGAACAAAGCATGTACTCTGGCCAAAAAAAAACTACGAAGGTTAAGTTTTTTTATTCCAGTTCAGTTGCAAATTATCTTTTTTATAGCACTTAAACTGTTTTGGGAAAAAGGCAGAACACAATAGCAATATAAAGATCGAAGAGTGCAGTAGATATACGTTCCTCTTTAAAAAAATCCTCTGAAAGATTCCATTAATGCTCTGAAAGATTTAAGCGAATTATTATTTTATTTTGTACTTTAAATACAGATGAAAAATTTATTTTGAAAAACATCCATTCTTTCATGTTTATTTTCAGTATTAAATCTGGATAAAAAATTTATTTAAAATAAGAACTACCAAAACGTGTGTATAAGTTTCTATATATCTTAATATAAACAAATTTTTTAGAAATTAGTGTATTAGTTTGAGTATAGGTATAATTCCCATTTTTTAATTTTTAAATTCATACATACGTATTACGAACAATATATAATAGGATAATAGACTAAATAAACATTATGTATATAAAATATATTTTGAATGTGTACCTTATTACCTTTGTTTATATATAAATATATGTATATCAGTGGCGGCTCGTGGATTTTCCACATACTGATTCAAAATAAAAAAAAAGTTTAAATAAAACCAAAAATTATTTAAAGAGTTATATTTTATTCTGGTTTCTTTAGTTGCAAAAATATTTATTACATTTTCATAAAAAGTATGAGTTCTTGCAACATTTTTTTTGACAATGACAATGAATGAAAAACTAGACATTCTGTCTAAGTTTTTATATTTTTTAAACTTGAAAAAGATCTTTCTGCTGACGTAGAAGAAGCTGGTATAGCTTCTCTTGGTAATGCAAGTTTGAGTGCTTCTTTTATATTATCTACCAAGTAATTTTTTTTACAATATATTATAAAATCTGCAATATTTTGAAATTTTCGGAAATCTTGTATCCTATAAACTAAAATTAAATCATTTCTTAAAGAAATAAAATCGAAAATTGAAAGAAAATTATCTTTTAATGAATTAATATAACTAATTGGAAATTTTTAATATGAAATTGTTTAAAAATATTAAACTCTACTAAAGTCTAAATAAAAATAAAACAAAGGCTACAAAACATTAAACTCATTGACATACACTTGTTGTAATGACAACAAGGTGGAATTGCAAATTACAAACAACTATAATACTTTTTAAATTCATAAAAGAAATTAGATTGAAAAAAGAAATAGTTTAAAATTCGTTAAAAAATTATAATTTTGAATAATTTTTTAGTTTGATTCATATTTTTCAGTATTTTGTTTTGCTTTTTCTATTTTTATTTTTGTTATTTTGTTATATAAGAAATTTGCCTAGATTCAAAATATACAATTGAATCTTTCTAGATTGCTGTCGTTTCTTATTAGCAGAAATGTAATTTTTTTTATTCATATATGAATAATATGCATATATACAACAACGAAAAAATGATATTTAATATAGGTATCTCTCATAAGTCGTTTGTACTATTGTATTGGTATGGTATACGTATAACTATGTATTCTATTATGAAATTATATAAGTAAAAGTATTAAAAGTAATCTCAATTTTTCGTTTGTTTATTGATTCTCTCTTCGTCGCTATGGTTTTCGTTTTTTTTATTTTGTTTTTTTTTTTATTTTTGTTTTTATAAAATACAATACTCAATAGTCAAAATAGGTACTTATTCTTCTTTTTTCCTTAGATTCAAAACATAAAATTGAATCTTCGTTAAAAAAAAAATATCGAAATCGCCGAAGAGAAAATAAAAATCAAATTTTGTCGTTGGTTCATATTTTCTTCATAGTTTATACTTCATAGATTCAAATAACTAAATTGAATGTATGGGAATGCACATGGTACTATATTACATTGCATACTTTAACATAATAATATAATACATACATACAACTTAACGCGAATAATAAATATAGGTATTGAACATTTTTAAATGTATGCAAATAATAAAAATAAAAATATGTATACGAAGAAGATTTAATATTGTGGATTCAATTTGTTCTACTGAATCTAAGGTAAAATTGATATTGGCATTTGGACCAAAATATGTGTTTTCTTTTGTTTTGTTCGAAATAATATAAATTTATAAAAATATAAGTTTTTTTAAAACTTTTAGATTTTCAGTAAAGCAAAATTACAACTGATTCAATGAATCAGTTGAATCTTAGGAGAAGCCGCCACTGATGTATATGTATACAAATAACGAAAAACATAATATAATCTCAAATGATTTCAGGTGTAAATTATAACACAACATTTTTTGAATAACAAAAACACACCAAAGATAAATACATAATTGTACCAAAGAGTGTAAGTGATTATAATACTAATACATATCAGTGGCGTGCAGCGATTTTTATTAGAAGATTTGAAATTATAAAAAAATCCAAATGGTTAATCTTAGAATGATGTCTTAGAATTATGTTTGTATATAACTTAAAAATGTTTTATAAGTGACAAGTCTTTAAAAATAAAGTAATAATAAAATTTCAGTAAGTAATAAAATAAAAGCAACCATCAAACAATCGAAAGAATTTACCATTTACTTTATCTTATGTCATAATAAAAATTAATTAAAAAATGTAAAAATCAACCAAATATATAAACTATACAATTTAAATAAAATATTTATTTAATTTAATAATTAAATATTTTTTTTTTGTTTTTATTTATTTATTATTCACAGGCTCTAAGAAATGCTTAGCACTTGTGGCGAACCCCTTTGTTTATTGTTATATTAATGTATTTTTTCAATAAATATATATAATTATTAATTATTGACTAAGCCATTAATTTGAACCCAATGACGAATGGTAGCTGAGTCTAGTCGAAAACCATAAAAGTATTTTCACTGAGATTCGAACCCGGGCCTTTCGCAAAAATATATAAATAATTCTTGTGTAAGATTATATAGATGGCTCACAAAGTTAACATTTGTGCATTCATATTTCATAACCTTATACAATAACTACAGCCGAGTAATTAACGGCTTAGTGAAAATTATGATTCAAGAAACTGAACCCTAGTTTAAAATAAACTTGGTGAATGCCCTAAATTCCTTAAAGGAGTGGAAAAGAAATACAAAAAAAAAAAAATGCTCAAATAAAATAAGAAGTTGTATGGCAGCTACCCGAACCCATGGACCAAAAGGGCTGGATTTAATAGCGATGACGGCTATTGCTAAAAAAACAAATTTGCGAAAATTTCAAGATCCTAGGTCCTTTAAATTTTGAATTATCTTGATTAAGGACGGACGGACGGACATACATAGCTAAATCGATTTATTTTTCGATTCTGATCCGATCCATAAACTTGAGTCTATATCTATTCTCTGCGTCACAAACGTAATGCCAAATTTATTATACCCTTTGACCTAATAGTCATACGGGTATTAAGAATTGTAGAAAACGAAATATAAAGATATGTGAAAAGCTTACCCGCAATGTAATGACTGCACAGCACTGGTATTAATCTAAAGTAGGTATAAAAATAAGTTAAATTCCTCAATCATTACTTTAAACATTTTCATTTCAATAATTCTCATCATTATCAACAGCAGTATCAGTTTTACTTTAATTTTACTTACCTTTTAGTTTTGTTTTACTAACATTGCCAATCCTTTAAAAAAAAATATGATTATCGAATTTTTAACGTAGGTAACATGAATTTGTATTTTTATATGAGTACATATGTTTTATATGTATTATCATTGTTTTACCATATACAGTTTTAAGAATATGGGTTACCAACAGACTTATAACTTTCTGTACAAAATGATTATTTAAATAATTCAAATTAAAGAAAATTTATTTTAATTAAAACGGCAACTCTAAACAATTTAACATTATAAAACTATCTGAAACACTTAAATATTAATTTAAATAAATTTTAAATAAACGAAATATAATTAAAAGGAATTAAAGTAATTTTAACTTACTATTATTTTATTTTTGAGAATTTAAAAAAAAACAAATTTAATGTACAAAAGTGTTGGAGTAAATTATATTGTGGAGGCCTCGGTGAGTTAGTGGGTAAGTTTTTGGTTTACTAACCGAGGTGATACTATTTCGATTCCCGTAGAGATCATGAATATTTTTAAAATATACAAATATATAGTATAAACAAAATGAATTGATGTTTATTTAAAAATTATGGAAAAGACTCGGATATTCTTTCTCAGATCAAACTAATTTTACTGAAGTTTTGTATTTGTTCATATTTTACAAAATTTTAAAGGTCTAGAATTTGGAGTAATTCATTAGATACTCAACTGTACATATTAATAAAACGTAAAACTATCGTATCGCAACGCTGCACGCTTTTCCAATTCGAAACACAAGCTTTTGTAGTTTTTAAGTTATCAAATGACGACAAACACACATTGCTAATTCATCTCTTTTACAACGTTACAGAATTATTAAAGTGTATATGTAAGTGCAATTGTTTATACTGGAAAATAAACTCGCTGAACGTTGATAAACTGAGAACTAAATTAAATTGAATGCCAATTTATGGAACCATTGTTTTTCCCTTTTAAACCTATTAAGTACCAATTACACGATCTACTTAATTTTTTTTTTGATCCCTTTACTTTAATCCGTTAAAGACCCGTTTATTTCTTTAAAATTTTTACACTTACTTTGATACTTTAGTTTAAACCTTTAATTGCTGATATAATAAAATAGAAATTATATTAGGTTTGATAAATATAAATACACAAGCTATTATTTAAGAATATTGTTTAACTCATTACGAATTTTTAATTAAAAAAAAAAGATGTGATTACCTTTTAAATTGCGTATACAATATAAACAAATGATTTCTAAAAACGTTCAATTCAGAATAAGATAAGTTTATCAAATGAAAGTTAACATTTTAATTTATTTAAGACAATTTGGTAATTTAATTTTACAATATTATTTTAAAAAATAGTTAATTTTAATAAAATAATACAAACTTCGTCTGTTTTTACAAAAAATTTTTTTACGAAATGAAGAAGTTAAAAATTCAACCTATTACCGGAGAAAGTTGTGTTTAGCAGCTTGGTCATATTTAAATAGAGTTATAGAGTTTGTTTAAATTAGAGCTCTAAAATACAGGAACTACTTCTTAAAGGTACTTGTAATTTTAAAATTCAAAAGGCAAATTATTTCTTTTGTGAAGAATTTAATGGCCAGACATTCTTGATCCTCAAACAATGAGCTGCCGAAGCAGTTCGGTTATTTATCTCGCCATTTTCGATTTTTGTGAGTAGAAGGTAAAGACCCTCAAGAGATATAAATTTCTCAGATACCTTCTTCTGAAATTCAAAAAAAAAAATTACATGATATTTCAAGAAGCTTTTAAACCAATTTATGCCTTGTGTATTGATCTAGTAAAACTGACTAATGTGCTACTTCCTAAGTTTCATTGGAAATTAATGTGGACAAACTAATGTTTTCTCCATGAGCCTCCTATTTAATGCATATGATAATGTTTATAAAAGTGCTAGCGGAAACCATGCTTAAATCATGTAAATTCGAAATAAAATGCCTAAGTTATTTGAATTTCAGTTTCAAGCAGTTAAGAGCCATCAAATTGGCCGAACTACAAAATATGAAAATAAAAATTTTTTTTACATAATCAGATTTATAAAAGTAAATCATATTAAAAATATACTGTTACTATAGTAACGGAAAAAATTATTTTCCCATTCCCTAAAATTCTATTTTTCAGTTGTTTCCCGCTTATTTGGCAAGAAAAGAAGCCTAAGGAAATTATTTGTATTATATCTTTTTCATCTCTTTATAGTTTTTAGCACATTTTCAAAAATTTTTGTAAAAATGTGCCTATATAGCTTCACTCTGTCCGTCCGTCCGTCCGTCCGTCCGTCCCTTTTTACCTACGATTGACAAAAAAATATCAGGAATGGATAGGTATTGCAATAAAAATAATTTAATGTTCAAACTTTTTTTTGTAGCCCCCCCCGTTTCGGAGCTACAGCCCCACAAAGTTGAAAAAAGCCCCATATTTAAACAGTTATAATTAGAGTTCTATAAGGTATATCTCCAACCTGAAAACGGTAACAGACAGCTGCTTTTATAAGCTTTACAAGTTTTTAAAAGCCAATTGTATAGGGTTACCATACGGTACTAAAATTTACCGTTATTCAAAACTAAGTTTTACAAAATTTTTGATCCCTCATAACTTCGGAACGGCTAAATCTAGAAACTTGAAATTTTGGGAGAAGTTAGATCCTTAGAAATAAGTAAGAGTCAGTTAACAAAATTTTTTTGTCACGCCCCCTCTTTAGGAGCTGTAAGGGGTCGAAAATTGAAATTTTGCTAAAAATTTAGCTTTTAAACACCTATAACTTGAATACCTGTCAAAATTTTTTTTTATTTGTATACAAAATTGAAAGCTCAAAAACGAAAGTTTCAATTAGTGTCAAAGGTTTTTCTTAATTTTGACTTTGTCCGTCCGTCCGTCCGTCCGTCCGTATGTTTACAAAAACTTTTACACCGTTTGAAATAGAGTAAAGAAATTTTAACCACGGGTAGATATTACAAAAAAATTAATTTCGTAGAAGAATTTTTTTCTGTAGCCCCACCCGTTACGGAGCTACAGCCCCCCAAAGTTGGAAAAAGCCCTATTTTTAAATTATTATAACAAGAGTTTTGTTAAGTGTATTTTCAATCTGAAAACGGCAAAAGATAGCTGGTTCTATAAGCTTTACAAAAATATAAGGCTAAAATGTATAGGGTTACCATACGGTACTAAAATTTACCATTAAGCTAAACTCAACTTTTGCAAAATTTTTGGCCCCATATATCTTCTAAACGGTTCAACTTAGGCTCTTGATATTTTGGGAGAAGTTAGGTCCTCCAAAATTAATAGGAGTCGGTTAACAAAATTTTTTTGTCACGTCCCCTGTTTAGGAGCTATAAGGGCTCGAAAATTGAAATTTTGCTATTTTCAACCACCTGTAACTTTAACACCTGTTCAAATTTTTTTTTTACAAATATGCAAAATTTACAGCTGCAGCATTATATTTCAACATACGTTAAAGGTTTTTCTTAAATTTGAAAGGGTCTCTTTAAATTGAAGAAATTGTTTCTTAGTCTTAACCATTTTTGGTTAGATAATAATATTCTAGGTAAAATTCCAAATTTTGTTGGAGTTCCAAATTGATTTCCTAGAACTGGAAAAAAATGGAAGGGTGAACACAGGAGGGGGGTGAGCAGATCCATCATAAGTTTGCTAAGCAAAAATTGGGGAACCTTCCCCATTGAAGGGCTACTAGGTCTTCAAAATTAAAACTTTTATGTTCTTATAAAACAGTAACTTATTCACCAGTGTAAGTTTTTCCAAAATTAAACGTTAACATTGAAGCTCCAACATTATATTTTGCACTTATTACCAGGTTTTCTTGAATGCATTGGGGTTGTATTCTAAGTATTTCACTATTAGTCATATAATTAATTATTAATGAAATAACAAAATTATAATATTATCATAATATATATTTTTATAAAAATAAATGATAAAATACTCAGTAAGAAACCGTATATAATTTTGAAAATGTGCTTTTTAAAAACCCTTGGTTTTTTTCCCTCACTTGTTTTTTTTATTTTTTTAATGTGAGGTTTTATATTTGGCTGTAATCCAGACTATTCAGTTGATAATACAATATATTTTATTAAGAGGTTGTCATCAGGAAGTAGTAAATGATTCTTATAAAGTGATAATGAAGTTACAACTATAACTGACTTTATTAAAGAATATGCGAAGTTTAAAGACTTTATGAGAATGTTAAAAGAACGGTTGAAGGTTGAATAATTTTTATTATTTTTATAATTTAATTTTTTTATTTAATTTCTTTTGTTATTTTGTGGTTTTTGCAGCTTTAAAATTTAATTTTATGTTAAATTTAATACAATTTTTTGTATGTATGTAATAAAGAAATAAAAAAAAAAATGTTGGAAAATAGTATTGGAATATCTTAAGGGTTCTATTAGGGATTTTTGAAAAAATAAATTTCTGATAGAAAAATTCTTAAATAAAAAGAAACTTTCGATGAATATTTAAAGGGAACCGATCTTATTATCATTGTTTTAAGAATTTTTATGTTTACCTATGAATATCTTCCAAGTGGTTATATTATTGCATTAAGAATAGAAGCGCTTATAAAACGAATATGCGTTCAATGACTATCTTTTTTCTAGAAAAATCTAATCTAATTTTTTCAAATAAAAATTGCTTGTACAAGCATCATTTTGGTTTGAAAAGTTCGATTTGATTAAAAAGAGTTCGACCTCGGTTTTATGCATTCATTCCGATCGATTTTATCATTTGATCTACAAATCATTATACTCGATATTGATGGATTCTATATCACCTCCTTTAATTGTATTTTAGCTAATTACACGGTTTATAGATATTAGAAATATGTATATGAGCTTGTTAAGTATTTTTTGTATTTTTTTCCATACGAACTTTTCAACTTTTAGGCTAATAAGCCTGTGTTTACCATAGCTACGTGTTGGAACTGGAGGAAAGTTACTTGACTTTTGTCTTTTTGTAATTTGATTGAAGTAAAATATTTTATATATTGTATAATAATTTAATTTTTGAGTTATTTCTGTATATTAGTGTGTTATATTAATCAATTTAATTATTTTTTATATTTTGTATTGATTATTATGGAATAACCAATTAATAATTAATCAATCATAATCAATTTCTTTGAGCTTACTACTAAATTCGGTAATAAATATGATATTGATTTCAATCTGGAACAATTATATATTACAAAACAGAACATCAAGAGATGCTAAGTTTTTGGATAAAAGTAACAGTTTAATGTAAATTAATTTAATAATTTTATGTATATACATATACCATTTTATTCCTCAATTTGGTATTTAAAATTTTAATATACTAAAAAAAGGTTCAAATGCTGGTAAGATCATATCAAATAAGAAAATGAAATTTATAATTGATATCATCCGACCGATAGCGTAGTGCTAAAGTAGCTAAAGTTTTCAATCGAAAAGTTTTGCGTTCAAATCCTGGTCAGATCCCCTCTAATAAAAAAATATAGTGTATATTAAAATAATTTAATAAGAAGTCCAAAAGTCAAATAGGTAAAGGATAAATATTATCAGGTAATATTTACTATTCTCTGGTATTACAAATAAATAAATAAATAGTTGATATCGTAATAGTTTATATCATAATATAAAATAAATTTAACTCACTCACTTATTACATTGTATGTGGTAGCAGACTGTACATAAATAAATAAATAATTAAATAAGTAGAGGTTTCATTTATATCAAATACTCCCTAATACCCGATGCGCGTTGCTGCGCCTCTCAATGGAGGTTTAATTGAAGTTGATGTTACCGCAAAAAGTTAACACAAAAATTACACACGGTTTACACATGTAAATTTTAAAATGTATGAAAGCAATCTTTTTAAAACGATTTTTCTAGGATTATTCTGGTAATTTTTGAAACTTTCTGTAATTCAAAGCATTACAAACTACTTTCCAAAATTTGACGTAATTTATTTCCAAAAAATTTTTTTGACTAATCGTAGGACCGACTGTTAACAGACTCAACTCTATTTTCAAGTTGCTTCACAAATGTAAAATTTGAGGTCAACATGTCAAATCTTTGGCCCGACGTCGGCCTGACATGGGTTAACAAATTCCAAAACTGTTAATAGTGTCTACTCAATTCTCAAAGAGC
The DNA here is from genome assembly GCA_963082915.1 of Dolichopus griseipennis. Classification (NCBI taxonomy): domain Eukaryota; kingdom Metazoa; phylum Arthropoda; class Insecta; order Diptera; family Dolichopodidae; genus Dolichopus; species Dolichopus griseipennis. The sequence continues at coordinate 362,781,958 of OY720441.1, forward strand.
ATCACTTATACAAAATTTGAAGTCAATCGGTCAAACCGTTTTCATTTTAGAACAAAGAAGTTTAAATACTTCCACCACAGTCCCAAGTTGGCGGTCCGTTAGAGCAAAATTTTTGGGCCACGATTTCTTTCTGTACCCAAAAAACCCCTATATACAAATTTTTATGAAAATCGGCTGGGCAGTTTAGGAGTCTATTCGCTACATACGAACAAACAAAGAAACAAACAAACAAATAAACAAACTTTCGCTTTTATATATGTAGATAGTATCTTATAGAGCCTTAAAGAGCTATCAAAGGTATACAATTAAAATACTAATTATAAAATAAAAACAAATATTTAAATTATATTTCGGTTTACATACACATGTACGTTTTGTTTATTGTTTCATTTTTTTTTTTTTTTTTTTTGGTTTTTTAATACATAATAATTTTTGGGCTATACTTGATTTGTTCATATTTTTTCGTTTTTTTCTTTAAATAATATTTTAAAGTTATTTTGTTTTTTTTTGTAAATTTTTTTGTATTTTATTATATATATATATAATTTTTTTATTTGATTTTTTATTTATTAATATTGTTTTTTTTTTTAACAAAAGCTTCTAGTAAATTTTATAAAAAAAAAAATTGTTATATACAATTTCTATCAAAGAATATTAAATCAAAAATTTTTAATAATATTACATAAATATATATGTATGTTAATTAATAATAGTAATTATATGATTATATGATTTTCAAAAAACAGTAAATTCGATTAATTTTGATTTATTTGAACGAATAATTAATTAAAAAAAATTAATTTAAAAATTTTATATTCTTATGGTTATTATATTCCTAAAATTTTATTATTCTTTAACTTATATAGTTAAAATTGTATAAATGAGTTCAAAAACTAAAAAATTACAAAAAAAAACAACCCCTGAATATTAAAAACAAATTTATTATTTAACTTTATGTTCTACAATATATATTATTATATATAAAAAAGAGTCTAAACATTTTATGTTTATAAACATCGCAATAATTACTTATAAAAAGAAATATTCAATCAATATATTCAGTTTGACATATGACATTTATATGTCACATTGTTAAGTTATTAGTAAATGTCAAATTATATAACGATATTTCAAATCAAAATTAATCGAGTTAACAAAACTTTTTTTTACATATTAATTTTTCATTAATTTTTTTAATTTATTATTAACAATTTATTTTATTAAATTTTTACTAAACTAATTAATAAAATTAATTGCATTTTGAATTTTTTTACAATTAAATTATTATATGATTTGTTGTTTTGTATATAAATTTTACATTTTTATTTAATATTACATAATTTTTAACATTTTTTTTTTTTTGTGTATTTTTTCAATGTTTTTCTTTTATTTATAAATAATATTTAATTCAATAATAAAATAATAATATTTACACTATATTTATTTTATAATTATTTATTAATTATATTACAACATTTTTTAAAGTATTACAACAAGTTTTTATTAAATTCAATAATGTTTACATTTTTATTTGCGTGTAATTTGTTTAATAATTTTTATAATTTAAATAATTAAAATTCTTTAAATTAATTTAAAATTTAATTTAAAAATATTTGAAATACATTTTAAATTAATTACGATTAACAAATATCCAATCTATCCAAAGTTTTTCGAAATGGATTTTTAATCAAAAGGATAATTAAAACTCTTATTAGATATTTCAGGAAGAAACTGTGATTTGTTTTGAAGTATAAAAAATGCAGAAGGGTATTTTGAAAAATGGGTATGATATTGAAGTAAAGTTATTAGAACCCAAGTTAATTCAACGTTTTTTTTATTTAGCGAAACAGTTGCATATCGATATCAAATCATCATCAAAAGCTCATTTTTAAGCCACTTATCACTTGATTTGACATTTTATATAAATCATTACATCTAATTCAATTGACTTGTAATCTTTATTGTAACTTAAATGAAATACGAAATTTTTGATTAGGCAAATTTTTGCAATATTGGATCTTAAAAATTGTAACAATTCTATAGGTTGGGCCTAAACTTCAAAATCATCATTCATTCAGACAAAATGAATTCAAATAAAAATAAAATAATAAAAGTGTCTCAAATTTTGTAAATTCGTAATTGAAAAAGTCAAGGTGAGAAGAAAAAAAAAATAATGAATTAGTGACTTGTCATTTTTTTGTTTAATTTCTTTACTTCGATCGAAATCTGAGACAATGAAGGGTAGAAAAGGAATGAAAAACAAAGTTAAAATCAAAGGGTTACAAATGAAATATTGAAAAAAGTTTTTTTCCTTTCAATAATGATTGCAAAAAAATCTAACCCTTTTTTTATTTATCATTCTTTTGTATTGTGTTGTAGAATTGTTGTTTTTTAATTTTCTTTTGAAAAATGGCCTGTGCCAAATATAGAAGGACATACTTGAGTAGTAAGAAATTATTCTCAAATTTCAATTAAATTAAAATTTTTTTTTTTTCCTTGAAGTTCAAAGACAAAGTTTTAATGAAATAGGCAGATAGATCATTTTTGGAGTGGTTTCCATTAATTTAATAATGTAATGAGTATCAAAAAGAAATCGATACTAAATTTCATCATTAGTAGAATTTTTTTAAATAAATTACAATTGTAAATTATAAAATTGTATAAAACTGAGTTTGAACTTAAATTAAATATTTTTGGAAATAAAACTACGAGTTTAAGCAGTTAATATATTCGTACTATTTATTAAAAGATTAACTTTATTAGAAAAAATAAACTTTTTTAAATTTATGATCAAATTTTTTGAGGTGTTCCATAAAACTGAAATCCTTTTACTATTCTCTTAACAAATTCCCTTTATGGTCTCAGATTCCTTTACAATTGTAAGTTAAAAAATTTTATGATTCGTTCTTAATACACATTGAAATAATTCAACTCCACATTATATTCTATATATATAATAAAATATACAATATATATACATTTTATATTTATGTTTAGACCTTGAAAATCCGAATAACCAGCAAATATTACTAAAATAATCAACCAACCATAAAATTTCAATCCTACTTATGTTAAATTTTTAAAAGAAAATAACTAATAACATGTTACAAATACATTGGAACAAAAACATATTTTTAACATTGAAAATTTAGTAAATAATGTGTAATTCAACCATATTTAGAAATTTTGTATACATATTTAATATTATTCCATTATTTTGAATATTATTAGAAAAATCTTATGTAAACACGTATAGATACATAGTACCACTAAAATTGAACAATGCTGCTAATCGTGTTATATAATAAAAATTATGTTTAATTTAAATGTTGCTATTTTGCTATGAATATTATTTTGTATATAGACATTATTTTAAAGTTGTTCGTTATTTTTCAACTCTTTAAAAATTTATTACAGAAAAAACAGAAGAATTAAATTTATTTAAAATAATACCTTAGCATTGTTAGTAAATGATAGGCTGTGTAGTACACTTTTTCATGAGTACTATCAAAGGTTATTGAATTAATAAATAATTTCTATTTAAAAAATAATCAACAAAGACAGTACTAATGGAGCCATAGAGACTGCCAGTATGGTATTAGGTCAAAAAATATTCAACCAGTGAATGGGGCCGTAGCTTCTATGGCGAAGTATGGAAAAGCAAATACAGTCGCTCTATATAAATCAAAAGCTTTTGACCAATCCATTCAATACAAGATGTATAAGATGATTCAACCTCAAAATTGTAATCAATGCTGTTGTCCCTTAATGCTTGGTCTAATATTTATTATTGATCTTGAATCCCGGAGCTCTAGCAAAATTCATAGATTTGCTGATGATAGCACAGTTGATTGTTCTAACCTTTTCCAGAGAAAAGTTGATGACATCTTCAACATCGGTAAGTAATGAACGAACCTAAAAATCAAGTTCTTAAAATAATGATCTTAGTATAATTCAAGAGTGTCGAGTCATGAACAGGGTGTGTTTTAATATTTCAAAAACCAAAAGTTGTTTGACATCAAGTAAACGAAACGATTTGGCACCTTGTATTTCATTTGGGAATATAAGTATTCAACAATCTGAAGCCATAAACATTTTAGACACAGAAATCATAGGAATCACTCTTCGAGGATTGCATGAGGTGTCGATTTTTACTTAGGAGTAGATAATATTTTGCATCTTCTAATCTACAAATCCGTTACAGAATTACAGTATAATTATTCGTAGTGCCTAAAAACTGCTTTTTTTGGTTATAAATAGATTAGATTTTTCCAAGTATAAAAATTGGGGATATTTTAACATTTTCCTTTAGAAGAAGTTCAAGGTTGTAAATGAACAAAAATTGTTGAAATTTAAAAATAAAAATTTCGATTTGAAAATATTGTTATATTTCAACAAATTTTAAAATGAAATTTTAATTGATATTCAACTGTAATTTAAACTAAAAATAAAAAAAAAACCAAAAGTTGCATATTGTAACGATTTAATGGAAGTTAGAAAATTTTAAATAGAAATATTGAAAAGAGTTGAAATATATTGATGATGGTCTAATTATTTTCTTCCCAAAAAATAAAGACAAATAAAACCAATTAAAATTCATAAAATGTACATTAAATGTCTGTTCAATGCCATTTATGTGTATGCAAATTGAATAAACAATAGGTTTTTAATAAATGTTATTTCTATTTCATTCTCTTCTATATATATATATATTGATCTATCTTTATATATAGAAGTATATATAAACATCTTTTACTTTGCCTATTATCTTTATTATTAAGCCCTTTATGTCTAAATAACTTTCATTTTAACTTAAATTTTATTAAAAATTTTTTCTCTGGACTCATCCTTTGTTACACCAAATTCCTCAGATTTCATATACCATAACTTTAAATAATCAACAGCAAAATTTTAAACATCAATGGATTTTATTTTAACTATTGTATGTATTATTATTGTTTTAATACTTTCTTTCTTCAATTTGAAAGTTAATGTCAGTTTTAAGTTTTACAAGAAATAAAAGCAATTGTTTTGTTTTTTAGAATATTTAGACTATGATGGGAGACACTGCATGCTACTCTGTGTTCAAGATAATGAGATCTCGAGAAGTGAGCAGAAAATATAAACTTGACCTGTACAAAAATCTTATCAAACCAATGTTATGGTAAACGAAGCGAACCAATTATTGACCAGAGTCACTTTAGAAAGCATCGTAACGCAGAGCTATACAATGTATATACCGACAGCGATATACCGACATACATCAAGCTACAACGCCTTATGCGGGCCGAGCAAAAACAACGTATGCTAGATGCCCGCATTCCAAAGAAAGTATTGAATGGGGAAATAAATGGAAAAAGAACAGTAGGGAAGCCGAGAAATTGATTGATTGGTGCCGTCGAGTTAGACGCTGTATCAATGCTTCAAGAGCTGCGGCCCAAGATGGAGTAAACTGGAAAAGGATGATGAAGAAGGTCAAAGTTCGACAACGGACAGTAACGCCATAGATAAAGAAGAAGCGAAAAAAACCCTTTGAATTGTTCATATCTCAAATCTTTAAATAAAACTTTTTCAAAAAAATATTCAACATCAAAATAAAAAATCAACATTATGCTTAACATTATTCTTTAAATAAACTGATGATTTGTTGTTTTATAAAATATAAATTCAAAAAATTTCAACTAAAAAATTTTTTGAAATTTTATAAATATTTAACCACTACATACATATACACCCGACTCTAAAATCGCTAATACGATTATAGTTATAATATACTCGAGTAGAAGACTGAAGAACCACATCAAATGTATGCTTAATTATGTACTTAGGTTTCATCTATCGTTTTGCATTCCTGTTTAAATGTAATTTAAAACACTTGCGTTCTCTTATTCCAAAAAAAAAAAAATGTAAAAAAAAAAAACAAAAAAGGGAATTTTAAAACAACAACAACAAAATATTTTCCCTTGTATATATATATTTATATACTATGTATTGTTCTTAAGAATGTTGGATGGATGGTGTTAGCCAATATTAGTATGTTGAATTTGTACATGATGAAATTGTTTTAAACAGAAACAAATAAACTTTCAAAGAAGAAAAAAAATAAAGGATAGCATAGGATATGATAGGATAATAGACTCAAGGATTTGACTTTATAAAAGTTTTTATTTTTTAATTTTTGTTTTTTTTTTTTTAAATAAGATGAATGTTAAATTAAATCAAAGATAATGATATCAGGAATGTATTTCAGGCAAAATGCACTGTACAGAACATTTAATTTTTAGGGGCTTGCAAGCCAATACTACTAGGGGTTTGGAAATACTGAGATGTAATTCTTTTGTTTAAAATTTAAACATTGGTAAAAATATGCTTCATGGACTCCAATTTTTCAAAGAGCCTCATAAAATAGGCAAAATAAATGGTCAATAAAAGGTTTTATTAAATAAATACATTATTATTAAATACATTTACACTATTTTAATTGTATGGCTCCTTGTCATAAAATCGAACGATATAAGTTACATTAGTGAACTTATCTTATAGAATTTTGATAATTTGGTCGAACTTAAGTGAACACTTAAATGGAATTTTTAAAATGTCCTCAATAATAGAGCGATAGATTCACAAATAGAGAGCTACAGGATTTCAAAATATTAATATTGAAAAAATCTCTACGTTAATTGACATTATGCAATATTGCATATCGAACTTATGCCATGTTTTTAATTTTTAAATTTGGTCGAACTTATGTTATGTCATATTATGTGACAAATTTTCGACAGTCTACCGGATATCCGACATAGGAGCCGAAGTGTACACTTAAATGTGCAATAACTGTAAATAAGCAGTTAAATTATTTAAAGAAAAATTTAATATGCATATGACTTTAATGCTAAAGTTTCTCCAGAACTGTTAGTTAACTTAGAATTTAAATTCAATTCGTTAAATCTCATCTACACCAATTGATTTTCTTCCTTACATATAATTTAAACAAAAAAAATCTGAATACTTCCGATCCCAAAATTATGTTGATAGAAAGGTAATGAAGACGAAGCAGAATATTAAAATATAACAAATTGGTTTTTTCAAAATGATTATATTAAATTTTAACTAACAAGTTTGCATTTATTAAAATTATGTATTTTTTTTTTCCAAATTATACTTATATTTTAAACAATTTTTAAATTTAAATAAAATATTTGAAATTTAATTAAAAATTTTGAAAAAAAGTTTATTTTCATATTTTTCCAATGGATTTAAAAAAAAATATGCAGTTATAATAATGATTAAAAGAAGTATGAAGAGCAGTTTCTGAAGAAACTTTAAAAATTAATTAAAATATAGTTGTGTATTAATATTAATAATATTAAATTAATTTGTGTTTTAGTTTTTCCAGAAGTATGCTACCAAATTTTTAAACGAGGTCTAATCTCCTCCGTTTATCAAAATCTTTTATTGGAGACAAGAAGGTTTTCTTAACATAAGTATATTTTAGCTTTAACATCTAAGTTAAAATTAGTTGAGGTTAAGTTTAGATTTAATTCAATCAATACTTGTAGATATTTATATTAAATAAAATAAATCTTTTTATACTCGTATAACAGTTTAGAAAATATTTAAATAATAAGTTTGCAAAACTGAGAACCATTGTTTAATGAATTTATTCAAATCAAATTTTCAAAAAATTAAACAAAAGATTTGTACAATTTTTAATTCTAATATTAGAAGCAGGGGCGGACTAAGTTAATTTGTTCTAGGAATTTTTAAAAACGAAATTATTTCTAAAAAGTGTGTGGATGTCTCATGAATGTAAGGCTTCAATAGAAATCTTAATTTAGGTTATTCTAATTGAAGCTTAATTAGCTTTAGTCTCAACAAATTGAGATATTGTGACCATTTATAGAAGGCTCTATTGACTTCGCTATTATAAAAGACTAAATAACTTAGCTAGCGTAAAAAGATGCGTGAAATTTATTCCAATCTTTTTTTTAAGAAATTCTCCGTGTTTATAATAACTGTAATATTATAATATTACTCTCAATTTAAATATTATTAGAGTAAGCATAGTAATGAACTGCAATCAATCTTTAAAAAAAATTATATACGATCTTACATACTAATAAATATAGTCTATTACAGTTAAGAGCTTATTCTAATATAGTGAAAATATTGAAGTTTTGTATAAAATTTCGAAATCTGATCATCATTACTATCACCACTTTTCAAAAAAAAAAATAGTAAATAAATAAATAAGAAAATTTAAATACCAGTTGTCTTAGCATACTTTGTGAATTTAATATATGAATAGAAAGATTAAATTAGGATGATAATGTAGTCTATGCAAAAACTGCAAAGTTAAGAGTTTATATTATATAAGCAGATACTGGATTTTAAATATTCGTTGGTAGAAGTTTTTTAAAAAGTTCGAAATTTTTTTTTTTGGAAAAACAACACTTCGACAGTTGTTGGTTGTATTTTCTTTTGTTGTATTTCTTGTCAAAATAATACTGAGTAGGTACCTATAGTCTGATATGCAAACAAAAGAGAGTTGTCGTTTTTGTTTTTGTTTTTAATTTTAATGGAAGGGGTTATTTGATAAGTAACAATTTTATTTTAAAAGGGAACTCACCAAAATATAAAATCTGAATAGATTGAATAGACAAATGAATGCAGAGGAATTTTTGAATTTTATTATAGACCATGCTTTACAAGTTACTGTAAATCAGTACACTTTAAAAAAATAAAAAATAAAAAACAAAAGTGTCTTTAAATAAAACTTTAGAAAGGGATGTGGAAAAATTGTGTATTTTGGTTTTTTTACCATTCGTTTATGAACAAAATTCTTTAAAATTGTTTTTGTTTTTATTAAAGGGTATCAGCTGGTGCATAATATTTTATTCGTTGTTTTGTAGACTTATATTCGTATTTAAAATGTTTTTGGGGTTTTCGTTTTGATTCTAGAGTTTTGCATTTTTTTTTTTTAAATAGAAGAAGCAAATAAACACGCATTCGTCCATATATTTACATATAGAAATAGATAGCTTTTAATGTACATATATATATTTAATAATATTTGGTAAATATATATATATATATATATATATTATATATAATTGAGTAAATGTGAAATTTTTTGCGAGTTAACTAATAAAGATGGATATATAAACGTATTTATAAAACAAATGTGGTAGAGTTATTAAATTATAAGTTCTTATACATATTTAAGTAAATGTATATATAATAAAAATATAATTTAAAATATATAAAGTATATACGTATAGTATATATATATATTTAGAGAAACGTTTAATTCTAATATTTATATGATAATGTTACTTTTATTTTATATACTTTGATACATAATTTCTATTTATTATATAGATATATATATTATATATGTATATAAATTTTAAAAAGTTTATATGAACATATAATTATGGAGTCGTTTTGTAACATTTAAATAATTTCAATTGTTTTTAATAATATACTATACAATAATTTAAATTGGTTGGTTTTATATTTCAATTGAAACAAAAAGTATGACATAGAATGATATTTTATAGGTAGATTGTGATAGAAGAATATTTGATGAAATTTTTTAGAATTTAAAGATAAATTAAATATTCCAGGAATTTGAATTATTTTGGATTCTTGGTATTTTAAAAATATAAGAATGATGTTATCAAAATTCAAAAAACATGTTTTTGGAATTAGTATACTATAGGTACATATATGGATATATGGATAAAATATAATATTTTTATATATTTATATGAAAAAAAATTTTTTTTAAAAGAATAAGGGAATTTAAAAATTTTTAATTAAAGAATTTTAGAACTGAGTTTTAAGGTTCCATTCTAATAAATAGAAAATATTTTGTATTTAAATTTATTTTAAGAAAAATGATCATATTAAAAGTCTTTGGACAAAATCATAATAAAAACGAGGAAGAGTGTAGTAGAGTAGACTGTGTCATCTGGTTTATTACTTTTGGAAAAATTTAAAACATACAGCTTTATTAGGTGTAGTGTAATGCTTATAAAAAAGAAGGAGTTGTATGGCAGCTACTCGAACCAACTGCAGTAAACCAACCAAATTTTGCAGAAACTGGCCATAAAACTAAACCAATTTTAGCAAAATTTCAGATACCCAGCTTCATTAGGTGTAGAGTAATGCTCATATAAAAAAAGAAGTTGTAAGGCATGTACTCGAACCCGTGGACCAAAATGGCTGCATTTCAATAGCGATGACGGATATTGCATAAAAACGAATTTGTGAAAATTTCAAAATCCTAGCTCCTTTATTTTTTGAGTTATCGTGTCGTGGACTGACATGCATACCTAAACCGTTAAGCGATTCTGATCAGATTCATACACTTGAGTTTATATCTACCCCCTCCTTCTCTGCGTCACAAACGTAATGACATATTTATTTTACCCTTTGACCTATAGTCATACGGGTATAATGACAGAAATCTTAAAAGTGGGATAATATATAGATATATATATTTATCCAAATGCTGTCACAAAACTGTCAAAAAACAAGAATATAGAAACTTAGAAATATTTTGAATTAGGATCAGCGTATACTCTACTGTATTGTAGAAGAGAGTTCCTGTCTACTTTCTTGGACGAAAAATAAAACGGTTAATGTTATAAATACAAATATATATAAATACAAAATAGGAAACTGCTTTATTTTGTAGTATGGGAATAGACATGTCACAACACAATTTCAAATGTTTCGAACTTCATTCTATAAGCAAATTTTCCACAGTCATTAAATATTTCGAAAATTTGATATTCTTTTACTTTCTATTCTTTCATAACTGAATTCGAGGAATCTTTACAGGGATCTCTTGCCAGCACGCAGTTTAGGCTACAACAGCTATTATTTACCTTTGTGAAAGTAATGATTCAAGAAACTTAAAGCTTGGTTTAAATGTTAAATTGTTGAATGCCCTATGCTCCTTCTGGGATGAAAAACGGTTTTGAAAAAGTAATATTAAAATAAACAAACTTAAAAAAAAACTTAAAAAATTAGTTTTTTAATTAATATATAAATTAAGTGTTTGATTGACATATGAGTGATGATTAAATTAATAAGAAATAATTGGTTGAAGTAGTTCTGAAAAACATGAGTTGAATACTTATTTATGGTTAAATTACTCGTATAACTTATATGTTATTTGTGTTAATTAATGATTTTTTGAACAACGATTATCTTTTTAATTTTATAAATTATTAAAGTTTAAATTATATTAAAAAAAAAAATAATACAAATAATATATGTAAACTTTAGATAACATTATAAAGAATACTTCAATATTATCTAAGTTTTGCAGTTTTCCAATTAACAAATTAAATTTACTTTTAAATAGAAACAAAGTAAATAAACCTTTTAATATTAAATAAATTATACAATTTATAAATTTATTTAATAAAACCAAATTTATTAAAAAATCATTTAATTTTGATATTATTAACTAAGTTATAGAAAATTTTCTAAATTAAGAAATCAAATTTTATATATATTTCGATTATATATTTTTTAATTTTAAATTCATTTTTTTTTTCTGTTTTTTTTGTTTTTTATTTATAAATTTTAACAATAACATATTTTAAACATTTATAAATTTATATATTTAGAGACATGTATATATGCATATTCAAATAATACCTTATGTCATTACTTTATATAGTTAATGTTCATTCAAACTAAATTCTCATTTTAAGTATTCATCAAATAATGTAATGGAGTGTCGACTAAAAATGTTGAAATTTTAATAGCTTGTGGAAAGTTAAATATTATGTCAATTGAAAAGCATGCTTGAATAAATTATATTTTTTTTATAAATTACTTAAATTAAAATTCAAAAGTCAAATTACTAAACCTATATTATATTATTGGAATAAAATACATATTGATTAACTTCTTTTTATATTCGAGATTCTAATTCCGAATTATTATCTTTGCAATTATTAAAAAACTCCTTTTAGTTGTTAAAATCGTTTAAAATAAATTTTTTAATATATTTAATTAATTTTTGTTTATTATTTTGGTTTAAATTGCTAATTAACATGTTCGTTACCGGTTATTTGGATTACTTTAAATATTATCAAAGACTTGAACCATTATTTGGTATTTAAATATAGTCCTTCAAAATTTGACATTTAGTTTTCAAGTTTATGCTATGCAATCTCATGAACACAATGAGCGCAGCCAACAACGCCTGATTCTGTGCTACTTTGACAGCTAATTGTTTATGTTTTGTCAGATATTGATATTTATTATTACTTTTTAATTTAAAATTAGAGAATTTAGAATTATATAAATTAAAAATTAAATTTAATTATAATATAAAAATATAAAATATAAAATAATAAAATTAAAAAATTTAAAATAAAATTTTCACAGTCCAATGATTGAAAAATTAATTAAATTTATTAAATTAAATGTCACTTTAACGGTTTCAACATTTTGCATTGAGCTTGAAAAATTTGATAGCTATGTTTTTTTGACATCTTTTAATTTCGATGCTGCGTCATAGCCTGCGATCATTGTGGCCAAGGCATAAAAATCTATATATATATATTATATGAAGATGTGTCACTAAAAGAAATGTCAAAATAGTTATGAAAATTTTTAATTCCTGCTGCGGCAGTAATAACTAAGAACAACATTGTGTATTCGAGATATTATGCAGCTGTCGTTGTATCATTTCTAGTCATTATTCATCTGTGTTAAATTTTGAAAATTTAATTATGAACATTTGAGATTTGAGTTCGAACTATATAGACATAAACATACATTTATATATATACAATTAGAATTTACATATATATTTTTATTATTTTATACCTAATATTAAGCATTAAATAATAATGATATAATAAAATATATTTAATCTATAATGCAATATATACATTTAATATATTTATATTTTTATATATTATGTGTATATTAATAAATTTTATTTCATGAATTTTTTTTTTTTTTAAATAAAGGCCCTTAACTACATTTTCTTGATATTGTTTTTCAATTATTATTTATATATATATTTATGTGTGTATGTATTAGTATTTTTGTATGTTTCGTATTTCTGTAATATATAAATGTATTTTATAACTATACATATAATAATATTTTAATTAAATATATTCGTTTATTTTATATATTATTTCCTAAGCATTAACTAATTCTTTGTTTTCTTGTTTTTTTATTATTTTATTTTATTGTTTTGTCATTATTATTTTAATTTAATTGTTTATTATATACCTTATTTATCTATTTATTTATTTATTTAATATATTTAATTATTTAATTTGTTATACATATATAATTTTCTTTTTTTTTTTTTTTGTAAAAAAAATCTAGGCTTTTTTATACCTACTTAATTTTAAATATTATTAATATATATTTATGTATATGTATATACGTTGTTTTATTTTTTTTCATTCTTTTTTAGTTTTTTTTTTGTTTAACAAAATACATTTTCTTCAGTTTCACTAGATAAATTTATTTACAAGTATTTATTTTTAATATTGTTTAGTTTCTAAATTTCTTTTTTTTTTTTTAATTATTATAAATAATTATTTTTTTTTTAAATTTCTTATATAAAATGTAAAAATGATTATCTATTTTGGAATCAAATATTATGTAGAAATAAAATAAAAATAATATAAATAAAATAATTAATAATATAAGAATAATATATAACAAATAAAATAAATAATATTACTTATAAATTTTGATAAACATATCAGCCACGCCTGTAAAGGAAACGAATGTCAAAACTTCCTTATCACCACGTTGTATGGAGTAGAAGGAGTATAAATGCACACATACATAAAAAATATGAATTAATCTTGTCATTTTAATCTTGGCTTTCTTTTTTTCAAAAATGTTAAACAGAATGTGTTTATTACGCTACTATGACGCTTTAACATGTCAAAAACGTAGCTACTCTAATTTGTTTGGGTAAATTACTGAAATTGGTAAATATAATATTTGTTAGCTGCATTTAGTGATGAGTTTTAACAACTATTTGGAAATTGTACAACATATAATGAATATAACTGAAGTGGCTAATTTTAATAATATAGTTATTTTAAGAAGTGGGAATTTCAAATTGTAAAAGACTGACTGTCAAATTCATTTGACTTTTAAAGAACAGTTATAATAGTTAAACAAGAGTTTAGAATTTTTTATAGAAAATTACGATTTTTAGTATGAATACTAATAAACCATATCACTTCCAATTTAGCAATTTTTTCCTTTTTTTCGAAATGTAATTGTAGTACAAACATATGGTTATTAGTGTAGCATTTGAACAATTTGAAACATGTAAAAGAAATTATACGTAAACTAAAAACTTTGAAGGGATGAAGCCCAAATTTTTTTGACAATATTGATTTCGATTGTATAATAAATTGACACTTGGGAATTTATAATTGTCTCGCTTCCTAAAGAATTTTTCAAAAATACCTGAAAATATATTAATTAAATATTCCGAAAAACGTGAGACCTAAATTATTAAATTAAAAACTTATAAAATTTATCAAATAAAATAAGTTTCAAAACAATATAATGCATAAAATCCAAAATTAAAAAATCAATCTATTAACAAACATTTTAAATAAGTACAATGAAATTACATTTTACATTTTTAAATAAAATAAATTCCGTATATGTACTTTTTATTATTTAATATTATTAAATTTTATTTCAAATTTTATTTTATTTTTATTTTTTTTTGTTTATTATGATCTAAGTAATAAACTAATTGATGATAATATAATTCCAATTGCTAATAGAATTGATTTTTGTATTGACATCGTTGTATATTTTTTCAATGAAATTGTATTTGAACCCAAATGACTAAGTTCATTATTTAGATCACCTCTGATCTCTGGTATATTAAATGGTGGTTTTCTTGTAACTAAACCATTTATTAAATCAGAATTACTACCAATAACACCATTTATACCTATATTACTACCACTAATACCACCTATACCACCACTACCACCACCACCACCACCATTATTTCCATTATGATGATGATTATGATGATGATTGTGATTGTGATTATGTTTTGAATTTGAATTTATTATATCAAATGATGGTTTATTTGTTGATTTCTGTTGATGATACAATATACTTGACATATCATTTTCATCAAATTCTTCAGCCGATGAACCATAAAGATCTTCATCATCTGCTGATGGTTGATATGTTACCTTAATTTGATGTTTATTTTGTTGTTTTAAAATGTCATTTGTTTCTGTACCGTATTTTGGTGGTAAATTTTTACGACTAGGTCCAGGTATTTCTATATATATATGTATATAATTTTATTCAGTTAAAAAGTATTTGAATTTTATGAAATAAAAAAAATTATTTTGCGGATTTGAGTGATGAATTCAAAAAGGTGAAAAAAATCCATGAGATGTAAAAAAAAAAGTATAAAAAGAACAAATTTACTTGAGTAAATTAAGATGAAAATAAAATTTATTCAGGTGAAAATTGAAGATTTTTTTATGTATTGTTCTTTTTTGTTTTTATAATAATTCGAAAAAAGCTTTCCGGTGATTTTATTATATACAGGGTGTTTAAGTGACTGTATGATGTTAAAATTTTTTATTCTTATATATTTGCAAATTTTAGATAAATTTTAGGTTGCATTTATGTTGGAGCTGTAAAAAGTCATAAGTGCGTCGATAACAGCATAGCGTATAAAACTTTATTTATGATTTAAATAGAGGTGTTTATATTGGAGCATGGCTTTGATCATCTTCAAATAATATAAATTTTCTATGCTTTACTCTTGTCGACGCTCTTATCATTTATCGCAGCTCCAACATAAACGCACCCTTAGACATCATCATTTAGTTTTGGAATTGTATTGCAGTTTGGAAATTGTATTCATATTTCGAAGCATTAATTATTAGTTTATTTTCATTTAAATCCAAGAAAGATTCAAATTATTAAAAAAATAAAAAAATAGGTGTTCGAAGTGTTGTCGCGCTGAAGGTGTCAATATTTAGAAAAAAAGATAAGTACTCGTAGATTTTTTTAATCTAATTAGAAATCTATTAATTGTACTAACGAAATTTTTTTGAAGCAGGTACAATAAGTCATGAGATTCGCAATGCTTGCAATAGCTATATTTATATTCAGAGTTTGGAAATCATGGATTGCAAGACAAAACTCCACAGTTCGAACTTCCAACTGAAGATAAACTATCAGAGTAAAAATGAATAATTTATACTGTGTAGATTTATTTTTACTTAAACACCCTGTATTTAGACAAAAATAATTTCAAAAATAAAATTTGTCACATAAAAAGACAAAATCAAATCTAATTTAGGTTTTTAGATGAACTTTAGTCAAATGAATTTAGGTTTTATTTCTGTACTTATATACAGTGTATTGGATCAGAGATCAAAAAAATTTAAATTTTTCTTGTAAGATAATTTGTAAAATGAAAGTAATTCGAATTTTATTATAAAATTTATCCCTTTGTTTTTCTTTATTATTGCATTGAAATGAAAGGATGAATTTTATTACAAATAAGTATAAATATGTATATAGTTAGTACATATATATGTAATATATGAAAAAAAGGACGAAATTTCATGAATGTATGCATAAATTTATATGCAAATGAAAATTAATTTTTTTTTTTTTTTAAATATGTATATATTATATAAGTATGTAATAATCATAGTCATACCATAAATTCGAATGCTACTATCAACTTCACCAAGTGAATTTTTCGCTATGCAACGATATGATCCAACATCTTCTTTTTGAAATTTTCTTACAATTACAATCATTTTTGTTTCATACATTGATTTTGATGATTCTTGAACATGATATTTGGGTGATGATACAATCATTTCACCTATAATGAAAAGAAATTAAATCCAAATAAAAAAAAAAGGTATATTTAAAATATGGTATATTTAATTAAAATAAAAAATATGTTTTTTTTTTACTTTTTATCTTTTGCAACAAAGTACAATTTATATTGGACATTCTTTTATTGGAATATTAGGTTAAATATTTGGATCCCAAAATATTTGAGTTCTTTAAAGTATATAAATAATTAAAATTATATTTGTAACTTTGTTCATTATTATTTGGAGGAATTTAATTTAAAAAAAAATAAGTTCGTTGTTTAATTAAACTGAATGATGACTTTAATAAAAATGCCAACATTTTAGTTTAAAATTGATATCTAAAAATAAGTTTGTTGTTTCAAAGTTTCTTGTAATGGGATTTTTTAAAATTTTTCTTTTAATTTGCTTTATTGATTTAAATTTTATTTCCCTGACAAGCTACAAATTTTAAATTTCAAACTATACTCTGAGGTGAGTGTCAATTCAATATAAAGTAAATTTTTTTTTAACAAATGTTTGCCTAATTTTAGGATGAAAAACGTTGTTCTAAATTTTGTATTGTTATATGATTTAAAATTTGAAGAGGCCTCGGTGGGTTTGTGAGTAAGCATTTGGCTTACTAAACGAGGAGGTGCGGGTCCAATTCCCTTAAGCGTAATTTTTAATTAAAAAAAATTATTGAAAAATAATTTTCTTTACAAATCCCCATGGTGACCAAATATATATATAATAAAAAATTAAAAATATATGATATAAACAAAATAAATAATATTACTAAAAAAATAAATAGATAGCATAATCTGTCACATTGTATGAGGTAAGGGGCTGTTAATAAATAAATAAATATTTTTTTCTGATTTTGGGAGGATTTTTTTCCCATATAAATAACATAGAAATAATTTTTTTTTATTTTATAAAATTATTCCCAAACAAATTCCTGACACTGTATAACTATTTAAATATTTGTGAGAGTGGTACTGTATAAATACGTGTGAGATTTAAAACTAAAAGAGCAGATCGCACGCAATGGTTATAAAATCAATGCGTGTAAAAGTAGCTGTAATTGTCTGAATAACTTATTAACCTCATCAATACTTTATCAATTTAATAATTTAATTTATAATAACATATTTTAGTCCTTTGAAAATATCAGTAGACTGGAAGAATGTGTAGAAGCAGTGGGGCTCTTAATAAATATGAGTAAATATGAGGAGACTCGTCAATAGAAGATATGGAAAACTTTAATTACCTGCAAGTTAAGATATAAATGAAGACATAGCAAAGAGAATAAACCTGGTAATAACTGATTTCGGCGGACTTCGAAGAATTTGAAAATTTGAACTGATGTCAAGGACAACAAAATTCAAAATATTCGACTTATGTGTAAAGTCAGTTCTTCTACATGGTAGTGAAATCTGACTGATGAATTAAAAAAGTCTTATAAAACAGTTGCAGATTTTCATCAAAAAAATTCTTCTTCGCATTATATGGAAAATTTTATGGCTACTGAGAAAAACTAATGGAGCATTGTGGCTAATAACGCAAGAAGAACCTATCCGGATACAGGAAAAAAAAACGAAATACGGATGAATAGGGCACATACTAAGAAGAGAGTCAACTGGCATATATTGAAGGACTGACCATTCTACATTTTTAATGAACTGAGTATAAAACATGCACAGTAAGCCCAGAATAACTGTGTTAGGTGTTTCTGAGAAGTGTTGAATTTCAATAAATTAAAATCATTCCTAATTTTTTAAAACCAAATTTTAGAAGGTAGTTAAACTGCAATTGAATTGTCTTAATTTCGGAATTGGGATAACTTTTTTAAGGGCATTAAATATAAATTTTTGTCAGATTATGTTAATAATTTATTTGTATAAAAGTTCAAATAGTTTGGGCACTCGCATTAAATTTCAAATATCTTCGTTTTATATTAAATTTTGTAAAATGAAATCCTAAAATTTTGCTTTTTAATTTCGAAAAATCTCTAAAAATTATTTGAACACCCTACCAACATATGTTAAGAGAAAAATCCAATTCTCAACACCTCTTAATTAAAATCAATTTAAAATTAATACAAGTATTATAAAAATTTAAAATAATTCAAAGTAAGTATGTACCCTATTTTTAATTCAAAACTTTATTATCTATCATAAAATTAAAATTGATTTAATATTGAATTAAAACGCAAACGAACGCAAATAAAGGTGAACTACTAAATAAATTAAAAAATATTTTACTACAAATCATATCTAAATCTAATGTAACATCATTTCAAAAATTATTTAAAAAAATACATCAAAATCTTAAAATAAAAAAATTTATTTACCACAAAAATCATATTAAAAGAGAATTCGTGATTTTGTTCAAAATTTTTTTAAAATTCATTATTTTAAAATTTTTACAAAAATTTTTGAAAAATAATTTTTTTTGTCATTCACAAATTATATACTTTTATATACTAGATACATACATACTTATTTGCATACACTCAATTTGAATTTCATATGCAATTAACAATCTATTCAAAATTTAGATTGGTGTTAAAATGCGTTTCTAGTGCAAAAAAACCGCATTTGCAATCTAACTGTAAAGAATAATGGGTTTTTAAAACTTAAATGTTCTATATAAAAATCAAATTTATCTATTCTCATATACAATCTATTAGCATATAATAGTTTGGTAACAGTTCTTCAAAGTCAAATCAAAAAATCAAATGTACAATAACACAAAAAAAAGAATGCTTTTTTTGAATTTTTGTTTTTTTTTTTTTGGTTTTACATTTTGACACATTTTGACACATTTAGTCACTTTAGGTATCACAATTTACAAATCTGAAAATATTTTCGAAAAAATAAAAAAAAAAATATTTGCTCTTACATTTTTAAACAATTAAATTCGAGTGTGAATCTTTTCAATTTTCAATGATATTCAATTTTTCCTTTCATATGGTTTTGTCCAGCATTGCCATAATAAGTCAATTGGTATTTTTGAATGTTAGTATAATTTTAAATTAAAATTTTACATTACAAGACTTTAAATTTATTGGTTATTAAGTGAATCTCCTGTGATTTTTAAGGATCAATTAAAATTTTTTTTGAGAAATTTGAAAAAAAATTTCAATGTAAAAAAACCCATTGACACAGGCAAGTTCATATAAAAGTATATAATAAACTAAGTTGTTAGAATCAATCAAAGGTTAATACAATTATATAATACCTAAAAGTATGCAATGCAATAGAAAACGTAGTTCTGTTTTGTTCTGACTAAAAGTGAATGTTTAGATGTGTCAAAGGGAGTGCTGGTTCAGTCTTTATCTATTACTGGTTCAAATCTTTATTTATTACTATATCTTTTTCAGATATGAATTTGTCATATCGTATATTATCTCCATTAATATTATTTGGTATATATTTGATTTTTTTGCATAAAGCCCGTCTTCTATAATAGTATATGGACATGATCTTGGTTTTGAACTATTATATTTGTCTAAGATGATGGAATGCTCAAGACCTTAAAAACCCGTGAGCAGAGTGTTAATATACTGCTGATTGCGATAAAATATATTTGATATTAAACCATTTTCTGGAATTTTTATACATAATTCTATCTATCTAGCTCTATCATAATGACTTCTGATTAATTTTATTATAAAATCATCAATTCTTCCTCGTACAATTATTTATCGGAATAAAAATGCTTGTATTCGTACTCAGGCTTTCTATGTTTATTAATAAAAACTCTTATGCACTTTTCTTTCGAATTTACGTATTTTTTTGATTAAGCTTGCACTAATGTACAGGTACACATATACAGGTACACCATAGACAAGATTTGGCCTTATTAATATCTAGGAGCATATTATTTTAACTCTATTGCTAATGTTTTTATTGTAACTGCTATAGCTGATTTCTTTCCTTTATCATTTGTGTATTTTACATGATCAATGAAGTTGTGACTGAAATCTAAAATATTTAACGGAATTATTTGTTTGCGAGAGTTGATATAGGCGATTTTATTTTAATTTGTTTTATTGTCATACTAGTGTTGATCAGAAGTATGTGATTACCATTTATTACCTCTGAAGTTTCATTTGAACAGCATACTGTTATTTTCATTTGGCATACTTAAAAATTTATTTTAACTTTTTTTATCATCAATTTATTAAACCTTAGTATATTTTATTTTTTATATAAATTGATTTCTGTTATCCCCTGTTGTCTGCTCTTTTATACATTTTTCATTAAATCTTTTTAAACATATTGGTAATACCTTAAATATCTTTACTAGAAAGCCAATTTTTTATACTTAAATTAAAATCCTTGAAAAATTTATTTCAAAAATTTTTTAAACTATAATATAAAATGTTTAGGAGCAAATCAATATAGTTTTATGGTGAATCATTGAATGCAAAAATTTTATAACAAACGCACGTACGCACAAATCAAAAACAAAATGTATAAAATAAAATTTGAAGTCACTTTATCTATTTCTGTACAGTACTATATATATTTTATATACCCAAATTTCATGAGTCCTTCTATTGTACATTATTTATCTCTCTGTATGTATGTATGTATATATGTATATAAAAGTATATTTATAAATATTAACTTGCATAAAAGTTTATAAAGATTATAATGATTTACTCACCCGTATCCTTAACCCAATAGTTAATTGATTTTGGTGATGCTTCTACGTGACATTCAATCTGTACATCAGTTCCAAGCGGTGCTCCCACTAATTGATTTGGTACTTGGATGACAGGATGAACTAATGACCATAAATTAAAGAAACAAAAAACAAAAAGAATTTTAAATTTATGAACAAAATATTTTTCAAAAAACAAGAAGTTTGTAATAATTGAGAGTATCTTGGTTTTGATTTTAAAAGAATTGTAAAATTAATTGAGTATTTCATTAAAATCTGTTAACTTTTGATGATGTATGCGATATATTGTGGTTTTATTAGAATTGAGCTCAATTATTGTGTGACGTAGTTTTATTTTAATTCTTGTAAGACTTACGTAGTAAAGTAAATTTCTATGATTAAATTGTTGATGGACAAGGTAAAAACATTTTATAATCTTTGTGTAGCAGAAAATAAAGATATCATAAACTAAATTCCATACCATTCTCTAGGAATTTAGGGATCTTGGGTCTGTCGAAAAGCGAAAGTTATTTGATTGGTTATGAATTAAGAACCTTCATTGATGCGATGGTTATTCACATCATACAATTTAACTTCTTCAGTTTTCTATTAATATCATTGAAAATTCTCAACATCTGTTGTGAAGCGAAGAAACTCCCCTCCTTATTTAGCAAATACTCAGGATGAGATTACTTTGATTGTGATCAAAAGTTTTTGTTTTTTAATTTACAATTTTCTATCTCTTCAAGTAAAAATTGCATTTCATTAATTTATAATAAAATTGAAAGCACCCTATGTAAAAACTTTTTGTAAAATACTGCAATGATTTGCACTAACAATGAATATTTTGAGGTATTCTTCATTCTGATAATAAATTTTAGTTATAAAAAAAAAGTTTTTTTATTATCTCTTCTGGATTTAGTAAAAACAAAAAAAAATTATAGAAGATTTTGGTTATTCTAAAAAGAATATATCAATATATGCATCATGATTTAAAATATTATAATTCATGTATTACAATTTTGAATATTGTGGTGAATGATGACTTAAAATTTTATTGGCATTTATTTCTTATGCACAGAGCACTAAATATTGTTGATGCATTCTAATGCATCAGAATAATATTTATCATTTATCCTGTTTTAGACATTATTGGTATATACTCGTATTTATTATATTTTATAGAATGTTAGACAAATCAATCTTTGGGCTCTACCTAAAAGTTTATAAGAAATGGCTTAGGATTAAAATCAATTTATTTTATGGTAAAAAGTAAAAGTAAGAGAATATATTTTAATTTTTTTACGAAGTGTCTGCAAAAAGAAGTTGTTATAGGTTTTTTCTATAAAGTTTTGTAAAATTTCAAATTTTAATTTTTGGGTAATCAGAAGCACTGGATTATATAATGATTTTTGTAGAAACCCAATATTGCATACTCTAGGAGAAGATAAGTCTGATTTTGAATTTTACTTCAATTTTACATGCCCCCAATTTCCCCAAGCATACTTGCATATCATTATTTTTTGTGAAATGAAATACGGTCGAATACGGTTTTTTATATAATACTCGTATTAAAACTGAGTTAAGCTTTTTATTATTAAATTTGAGATAAGTTTAAGATATTTCTGCGCACATTTTTACCTATGAAACACTTTGTATATCTCTTGATAAATTGTTTTAATATATTATGTTCAGATATTGAGCATGATTACCCATTGCCGTAAGCCAAACTTTTTAGAAATTCTAATTCATTCTACTTAAAACACGAAAAAATTAAGTTACCGTTATTTATGAAAGAATATTTTGGACAAAAGATCAATTTTATTAATGACTAGATTCCTAACAAACTCCTAAGTAGCTGGAAGTTATACGAACATTTAAAGTTAAGTTATAGTTTCTATATTTTGAACAAATCTGAATACACAGTCTTTCAAAATTACTTAAAAATTGGACTCCGGCGGTTTAGTTTAGACCTAAGAAACTTTTAAATTTTCTATTTCTAAAAAATGTAAGTATTATTTTTTTGGCCATATTTATTTCAGAAAATTACTAAGCCTATAGACAAGGTTCCACAAGGTACAAAATGATATGATTGAGAAGCATCCATGAAACATCCAAAAGCAGAACAAATTTTTCTAGCCCTTTAAAATTTGCATGGAAATTCTTTTTTAAAATTTTCGTTTGAAAGGTCTTGGTGAGCTCTACAACTTTTAATTGAGGCATATAATAACTTCCTATTTGGTTGTTTAGGCCATTATAAAACCTTTATTTTTTATATTATTTATCTTGGTAATAATTGTTCAGATACAGTTTCTTTTTTAAAAATCTTTAAAGAAATTATGGAGCACAAAAGAAGGTTATTGATATTTAAAAATATTATTTAAAAATTTAATATAATTGATAATTGGCAGTTTACTATAAAATATTCCTAAAAGTTCTATAATCTTTTCATAAACTTTGTTTAAAGAGAATTTTAGAAGAACTTGTAAATAAAAATTTAAGAAAGGCTGTTAGTTAATAGAATAAGTTCAAAAAAACGGTTTTTGAAAATCTCCAGGCTTCTATTATAGAATCTCTCAAAGCCTTTATAAAAAATAAATTTATCATTAGAAACTTATTTTAAATTCAAACAATTTAAAAAAATTTAAGTTCATAATTGCTTTTGTTGTATTACTCATGTACGTCTGTAAAACAGGAAGGACACTGTATCTTTATGCAAATTCTATTCAAATTTTCAAGTTTAAAGAATTTAAAGTTACTTAAAATATTTTTAAAATTAATTTCTATATGTTAGTAGATGTATACCTAAATGTATATGTATATTAATATGTTATATGAAAGTTAATTATTTATTCATACAAAAAAAAAAAGTAGATCTGGTTAACTTTAAAATTTGACATGATTTGAATATAATTTTCTTTTATTACCATTACTACCATTACCATTGCCCACTACCATTACAGGCCTTAGTATTACTATTACTTTTCCCATTCCTTTTATTTTTATCTTTTGATTATATATATATTTTTTTAAATCTTTTGTACATATTGTAAACCGGAATGTCCTTAATCCTATGATGTATTCTAATTGAAAACATCACTTGATTTTGATGGAATTTAAATTTTTAGGGGTTGGTTTTTTATTTTTTTGTTATTGTTTTTTTCTGTAATTTGATGTATGGTGAATACAATGTCGGTTTAATGAAGGAAGAAAAAGTTTAAAATACAAAATAGATAGGAAAATATTTTGTGAATAACCTTTGAATAGTTATTGAAAAAACTTTAATTGTAAACTTTCTTGTTCATCCCCTTGTATTCGTTTTTGGATAGACCTTTCTTGTTTCCATATATTAAAAAAAAAATTATTATCAGTAATATATAGTGAAAAGATTTAAATTTTTTCAATTTAAATTTGAAAATGTCATATGTGTATAATACGAATGTCACTTAAATAGAAAAAGGTAAATGGTAATATGGTTTGACTTAATTTTTTTAACATGGATACAAAATAGAGTCATTAAAAAACTCTTTGGTCAAGAGTTGAAGATCACTTGAAAAACAATATTTCCTCAATTATAAAATATTTTTATTTAAAGTTGAATCTTTTTACAGTGCCTCCATTTTAATATAATCTTATAGGTGGAACAGGGGCTGCAAACGTATTAAGTAGAGTGAAAATGTTTCTTATAATAAAGTGTTTATTTAACTTTAAATCGATTTTATTAAATCGTCCTCTTTCTTATATAACAAAAATCATTGACTTTGTATAGAACATTAGAAAGCCAGCACAAAAAATTCTGCCATATATATGAACATAAAATTTAACTACCCTTTATTTCATTAAATTGTGGTACGCAAAGTAACTTAAATTTTTCAGTCCTGGTCTAAAAATTTGAACATTTGATATGTAGCAAAAATCAATTTTTTGTTCCAAATTAAAATTAAAAATTTAAAAATTTTATTTTATAAATCGTATATGTTTTTAAATTTATTTAGAGAATATTTTTATTTACTAATTTTTGCCAATAATGAACTTTAATCTTGATTCTATCAGATAATGATGACTTTCTACCTTTGTATTAAAAATAAAGCACTTTTTCTATTAGCTTTATGTACAGAATAATTTTACATTGATGTTAAAATTGAAACTGAAATACTTTAATTTGAAGGAAAAACCACTAAAGTTTTTTACTAAAATATTTAATTGAGTAGTAAAAATATATATTAGATAAAATTAAATTATTTCTTTGAGTAAAAGGTGAAGCTGAACAAAAGACATTATTTTAAGAAAATTGGAAAAATTTTATAAACAAAGGACAGATTCCAAGCACTTTATTGAATATCTCTTTAGTATAAGTTATTTAGCCAATCTGGGTTCCATTGTGGGTAGAGTGCCAACTTATTATTCAAAGGCCCAAGCTCGAAAAAAAAAAATTAAAAACAAAACTTACTAAACTTGTTAAGCAATGAAAAAATGCAATTGAAATAATAAAAAGTACCAGCATAATGCAAAATGCAAAATATGTAAAATATAAACAAATTATTTAATTAAATAATATAACTCACAGTTAAAGAAATACTTTATAACGGAATTACAAAATTATAAAACTATATATCAATTTGAATTGCATCTACTGAGATCTAATACGTCCTTCATGTCGACCTCTAGAACTTTAATAAAAACTATTTAATCTAGTATTTGTTTATTGTGGTTCAATGCCGGTCAATATTAATTACAAATATGTCGAGTATCTTCCCTGCTTCAACATGTACCTGCAATTGAGACTGGTTTCTATAAAAAAAACATGTAAGACTGTAGACATAAACTTAGAGGTGGACAGGGATTATTGGAAATTATCCTAACTTCTTAAGCTTTTTTGATTTGCCGAACTTCTAATAATTTTATATTTCCCCTATGTTTTTATTCCTAATGAAACACAGATCCATAATGTGTGAAGGTATGCAATATTTTACTTTGTTACTTACCTACTAATCACTATCGATTTTTTTTAATCTAAATTTATTTGATAAGTTTATCATTATTTTTAAAATAGAGCCTTCCTAACCAATGGTATATCATACAGTGGTTCTTCTTTTAAAATATATTCTTGATTCTATTTTAAATTAGTGTTTACGAAAATAATAAACATATAGAAATTTCTTTGATTTTATATTATACACAGTAGTTAATAATTAATTTTGTCAATAATTTAAAATATAAAACCAATTTGACCACATGTGATAAGTTTTTGTGATTTCTACTTTAAAAAAAAGTATTTTTGGTTTTATTTAGCTTTCTATAATCTTATTAATCCCATTTCATATGAATTAGGGTTGAATTTTAGAAATATCTCAAATTTCTAAAAATGTCATTCGAATAGCATATGCAATCTATTCATCGTTTTAGTTATATAGTTGTAGGTCGAAAGGTTAAATTATATTGAAATCTGAAAAATTTTATTCCAGTTACTTTTAATTTGACGAACTTTGCGGTTTTGGACATAAAAATGGTAAGAATTATATAAAAATAAAATTCCATGACATTTCATCAGATTAATAAAATTAGATAAGGGTTAAAGGTTTTCAGCTGACCAAATATTCTGTTTTTAACTCTAATTTTAATTAAGATTTTCATTACTATAAAATCTAAAAAAAAAAAAACACTAATGGATTTTATAAAATATATTTTGGTTTTAAATTGTAAAAAATAAAATAATTAAAATTTTATAATCAGAATTTGATCCCGAAAGTCCTAAATGCAAATCCTAAATGTTAAAGGAATCAACAAACCACTCTTTAGTATCGTCAATCACTCTTTATTATCGTCAATTAAAGATTTTTTCGTCAAATTAATTATCGAACCTGGGGTAACTGACTTTTTCTATTCTACTCTCTATTCTTCCACTTTCATTTTTCAATCTCTATAAATCCAAACCTATTAAATTTGTACATTATGTAATTGGGTCTTTAAGCTGTTGTATTTCTTCAGAGCACGTGGAAAATGGATTAACTTTAATTCAATATCGAAGATTTTTATTCCCATTACTTATAAGTCTAATATGAAAATTGCTATTAAATATCTGTAGAATGCCTATTATTTCACTTTAAATGTCCCATCTTTAATATAATTTCTTTGTTATAAATTAAATACGTGTTTTAAATTTATAAACATATAATTATAATAATTTCTAAAATATGGTAAAGAAAAAAAGAAAAAAAATTTAATTACATAATTAATTAATAATATTAAATAATAGCTAATAAAATGCAAACATTTTAATTTTTATTGTAATTTTACGTTAATAATTTAGTTCTTCATTACCTCCAATAATTTGTTTTTATATTATAACATTGAATTTTTATTTCAGTATTTAATTAAAGGCTGTCTGAAAAGCATATTTCCTTGCTAATATAACAATTTTATTAAATAATATTTAATTATTCATTCATTTATATTAAATGCATTGAAAAAACTCTTACGACCTCTGTGGGCCTTGACCCAAAGTGTCTGACCCAATAAAAAACGTGGCAGTGTGTTACTTTACTAATAAACGAAATTGCATACAATAAGGGGCTTTTGACATAAAATGCTAGAAGATGTAAAAGCGTTCAAGGGAACAACTCTTTTATTAAATGTCATCATATATTTGTATAAATAAATATTTATTAGAGAAATATAAATGTTTGGCACGTTTTTAATAAAGAAAAAATAACTAGTCTTTAAAAATAGTGAAGCATGAATTTTTACTTTAACGAAAGTTTTTACCAGCTTATTGATAAACATATTTGAAACATTAATTTTTTGAAAAAAATTTACTTTAATTAAAATTCATCCAGGAATACAATATGATAATAGTAAACTCTAAATTTTGAAATGGACCTTATGTTATGTCAAAAAAATTATCACAGTAAATTTACTTAAATGATTGGATAATAATTTGGAATAGAAAGTAAAGACAATCATAAAGACGGATAAGATGAGAGTTACCCTATATAAATTTAATTTTATCTGTATATATTAGTCTGTTAGGTTATGTATCGGTTAATCGATTACTTTTTCTAAACAAATAATCGATTAGTAGTTTACATTGACATTCAAAAAAGTTACAAGTTTTCCATAAAGAAACGGTACTAAAATAATAAAAAAACTATATTAGAAACATTAGACGTCTCTTACACCCCACTCCAGTGTCCTATAAAAAATTTATCTTTTTTATGTATAGATTACACTAAATTAATCGTTTTAATCGATTAATCGTAAATGTTGAAAAAATATTGATTAACCGATTAATGGAAATGAATCGGTTCCATAATATCATTTAGGTTGAAAGAACTTTCAATTGATTCCTAATTAAAAAAGAAAAAAATCAATTTCAGATCAAATACAAAACTCAAAATTAACTATGTTTTATTACTAACTGCCATTTTTTTTTTTGAAAAGTACAAACACTTTTTTTTTCAATTTGTATTCATTTACAGTTATGAAATTTCTTTTAACCAAAAAGTAATTTCTTAATACCATGTATATATATAAAATATTTTTATTATACATAGGAATATTTTATTTTCTTTTTTTAATTGAATCTTAAAAGACCATAATATCTTTTCTACCCATATTTTACTAGAATAATATCAAAAGATCTTCTTGTTTTTAATGTGTATGTGTATTTATAAAATATACAAATTACATACATATTTCTTTTATGGTTTTTTGATGCAAACATATTTCCTGTCTTAATTACTTCCTTTAAAATTTATGCATATTTTTTTTTTCTTATACCCTTGTAGGTTATGTACACTATGTATGTACATTTGTTTGTACAAATATTTTTATATTTATTTTTGTATGTGAATTTATATTCCGCGAAAGAATAAAAATTTCATCTTCATTAAACACACAGAAGCGTATAAAATAAAAGGTACTAAAACGGAATTTAAACGGTACTATATATATATATATATCTTTTTACTTAACTTTGTTGCAGGAATGTGTTGTTTTTTTTACTTATTTTCTAACTGAATATAAAATATAAGAAATTTCATTGTAAAAACAAAATAATTAAATATTTATTAGTGTTGCCATTTTGACACAAAAACTACTTGTAGAAAATGACGTGTAATAATTAAATATTATTTAAGTGAATTCACATGGCATGCTTGCTGGATTCAAAAATTATTTCGGTTACATTTTGTGCATTTTTCGATAATATTAACGAATATTATAAAACGGCAACATTTTTATTTTGAAATTATTTTTTGACAATACCTAGTATAAGCTAGTATAATATGTGTATTTTTGACATATGGAAACAAGTTATGTATTTGACGTTTAAAATAAAATTGCATTGTGCAAGCTAATCATTATATAACTCACAGATAAAGAATACCATATAACTCAAATACAAAATATTGCAATATAAATAAAAATGGAAATGTATCTATTTAAAATCTAAGATGTTTTCTAGATGTTATAAAACCATGTACTATTTCATGTTTAAATTGTATGTACATTAAGATAAATTTTAATAACACGAATATAATATGACCCCCTGGTCCAACCTGTACCTATGGTATATAGTATCGACAGGCTTATTAGCCTAACAGTTGAATAGTTAGCGCTTAAAAAAAAGTATTAGTGTGCAAAGGCACATAACAGTTTTAAAAAAATGTTAAATCTTAGAAATTAATTTTGATTACAACAAAATTTGTAGAAATTTGACAGTTTTAAAACAATAGAATTTTTAAGTATTTAAAACAGTTATAGTTAATTACGATTACGTTTTTACTTAAAAGTATTAACTGCTTAAAAGCAAGTGCAATCGTATTATTCTTAAATGCCAATATAGGATGTAAGTGTTTATATTAAAATAATTTAGAAAGATGACTTCATTCTAGTGTTTAAGATATATTTTCTTCTCGGACTGTTGAACTCCACTTTTGTTTAATTCAATTACAAAATGTTGTAGCAATGTGGAATAATGAGTACAATACTTTTACTTAATACAAGACATAATAATTTTAACTTTGTACTTTTTCTTCATTAATTTGTAATTTATTTATTTAGTTATATACAATCCCCTACTACATACAGGTTTGGCAAGTATGTTTATTTTATATTATGATATAAATTATAAATTATATTATATTTATTAGATATGATATCTAATCAGGGTGTGAACCCGAGACTCTTCCAATGAAAGGTCAACGTGTTAATCATTATTCCACCGCTTGAATTAAATTCGTAATAAGTTACAAAAATATTAAAATACATGGTATCTATTATAATCTGCGTCATTCAAAATCAAAAAAAAAATTTACTGCAATTTTTAATATAAAACTCATTTCTACCAATAAAGAAAAAAAGAACGAAACGTCAACACTGTCACATTTGATAATAAAATAACTTTATTTCATTTTTTATGTTTGTTTTTTTTTTTTTTTTTTTCAATATTGAAACTATGTATACATAAACCGCCATCTGATGCTCAACAGATGAATTATTATAATATGTGCATCCTTTTAAATGAAACATTTGTTTATTTGTTTGTTTCTTTCACTTTTTGAGGGTTATTTTTTCCTCCTTTTGGTTTTTTGTTTTTTTTTTATTTGTCTGTGTGTGTATATTTTATGCAATTTGCATATATTTGTTTTTATTTTGACAAATACCCTAAGGGAATGGAAATTTGTACTCGTTTATTAGTGAAAAAAAAAAAATAATATATAAACTAAAAAGAAGAGCTGTTGTAATATGTAACTTTGAATTTGAAATGTGTTTTTTTTTTTTGTGTGGTTGAAACAGGATAATAATTTCATATATTATTATTTAAATTAATTAGTGGATTTTAAGATATTTTTTTTCTTATTATTTATATGTATGTAGAAATAAAACAATGAATTACAAAGAATTGAAATAAATAAAAAAATATGTTTCATTTTAAATGGAATTTGTGAAAGAGTTCCAGAATTTGTGAAAGATAAAGTAAAAGAACATATTTTTTTCTTTATATTTCAATGATTTGTGTGCTCTAATTATTATTTATTTGTTTGTTTAAATATATGTTTTTTAATTTTTTGGAAATATGACGTCATTTAATTTATTTGTAATAAGGTTTTGTAATATGATATTTTGAAACTATACATAAGGTCAAAGTAAATTTATTTAAACTTAATCAAATAAAACTAAATGATACTTTAATATTAATTACGATTAAATAGGGTTTAAAATAAAGTTTCGTTAATCTGCGCTTCTTGATTATATTAAATAGAGTTGCCATATCATAAAATAAGGTAAATGTCTTTAAAAATGTTTTAGGAGTTCCGGAATTCGAATAGCTTCATTACTCTCATATTATAAAACTTATTTTAACTTTTTAGTATAAAATTATAAATAAATGTAATTGAAGTTTTGTGTATTAAGAAGTTTTGAAATATTATTAATTTATCTCAAAAGTTGTGCCAGTTTTGTGTACATACGGATGGAAGGATAAATAGAAAGTAATAGGCATAAATATATGAGTAGTATAGAATCAAAAATTGAAATAGCCATTTTGCGAAATTAAATTTTACGATTTATCTTAAGTAACCGTTAATATACAGTCTTCTATATATGCACTTTTGTGTAGAAATTCAAGACTAAATATTGAAATCTAAAAAATCGAAATCTTTTGATTAAGAGCGAAAACTAGTCAATATCAAACGCTAGAATTATAGAATTCTTAAAGATATTTTTGTATTTATTTACTTTTTTTTGAAAATACAAAAAGAAAAATGATGAAATGAAAAAAAATTAAGGGTTTTTAAATAAGTACATTTTCAAAATTAAACAATGTTCATACACACAAATAATAATTATTCATGACAAAATTTAAAAGTCAAGTGATACTTTCTTTAATTTCAAAAAAGCATTTCCTAATTCAGAAAAACTATCAACATTTGCTAAAATATAATGTTGGAGCTTTAATTTTTACATATTTTTCAAAAAAATTTGAGCAAGCATGTAATCAATTGTTTGTTGTTTTAAAATAGCACATATTCAGAATTCCTTTCAGCTGTTATTTAAACTTCCAATGATTTAACTTGTCTCAAAATTTAAAGTTTCTAGTCTACATCGTTTATATTATAAGAAGGGTTCAAGGATTTGCAAAATTTGAGTTTCGCATAGCGGTATATTAAAACAATGTATGACAAAACTTTATAAATATTTGAGCTTTTGCAATAAATTAATTCCTTATAGAACTTGCGTTACAACAATTTCAATGTAGCATTTGGGCTATGGAAGAAGTTGTTTCTTAAATTTAATTTTTTTGGTATACTTAGCTGTGTCTAAAATTTCATTGATATTATTTCAAATGTCGTTGCGGACATCCAGACAGAATTATACTATATATGAGTTAATTTTTCAAATATTTTCAAGAAAGTGCTAAAAACAATGTATTTTTGGTTTTGAAATTTCTATTTCATGGACGAATAATTTTATTTTTATAAGATACTGTAATAAATGTCCAGTTTGTTTTAACTTTCGATTTTTGTGTACTAAATACAAGAACCTTTGACCCAAATACCAACAATACCAGAATTTTTAAAAAACATTCCATCCTATTTAATGCATCGTTTCATATTTTATTTTCTTATAAGGTTTAAATCGAACTGCAACATTATCTGATATTATCAAAATCACATTTTTTGAAAATTCGCTAAAAAATATTTTCCTAGTCTAATTTTTAAATACCATTTACTAATAAAATATTTATATATGAGAATATGTAGAGAATAAAATATATATATATGAGAATATATGAGAATATGTATATATATATAAATATAACAAAAACAATAATAATAAACAAAAAAAAATTATTGACTTACAATGTATACTTAATGATATTCGTTTTGAAACGGATGGTGGAACACCATTTGATGCTATACATAAATATGAACCCATTTCACCACGTGATATTTTTGATAATTTTAGAACTTCACCTTTATAAACAGGAACTAAATATAAAAAACAAAAGTTTTTCAAAATCATTTTTAATTTCGTTTTATTTTTAATATAAGAAAGAGAAAGAAAATAAAATGTTGTATAAAATATACCTAAACTTTTTGTTCCAAGACTATCTTTTAATATGATATCACCGCCATCTTCACGTCGCCATGTGACTATTGGTTCCGGATAACCTCGCGCTCTATTAAAAATATATTAAATATAGAAAAAGGAAATGGAATATGTTAAAATAAAAGTATGTTTTTTTTTTATCATATTTTATTTATAAATTAATGAATTTTTTTGTTTTTTTAAAGTATATGTTATTAATAAAATATGTAACAAAATTGTTAGAATGAGATAGAAAATACGGAACAATAAAAAGAGAATAAAAATAAAATTTACAAATGTCATTTTAAATTTTGATTTAGGTTCATAACAAATTACGATTATAAAAATTATAAATAGATGATACGCATTTACATTTAAACATACTTATATGTAAATCAATTGTATATATATGAGTATATATATATAATATATAGATATATAAAATCATATGAAAAGGAGTGTAAAAGAGACATGTACGTATAACATGTCTGATAAAAAGTATGTTGACAAGGGTTATAACTTTTATTGATTTTAGAATTGTTAAAATTGTTTATTATTTTTTGTTAGTTTGTTTGTTTTTTTTTTACTTGAAAGATTAATGAGGGATTTTTCTTCTTCTTTTTTTTTCAAATTTTTTTGGTTTTTGTTTGTTTTTTTTTTTGGATAAATTGAATAAGTGGATATAAAAACACACATTGAAAATTTTTATAATGATAAAAAGAGATAGAAAATAAATTGAATACAATATAATATTTGTCCCTTCTTTTATATCAAATTAAAACTGTTGCAAATTTCTCCAGTTTTTGTCTGTTAATTTTCAATTTTTTTTTTTGTTTTTTTTGGTTTAAAAGAATTACAGAAACTTGGGATTATGGGTTTTTTTTTAGGGTTTATGATAATATGTATGGAATTTATTTTATTTTTAATTTTTTTCTTTTAAATTTGAAAATTTTATGAGGTTTAAAGAAAATATTTTTGGAAAGTTTTATAGAAAAAATTTGAAGAAAAGATATAATTATCATTCGTTACTAATTTAAAATTTAATAAATTTA
This sequence comes from Dolichopus griseipennis, assembly GCA_963082915.1. Lineage (NCBI taxonomy): Eukaryota > Metazoa > Arthropoda > Insecta > Diptera > Dolichopodidae > Dolichopus > Dolichopus griseipennis. The sequence goes on from OY720441.1 coordinate 362,816,663, forward strand.
AGAAATTTAAAGTTTAAATTAATTAAAAAGATATTATCAATATAAAGAATTAAATTTTAATTGTTTTTTATTAAAAAAGTACATATAATTTATAATTTAATATTGTAATACAAAAAGTAAAGATTACGTTCGAATTAACAAAAAATGATTCTTAAGATTAAAGAAATCTGAAAAATTTTTAAAAATTAAAAAAGTTTTTTTTTGAAAATATTTATTATTATACTGTACGCATTTTGAATCGAACTATAAACAAACTAAACTGACACAAATATTATACCACAATGAGGAATACATTAAGAAGACTTTGTTCACGGGTTTTATAGCTCCTGAGCATTTGATCTTCTTAGACAAATATAGATGCACTCAAAACCAAGATCATGTCATTTTGATCATGTATACTATTTCATTATAGTAGACGGGCTACATGCAAAAAAATCGACTATATCCCAGGCAATATTTTAACGGAGATAATTTAAGATATGAAATGTCCACATCAGAAAAAGATAAAGTTATTAATAAAGATTATTGGTGGTTAAATACATCTTAATATAATTTCTACAAGCATTTGTACTATTTTATAGTTAACAAGGTTAGTTTCGATATATTTAAGTTTAGGTTAATTTCTATTAAGTTAGTTGAGTTTTATAAAAAAAAAAGATTAAACATTGGTTTTTGAAAATTTTACAATGATTTATGAACAAGATTATACTACAATAGTTTTGTACTTTAAAGCAGAAATGATTTTACTTTATTATAAATTAAATTTAACATAAAAAAAGTCAAATATTTTTAAATGTTAAAAAATAAAAGATTTGTAACTTGTTTGTTAACTTTTTTTGTAGGATAAGCGATATTCATATGTCAACAATATAAGTGAGCTATCTTAAGTTTGAGGTCTATTTTACATTTTAAAATCCAAATATTTTTTTGCCATTAATCTCTAGGGCCGATATACCCTTTTTATGCTACAGTAAAGGATGTATTTAAATATTAAATTTAATTACGTCAATTTCTTCAATGTCACTGAAATTCTACAATAATCAGAATGTACTTTCAATTTCTCATCCGCAATTACTAAAACATTAATTATTTTTAAATCAATTAATGGATTTAAAGTGTAATTTATTTAATTTATTGCAATAGATTAAATATTAATAAATCAAAGAACTTGTAAAACTAAAGATTACAGCATTTGATGAACTGTTTTGAATATCTAATTCAAATTAAATATAATATTCATAAAAAATTCAAAAAACTTGAAAAATATTATGTGGCAAATCAATTTTTTAAGGAACCTAACTGTTATCCCTAAAGTTATGCAATTTTTTATAAAGTAAGAAATTTTTATGCATAGTTGCTCTTAAAATAGTCCATGGGCTAAATTTTTTGGTTTGTTCTAATGAATGTGTTTTATGGAAAAAATATAAAACACCGGAGAAGAGCAATACTGGATGAATAAAGTAGATGCGAAATATCCTGGAATAAAATAGTAGAAAAATTTATGAATAGAAATGAATGGAAACTACCAGCTGAAGGCATATGCTTCAAGGCACATATGTTTCTGATATATTTTTAAAGTATGAAACGTAAAATTAAATTTATTTTCTAAACTTATTTATTACTAGACATTTTTGATTTTCATTCGTTATTGTTACAGCTTAAAATTCAAGACTTTTAAAAATAGCGTAAACCTTTCTAAATAATTTTCTTCAATATTATTAAATATTACAAGTTTTAATAATAAATTTTTTCTATTTATATTTAACAATTGGATTTTCAGCGATTAATATATTTTTTATAGTATTTATAGAATTTACCAATAATGGACTAATAATTTGATTGATTTTTGCAGATTATAAAAATATATTCTTATAACCTTGACTTTTGCCTTTTAACAAATTTTTAATATTTTACAATACTGACAATGAGGGATAATTTCTAAACCTTTATCAAATCCATGACTTCCAATAGTCAAAATTTTGATATTATTAGACATTTTAGATGTTTACAATAATTTTAAGTATTTTTTTAATATTGCTGTGATTTCGGTCAGAAAGTATGCATTTTTCGAACCAAGTAAGCACATTAGTATTGGAACTTAATTTGATTTTAAATTGAGGATTTTGAAAGTTTCTCTGTCCTTCTTTTAAAAATAAGAGTTAATTAAATTGATTTTATAATTATTTCTATTTCTATCTAACATTTTGTATTAGATCTTAATGTATAATCTTCAGTTGGGCATTTTAACGAAAGATTTGGACTTAATTTAATTTCAGTTTCCGTAAACCCATTGAAATTCGTTATAATTAAATTTCAAAAAGCGTCTGCAACAAGTTCTGCATAATTTATACTTTCTAGAAGAATAAGATATTATTGAATCCAATTTTAAAATGAGTCAAAGATTCCTCAAAGTACGAAACATCCTGTTCCTCTAACAAGCCTCCATCATATATTAAGCAAAATTACCACTTTCTAAATATGTTTTAATTATATTTTCATATTCAATTATATTCTATGTTCCTCCTTCTAAATATATAGAAATTATTGATACTAACAAATGCATTAAAAATTTTTCTATTCTAACTTTTTTTCATTTTAAAACACGAAAACACACTGTGCAAACTATTTTAAGTGATTCATCAAAAATATTATTCACGAAAATTATAATTTTCTAAAAAAAAAAAATTACAATTAAAAGATATCATAAACTCATCATCATAATAAAAGTTTTCAGTAAGACAAGAAGAAAATAATATGCAAAGAAATTTACGATTCAATTGTGCATAATTAGTTTTTGCACTTAAAAGCGATGCACAAGAGAAAATCAAAGTGAAAGCACAAAATACAAAATATAATTTTAAAAATGATTCATTGAAATCATTTCTTAATATAAAACTGGAGAAATTCGATTTTGGAAATTTTGTAGAAACAAAAATATGCACGGATTGAATTACACTACAGCTCACTATAAATTAATTTTCATTCTTTAAAATAAGCAGTGGAAATCATTGAGAATGGCTGTATGAAAAAAGTACGCAAGAAAGAAGTCCACAAGAAAAAGGTCCGCAAAAGCGAAAATGACAAAAGACCCTAAAAGTTGTGTGAAACTTTTGGACTTTTTTCATAAGTTTGTCTTAATTTTACGAACTGCTGCCGCCAAACCCCCACTAAACAATTTATTGAAACCCTGATTTTGTGACCAAATTTTAAATCCTACCTTATCTTACTTTTGGCATAAATACCATAACAGTAAAGCTTTGAATAAAATGTCTCTTCTCATTAAATATTCCCGAAAAAGGGGCAACCCTAATATTGAATTCTACTCTAAAATCTCACTTTTACATATAAATAACTATTCTGGAAAAGGGGAAAACTTTCAATTTCTGAAAAAAGCCAAATGCCGATTGAATTCCTTTTTAAATTTTAATCAAATATTTGCCAAAAGTAAAAATGAAAACACAATTCCCCAAATTTGGGGACTTTTTCATTTTTTTAAAGGACTTTCATAAAAATGGTATTTTTGGGGGACTTTTTTTCGTACAACCATTGAGAACAATATATATGAACAAAAATAAGACTATAATAAAATTAAGACATTTTTTTGTTAAATAAACATGTTCCATCTCTATTTTTTTTATTCTACAAAAATCTTTATATTTCCTCATCCCTATCACTTTTAATAATCACTGTTCCTAGAGTAAAGAGCAAAGAACTTTTTCTTAGGATTTACGATATTTTAAGGAAAAAAAATAGTTAAAAATAAGAAATTTTAGTTTTTATTTTTATGATCTGAATTTTGTATTTTCAACCTTTCCATAATTTATATATATATATGTATATATATGCGTATACATATGGACATACAGAACATTATTTTTTTTTTATCCTTATTTTAATCCTTCTTAATATTTTCTAGAATTTTTATTGAATTTTCATTCATTTCTATACTGTACTCTATCCTCCCCATTTCCAAGCTTGGGATTTAATGTTTAAGGTTTGTATAAATCTACTCTATCCACCTTTTTATATTATTTTACTATATTTTATGTCTTAAATTCTAAAGATTTTTAATATGAGTAAATAATACTATTGTGGTGACATGAAATAAAATCAAATGCTGTAAAGTTGAGAATTGAAACGAAAAAATAAATAAAATATGTGTAATGGATCAGCACTTGAACAATACCAAGTTTCTAATCTGCTTTCACAGAAAGAAATCCTGGAATATTAAAGATTTTCCCAAACTTAGTTCATTCGAGGCTTAGATTAATATTTCATACATATGAATCAATATTTTCAGGCTTAGTCTATAGAAGTGATATTAGGGATTTCTAAAGACAAGACAATTTGAAGTACAATTTAAACTCACAATAGAAATTTCACCATGTTCTATTTTGGGGATAGCATGTTCCATCTTAAAATCTAGGCTTTGTCGACCCGTAGTGATTAATAAGCCGAATACTTACCCACTTCACCATTGTGTCCCAATAGGGCATTTTTATAACTGGGTTGGAAATTATATTAAATGGTTTTATTACGTACGGCAAAGATTGATACTCCCATTAACTGCACAAATACTATCAAAGTTATAGAAAATTTGTTTGTTAAAACATTTAGTATTTAGTTGTAAAGTTGATGATGCCCTTTGCCATTATGAATAAATCTCAATATATGTATATACAATATAATATACATTAACTTATACAAATAAAAATATGTTACATAAGGCTAAATGATGGCAAAAGAGTTCAGACTCATAAATTACGACAGTTGTTTTTCTTGAATACTTTTTTTTTGTCCTTTTCTTTCATTTCTTTAATTTTTTCTTTAATCTTTCTTTGCCTTTCAAGAAACGTTTTGTAAAGAAACACAAATTTATTTTCAGATTTATTTTTTTTGCCAGAAAATTTATAAGCATATTATTTGAAAAATGCAATACAGCAGACAACAGAGACATTTTTAGTTGGAAGCAAAATTTAAAGTATAAACGGTCATTTATAAAAGCAAAAAATTGCTGTAACTTAATAATTGTACCATTGTATCAGATATTTGTGCCAGCTATTAACTTCTCTTTATTTCTTCTCTGAATTATAAAACTATTTAACTGTTTTCCCGAGCAGATATTTAATTTTATTTGGTTGATGACCAACTTCTTGAGAGTGAAATAACAAATGTGGGGTTAATTTTTAATGATTATTACAGACTCGTTTCTTTTTCTTTTTTTTTTATTAAACTGATTTACTGGATCTGTGATACTTTCGTCAGATATCGTATAATAGAAAAGAGAAAAATTAGCTTTAGTTTATAATTCAATGGAATGATTATAAAATGTAATGCTTCGGGGGATTTATGATATACAGATCGTTAACAACGTATATATACAAAGATTGACCATTTCAAGGAGATAAAATCTGCAAAGATTTCTGATACTAAAAACATAAAATATAGGGAAGTGGATTGTACTTTTAATGTACTTAATGTTGTAAAACAATTGCCACTAGTATGTTAAAATTGGTTCTTCGTTTGTAATGCATCAGTTTGAGCAAGCTAGATGCGGACTCATGTCCAGCGACTTAATCAGCTTCGAAAAGTAAATCGATTATCTTTTATGTGTATCTGTCCGTCCGTCAGTCTTGAAAGTCAACCAAAGGTGTTTTAAAAAATTTCTAGATTTTTGAAGATACTAGGATCAGGAGTTCGGGTAGCTGTCATTCAAATTTCTTTAACCTATTTGCACATTTGTAAAACTAATAAAATCGAATCGAGCTCTTTTCTACAGACTGATGACCGAGTTGTGTAAAATAAAAAGCACTTTTGCATTGTTGAGGGCTTCCAGTTGCTATTGCTTCATTTTATTGTAGCTTAAACTCTGGCTATATACCGTTAGAACTAATTAAACTACGAAATTGATATTAAAAATATACAATTGATGTAAATATCGCCTTAAAGAGTTTAAGATTTTTTTTTATCGCAAGTTTGGTTTCCATATAGGGATTTGCTAAATTAGATTTTTATATCCTCAGTAAGTGAAATAATAGAGAGAGCGATTTTGCAAAGTTCTATTATATTCAGATTATAAGTACGAATATTTGCCAGTAGTTGACAAGAGCAACTAAAATCTTCCTGATTTTTATTTTTTTCAACTATTCTTAAAAGTGGCAGCTTGTTGCTATTGTGAATGGCTTTTGTAACTAAATTATTAAATAATAAAACTTGTGTTATCTATATTATCGTATATTATATACGTTATACGTTATCGTGTATTCATTTTTAAGTATGCCGGTGTAAAATATTTTGTATAAAATAGAAAGAGTCATTAAAATTTTAAAATCAGTTTATTGGTAAATAATTCATCTTATGTTTTATATAGGTGAGCTAATAAAATGAAGTCTTTACTACTTCACTAAAAGTAAGTAAATTTTTTAATAGGGTCATATGTTAACCTGTGGAAAAGGTGATTTAAGTTAAAAGATTGAAATTGCAATTTTATGATTACTAATTTTTTAGGTAGTAAAATATTTTAAAGATATGTTTTTAAAGACCTGGATGTACAGAGAATTTGTATAATTAATAAATAAATCTTTTTTTACCGGCATGTTAATTTGACTGTTGCACCTTCAGGAACGATAACATCTGATGATGTGTCTTCAGCTACAAAGTCTGGAGGTATTACAACGTCTAAATATCCGATCTGTGTAATATAAATATTTTAAATTTGTTTGTTAATTAATTTAAACTTTTTCATTTCAAACTTACTTGACTTTTCATCGGATCTGTATTTAATTGGCACATATAACCACCTCGATCATCCTCTGTCACTGATTTTATATGTAAATTCCATGTAAATTGATCTGAATGTGTGACACTAACTCTAGGATTATGCGTTATTACATGCTCATGTATTGCTTGTATTGCTTTTGTGTCAGCTTTCAACCATCCCACCTAAGTTAAAGAGGCTTTTACAATTCAGTTGTATAGATGCACTTTAAATATACATTGACAATTAAATAATTTTATTAATACAAGCATACAAAATTTTTTGAATGAACCTATAGCCACTATTACAAAAAACATTGTAATTTTTGCATTAAAACGGTGTTTAGGGGAGGCCAAACGTTTTGGGTTATGAAGTTGAAAAATGACTTAAAAACGATAGAGGATTATATTACTTTTTTATTATAGAATTGAGAATTGAAGCTTTAATTTCTAAAGTTTAAATAAATACTTTGTAAAATTGAAGAGAAATTCTTGAATTTCAATAATATAATCTTAAAAAAGATTTTTCATTTCCTTGAGAAAATGGAAGCCTTTATAAAGAATTCAATGCAAACAAAATGTATATGTATTAAATTATTGTCGCACATAATTTCAAGGCTAATAAAATGGTTTCCTCAATTTAACACCAACTTAAATTATTTCTTTGAAAAAGAAAACAAGTTCATCATTAAAACTTAAAATAATATTAATATATATATATATATATCATCAACTTCCCTCATCTCATCTATTCCACTTAAATATTCAATCTTTATTTATTTTTGAATAAATATGTTTGTATATATAAATATACATTATATAAAATAGTTTTCATCATTTGTTATATCTAATCTCTAGGAATAGCCAGTATATATATTTTATATTATCTTTTAGTGAATTGTGTACTTACCCGATATCCACCCAAATGACGAACATGGCACGTAAATGTTGCATCTCTTCCAACAGCTACAGAAATATTTACAATTGGCTCTGCAAATTCTGGTTGAAATGCTGATAAAACTGAAAATGAAAATATTTTGAAAATAAAAAAAATAATAATAATAACAATGAAAAAATAACAAAATTCCAAATAGAAAAATCAACATAAAAAGTAAAATATAGAAAAGAAAAATAAATAAAAAGAAAGAAAGAGAAAAAAAAATTAAATAATGAAAGCTACAAAATAAAAATAAAAATAAAAATTAACAAAACAAAACTTTACTTAACTACCGGAGAGTTTTAGACTCTTAATAAAAATTTGTAGACAAGAAATTTCAGAGTTGCCACATGTAGGGAATAAAAAAAAAAAGAAGTTTTTTAGTTCTATCTTAAATGGAATAGATAAAGTACTGAAGAGAAGGACATTAAATTGATAAGATTCTCGCAACTATTAATGGACAACATAATCTAGTTCTTAGCTGCATTATCATTTGTTCAGATAAACTACCTTTGGACCTCGAGCACAGAGACAGCGATCAAGCGAGCGGTTTTTTCACAAAAATGTCAAACACATTAATTTTCATACCAGTGCCAATAAAAAAGGGCGACTCTAAAGGGTCCCAACTCACTCGCTGTCTTTATGTCTAAGGCTATATTCTTGGATTTATCAAAAATTAATTATATCAAGCACAAAAGTACTGATTCAGAAGTATTTAACTTTCACTGTCATCAGTGTTTCAGGATTACACTACTTTCAATATAAAATGTTTATTAACCATTAGGAGATGATCTTAGGGTTTTTTTTTGTTTTCTTAAAAAACCTTAAGCCATTGGTACTCTAATACCCTTAACTATAATAGTCATACGATGTCATATTATATCATATGATTTTGTACGTTTTGAATCATTAAAAAATCATTCGTCCAGTCATAGGCATACGAAACGAAGCGTACATATCATATGATATCACACATACAAGCAAACTAAATTGAAAAGAATTTAAAAATTTCAGAACCAAGTATATAAATGTAAATACATCAGTTTTTAATAAATAAATGTTTATGTTTGACATTTAATGTGTGTGATTGGTTATGACTATTATAGTTAGAGTTATAATTTTGTTTATCATATGTAATCATATCGAATATTTATCGAAAGTTTATATGACACCATATGACTATTATAGTTAGGGGTAAAAAATTAAAAAGAGAGAGTAAAAACACATACATCTGGCAATACCGAAATACATTAACAATAATATTATTTAAAGAAAGACACTTTTATATTCATTTATAACTGTACAATTTAAATTCCTAAGTTAAACCAAAAGAAATTTTTCTTTTTTTTATTTTTGTTTTCAAAAAATAAACGAAGAACAGAAAAAGCAATGATTTGTTTGAGTACACAAAATATTTTTTTTTCTAACAGTTTATACTTTATAATAATAGGAAATAAAAGAGAAAGATAACATGATGTTATCCTGTTTACAAAATAACTTTTGAAAACTCAGTTAATTTTGTCACAAAACTTTCCAGATCTTCTAATTAATTCAACAAAAATCACTTAACTGTCAAAAAAACTTTCAAAAAATAATTTACTTGACTTTGTGGTCGAAAACTAATATAGGTACGTTTCTATTTTATCAAGCGACTTCATTATACAACTGCGATTAATTAAGGATATACTAAATTAGATCTATCTGGCCAATGGCGGTAGTGAGGACGTAAAAAAATATAGTATAAATGTATAATTGTAATGTAATAGTCTTTTATCGTAGTATAAAACAATATTTAATAAAAAATATAAAAATAACTCTTGTATAAGATAATTGATGGCGCTCAAAATTAACATTTGTGTATTCATAATTTTATGCAATAGCTACAGCCGAGTATTTAGCAACTTAGTGAATATAAAGATTAAAGAAACTGAAGCCTAGTCTAAATAGTAGTAAGAAAGGAAAAAAAAAATAGATCTGTGGTCAACCGCAGTCGGGAAATACAAATTAGTTTATCTTTCAAAATTTAATTAGTTTTGACACCACTAATATTAAAAATAAATTTACTAAAATTATCAAAAATTTAATTTTGTAAAAAATTGTCCATAAAATTTATTTAATTTATGAAAAAGGAAAGTATGTTAGATATGGTAACGTCAATTTAACGATGAGCGTCCGTCCGTCTATTCATTCGCGCTGTAACTAAAAAAAAATGCTATCTTGAAAAATTTAATTTGTTAATCAAATTTATGCAGTGGCTCACCAATGACGAAAGGAAGATGGGGATTGAAAATGGGCGAAAACGGATCATGGGTTCGGATTTTTAAAGCTTTCGAACTAGGCAAGGACAAACGAGAATTTTTCCGAAATCCATTAAAATATGGCTTTAAAATTTGAAACAAAGATGTTGTGTCCTTTTTCTTCATGTTTCTAATTTTCGACATGAATTAAAGTGGTGGTTCGATCAGCTACCATAAGCCTCCCTATAGACTTAACAAGTATAACGTCAAAATTAATAAAGATTAAAACTTGAAATTTTTTTTCAAAGATTTTCAAAGAAAAGCGTTTTTTTCAAAATCCAAATGAACGAATAAGAAAACATAACGCGCGTGTTAACACCTTGCATTTTATTTTAAGTCTAATTGACTTAAAGATTTTTAATTTCGATTAAACTTTTCATAAGTAGAATAATAATAAGTACATTTCATTAGTTGTTTTTAATTAAATTTTGTTTTCAAACAAAGATATCAACTCAATTTGAATCACATTTGAATTCATTATATTATATTCTATGCGCACCAATGTAAACTCAGTTTAATTGAAACAAATTTCAATAGTAAGAAATAACATGAACTTAATAATAAACAAAATTGAAATTGAAAAAAAAAAAAAAAAACTAAAATCTGAAATGAAATAATAAAACATAAAAAAGAAATATAAAATATGAACAAAAGAGATTCCACTATACAAGAGTTAACCAAAATGACACGTTAATCATTTTGAATGCGGTTTCAACTAAATGGCTACAAAATTATTCCATTACTGAAAAAGAAATAAAAAAAACAAATGAAATAATTTTCATTTTCTATCTCTTTCTTAAAAAACATTTTTTTTATTTTTAGTTTTATTTTTTAAGGTCGGCCTTATTTATAATTTATGACCAAAGATTTATATATATATATATATATATATACAATATATATATTCGTACATAATCACACTTTCATAGAAATATTTTGGAATGTGTCTATTAACACATTACTAGACCTATTTCTATATTATATATGTATGTAAAAAAAACTTTTATAACTTAAACTATTCATGATAATGACTTCCCTTTGTTTTGTTTTGTCACATTTATACGAGTATACAAGAATCGTTCATAATATGTACTTTAATAAAATGACACTGTAACGACACAATGTTGACATTTAAAGCTTTCAAAATAATTTTTTCACTCTTCTTTTTCAATTGAATTTTTGGATAAGATAAATTTTACTGTTTTAGATTATATTTTAAAACATTAGAGGTCGTTGATTTTTACCCATTGTCACTTTTACTTATCATTGAAAAATATATATACCTACTTTGTACATATACAATATCAAATCATATGAATGAGTAAATAATTGACTGAAAAGATTCAAAGGGCATTAATTTAATTTACTATATTTAAACACTGTTGAACTCTTTTTATTTCTAATTTGATATTAATGGTCACTTTTTATGAAGGAAAAAATACGAGATATATTTGTAAAATAAAAAAATTTGATGGATTCACTTTTAGTGCAAAATCAAATTGAAATTAGAAATTCAATAAGATTGATGCACAGTAGAACAAAGCCGAACTTTTATGCACCACTTATCAATTCATAGGTAGTTAAGTATCAAAAATTTAAGTTGTTCATTATTCACACACAAAATTATATCAAATTCATTAAGTAAACATGTTTTAAAAAATATTGTTTATATTACAAAACTTAATTAGTTTTGACACCACATATCAAAAATGAATTTTTTAAAAAAATTATCAAAAATTTAATTTAATACAAAATTGTCTATTAGCTTACCAATGACGAAAGAAAGAGTAGATATAGATTTAAAGGTATGGATCGGTTCAGAGTGGAAAAGTAAATCGATCTAGCTATGTATATCTGTCCGTCCGCACGATAACACAAATTATAAAGGAGCAAGGATTTAAAAATTTTTACAAATTGACTAATTTTTGGTTTTATCGTCAAAGTTTGTACAAAATTCGGTTGGTCTAGTGCAGTCGGTTCAAGGAGCTGTCATACAACTTCTTCTTTTATATATATGAGCATTACTCTATACTTAATGAAACTGGGTGTCTGAAATTTTACCAATAATAGTTTAGTTTTCAATTGTGACAATTATTAAAAATGAATGGCCACTGTCACAACTTGTTTTTTTAAATAAAGTATAAAACATTATGCACTGTGTATATATTTTCAATAATTTCAAGTTGACATTTAATTGATTTTGTTAAAATTATTACAATGAATCCAGCCATATTCATAAAAAAATTGAAAAAATTTTAGGTAGAGGTTCTAATATTAAAATTTAATTTTCGATAACGTTCTTTTGATGAACTGGATTGGTAAATAAACTTTTAATGAAAGTTTACAAATCCTTATATCAAAGTTTGAGAAAAGTTAGGAGCCTCATATTAATTATTTAGCCCAATTTTTATTTTGATCAATAAAGTGTTGCCATTGTGCGTTTTGTTTCAATAACAAAGTTAAATCTTTTCAATTACATCTCGTTTTAATTTTAAAAATTATATGAAATGTCCTTGTCCTAATGTAACAATTATTTTATTATATATGTATAATATTTGTGGTATTAAAGTATATCAGTATATTATATACTACGTGTATATGTAGAGTTATTATAGAACATAAACTGAAATATTGTATCGTTATTTTATGAACTCTAATATTAGACTTAAATTGACATTAAAAGATCTATTAATATGTATTTGTATATAGATGTATAAAAATATATGCATATACATATACTTTTATTACATAAAAATTTGTTGAAAATATTGAAAAAAAAAAAATAAAAACAATTACAACAACAAAAAACAAAGACTATACAATAGATAGGATATCCTATCTAACACATACATATATAAACACATTTAAAGGGTATAATTCTTTTAAGCTGTCACTATTGCCTTTTTTATTCCATTATCGTTATTGAATCATTTTTTTTTCCTTTCATTCTTTTTCTTTTGTTGTTGTCTGTTTTTTGTTGTTGTTATTTTCTTAGTGGCGACTTTTCCATTGCCAAAAAAAAATTGTTTTTTTGTTAACATGGTTTTTCATTTAAGTTTCTTTTTTTGGTATATGCCTTATAATATCAAATAGAGAAATAAGGATTCAGTTAGGCTTGTAATATATATATATTTATATATATATATAAAATAAAGATTTGATATTTTATATATGTGTATAATATATATATAAATAAGTTTTAAAGTGTTTGTTGATGTTCACTATTAATTTTATTTAATAATAAACTTTTGAAAAACTTTTTAAATAGTTTTAATTTAATAAATATACAATAAAATCAATTTAATATTGATGAATTAAGTAATTTATTAGCCATAATCAATTAAAAAATTATATTTCAATTTAAATTAAATACAGTCTAACAGTTATATAATTTAAATTTATTATGGAATATCAGAGGCATTTAAAATAAAAACGAGCAAGAGTGTGGTAGAGTAAACTGTGTCAACTCTGGGATACCCGTATGACCGTAACATATACATTATATCATGCGGTTAATAACTTTTGGCGAAATTTCAAACATACAGCTTTATTAGGTGTAGTAATACTCATATAAAAGAAGGAGTTGTATGGCAGCTACTCGAATCCTCTGCAGTAGACCAACCAAATTTTTCTGTAACTTTGGCCATTATACTAAACTATTTGGCAAATTTTCAGAGACCCAGCTTCATTAGGTGTAGTATAATATTATAATACTCATATAATAAGGAGTTGTATGGCAGCTACTCGAATCCTCTGCAGTAGACCAACCAAATTTTGTTGTAACATTGGCCATAAAACTAAACTACTTTTTAGGCAAAATTTCAGACACGCAACAGTAATAGGTACAGAGTAATACTCATACAAAAAAAGAAGTTGTATGGGAGCTACCCGAACCCATGGACCAAAATGGCTGGATTTATAAAGCGATGACGGCTTTTGCAAAAAAACGAATTTGCGAAAATTTGAAGATCCCAGCTCCTTTAGTTTGTCGTGATTACGGACGGACGGACAAACATAGCTAAATCAATTTATTTTTCGATTCTGATCCGATCCATACACTTGAGTCTTTATCTACCACCCCTTCTTCTCTGCGTCACAAACGTAATGGCAAATTTATTGTACCTTTTGACTATATAATCATACATACGGGTATAATAATGGAGAATAAAGTTTTTAGAAAAGAAGACTTTAAATTGAAGTTTGAAATAAATCTTTCCGAACACTTAATTGAATATTGAATAAACTATACGATTTTCAAAATATATTTAATTTCTGTCATGTACACTCGTGCTGACAATTTAATGTAAAATTGTAAAGTGTAATAATCAAAAAATTTTTGGCAAAATAGTAGAAGATGTAAGTCAAAATAGAGAATGGATAAATTTTGGGATAATAAAATATTGGTTGTTGCGGAAATGCAAGTTAACAAGCTTAAATTATATTTGTGGTAAAAGTTTATTTAAAACTTTAAGAAATAGTTATTTAATAATAGTATATGTTGAAATTAATTAAAAATGAGGAAGAGTGTAGTAGGGTAGACAGTGTCAACTGTGGGATACCCGTATGACCGTCATATTGATAAAATACCCGTATGACCGTCAGTGTGATACCCGTATGACCGTCATATTAACATTATATCATTTGGTTAGAAATTCATATATTGTCCAAAAGAAAATATAAGTAGAAAGGCAGCTCTTCGAACCTCTTCCACTGCACTGTGGGGCCCGACTGACACACATAGCTAAATCTGATCCGATCCATAACTTTGAGTCTACATCTACACCCCCTTCTTCTCTGCGTCACAAACGTAATGGCAAATTTAGTATATATACCCTTTGGTCTTATAGTCATACGGGTATAATAATATAATAATTAATATTAACTTTCTTTTCCGTGAGTTTTTCTGTTCAACGCAACAATTGCGGAAGTCACGAAGAAAATTAATAATAATCAATCTTGAGGTTTAAATTGAGAAACTGAGAAACAACAAGATTTGGATCATGCTGATGACATTAGCCTTCTTGCTCAAACACATGAAGATATGCAAATCATAATTAATTGATTAGCAAAATATGAAGCCGAGGTTATTTTAGAAATAAATCTTGATACAGCTAAGATTATGAAAGGGGACAACACCAACAGAAGACAGATTACAATTGAACCAAAGAAGGTGATACAAATGGAAATATTAACAACAGATTCATGAAAGATAGAGCGACATTAGGAAGACTGTAGAAAATAAAAAGATTATCGCAAATGGCCAAAAAAGCAAAGCTAAAAAAATTCAAAGCATATATAAAATCCGTGTTCTTATATGGTAGCGAAACTTGACTGCCTTCAAATTTTATGAAGAATGCACTGGTCAAGAATAACAAATAATGAAGATCTTTGGAAAGCTACTGATCAAGAACCAATATAAATAGCAACCAAAAAAAGAAAGTACAGATGGATAGATAACATTCTTAGAAGATTTAAACTGCATAGTAGGGCAGACACTGGAAAGCAACCCTCAAGGAAAGAAAAATGTTGAATGATCTAAATATATCTGACACAGAACAATAGAGAGAAAAATAGCAAAAATGAAAAAAAACATGATCACAAGCAAAAGTAATTGCTCAAAATAAAAGTAGGTGGAAAGGTTTTCGGGAACCATGTGATTTGTGTACTTAATTATCTTTCAATAATTTTTATTAATGTTATTGGTAATATTATCATATGTGTTAGAGCTAAGATAGTACACAGTAGAGTTCATAATAACAATATAATATGTACTATTTTAGCCCTAAAATTGTGAAACAATTACTTTTAACAAGGGCTTCTTATCACTAAATTTATTAACTGTTCCAAAATTTTTATTACGGTTAGTTTCAATTATTTCATCATCAAGATTTGTGATTAACTTTAAAAAGTTGTATTGAGAGTATTAAGTTGCTATTAATCAAAAATAATCGAAAAATTCCAGTGGTCCAAATGTTTTTGAACTTTACCCTAAAATATTTCAAAATTTTTACAAAATTGGAGTTTAGACCTGACGTTTAACAGGCATTTATCCATTTTTAAATTAAAATCATATTAATTGAAAATTTTTAATTGTCCTATAAATGGTCACTTTAATTATTTAATAGTTTTCAACTCTTTAAGATTTCTTATTATTACAAATTAAAAAAATTCTTATAAATTATTTAATTAAGTACTTCCTGTAACATTTTGATTTTTTTTTAATTTTAAACAAAATATTAAATTTTTTTTTAATTTTTATTTTATTAAATTTTTGAAAAGTGTATAAAAATTTAAAAATCTATTCAAGAAAAGCACTAACATATTATATGTGTATAAAAAAATAAAGTGCCAATTGATTTATGATTTATGCAATAACGTTCGCACTCTTTCTGTCTCTTTTTACCCATTTAAACCTACATAATTCTTTTTCAATTATATTTTATTTGTAAAATATATATTTTTTTTAAATTTTTATTTTCTTTTATTTTTTTTTTTATATTTTAAGGACGTTTATTATTAATGATTGTGTCAGTGTACGTGATTACTTTCCATACACATACCTATATGTACTTAGTTACGTATATTACAGACTGTATTCGTACCAGAAAAGCATTGGAACATAAATAAATTGTCGTTTCCAATGACTTCATTCGTAAAATTTAAAGTTATATACAAATATAAATTGTCTTTTACGATTTTTAAAGGAAGTCTTAAAAAAAAAAAGTCAATAGTATGAGAATTGAGTAAATTTCATTTTACTTTTAAAGGTCACTAGTCCCGTCGTTAACTGTTTTAAATTTAAATGTGTCTTATAAAGTTTATAATGCAACAAGAGTTATTTTTAAAACGTTCCAATTCATGCACTTTTGTACATACTTCTATCCAAATCGTGCAAGAAGTACTCAAGGTTTTAGGAATTATAAAATGTTAAAACACTTATAATAAAAACCAACAATAACCAATCTTGGTAGGAAGGAATTAGAATGCTCGATTACAATACGAATTGCTGCGGTACTTAAATGTTTTCCATATTATTTTCCAACTAGCTTACTTTCGACAAGTTATGGTGGTTTCTTTTAAAAAAAAATAAGGATGTTAGAAAGTTCTCGTAAAACATAAAAAAATATCAAAGGCTGAGTGGCACACTGGTGAGAGCTTCGACTTTTCGTTCGAGAAGCTTATAGCATTAGCCATAATAATTATATATCTTTAATATAAAGTACATTATATAAACAAATACTAAATATAAAGAAATAATTTAATTTAATAATATAACTCACTGATATAAAAATACTTTATAATTTAAATATAATATATTATTATAATATATAATAAAAGGAGTTGTATATATCTAAAATCTGAAACGCTTAATACATTTAAGGCCTAGTATTTGGTCATTTTATATTGTATGCGGATTTCATTAGGATCAATTCCAATAAAAAGAATATGATATGTATCCTCTGTTCCAATTTTACCTATGATTTAGACCGGCTTATTTGCCTTAAACTTGAACAGTTAGCACTTAAAAAAATCCCTTGTGGTCTATGGTCCAAAAGTTTGACCAAAGACACAGCAGTAAATCAAATTTATAATCTAAAATTCTCAAAATTTTAGAACTAGGTTCCTATCATATTCCTGCATTAATATTTACAAATTTATAAAAACTACCAGATTATATAACTTTCAGATTCCTTCAGTATCCTATGGATAACCTTCTATATCAACTTTAATATTTATAGTTAAAAAGAAATAATCACCATCATCAAATTCAATAAATATTTACTAAATGACTTATTGAATTAAAAGTGTATATATTGAAAGGTGTTGTCCATGTAAAAAATCACCAGGTAGTTTCTTGGTCAATATAATCATTATTCTCTCAACAGACCATAAGGGATGCCATAACAATAACCATAATTCTTTAAATTTATTTTTTTACATTGTTTTTTACCTTACTTAAAAATTTTCTTGAGTTTTTTAAAGGCGATTTTTAAACTTTTGAAAGAAAGTAATTTTTAAAGATGTCAATTTTTATTACTTTCCATTTTCTTAAAAAATTGTTTTTTGATTTTTCAATTTATAATAAAGATATTCCAGAATATTTCAGTTTTACATGTCTTTGTAGGTTTTTTGTTTCATTTTTTTACGTCCAATTTTATTTGCCCAAATTATTATGGCAATAAAAGGCAAATCCTTGATTTACAACTTTACTCAAAAATAAATGGGGAGCAAAACAGATGCAGAATCAGAGAATACCACATAATAATCATCAAAGGGATAAAAAAAGTGTAAAATTGTAAAATTGAAATTGAAACTTCTTATAGTGAAGCAACAACCAATTCCAAAAAAAAAAAATTAAAAACAAAAGAAAAATTTTATAATAAAACAAACTCCCATGATGAATTTCGAAGTGTTAAGTTATAAAAGTTAAAGTTTTCATTTTGTTTCTTCTTGTCCATATTGTCTTATTGTTTCTTATTGTCTACTTACTTATAATTGTTTGGAGTGATATTATGAACTTAGTTTCAATATTTAATGATAGGTTCATATGGGATATTAATTATTAGTATTGTTGGTTAAGAAAAATTTCATAGCATGGCCTAATGTAAGCATGACCAAAGGTAAGCCGTAGTTTATTGAATTTGTTTAATATATAAATAAGGAATTTAAAATATATATGCAGTAATGCAGGATGTGTAAAGCAGCAAGGTTTTTTATATGGGGAATTACCTGTGCCATTCTAACTCTTAAACCTTGTGGCCAATTGTGCATCCCACTTCAAATACTTTCTATTAATTTATCAGTAAAAATATTTATTTTGTGTATGTTATAAATTTTTATGTTTAAATTATATCTGGTCACCAAGGAGATTTTGTAAAGGAAAATTATGTTTTTTATTTTTTCAATTAAATATTTTATGACCTGTACCTGCATTAAACCCACTACCACCGAGGCCTCTAAGAATTAAAAATTTCTCAAAAAATCATATTTTATGACTCACTGAGAGTTTTTTGGAATTTCGAGCTTATACATTTACAAATATTTTGAATAAAGTAATTTTTAGTATTCATATAAATGTGACCAGTTTTGGAAATACTCCTTTAGACAGTTTTATGTTAATTTTTGACCAAATCCCCACTAATTTCACCCTGTAAATGGTCAATATTTAGATACTTGTGGTATTATTAGAACTGAAGATTAAAATTGAAAAATGTAATTAAGTTGAAACATCTTAGTAACTCTAATTGAAAATAAACTAAATTTTTCGAAAAGATCAAGCAGCTTAAAGAGTTTTTTTTTTCAATGGTATGAACCTTGATTTCGAAAATTCAACACATCACTTGAAACATCACTTGTAACAGGGATCCCTGTATTAAAAATATAAAAAGAGGTTTTAAATTATAAAACCAATGATTATAATGATATTACAAATGTAAATATTTTGTTTTATTCCTTTTTCAATCCTTTAAGAAGTATACGACATTCGCAAGTTCATTGAGATCAGGCTTAAATTTCTTCAATCGTTATATTTACTAAGCCGTTGATTACTTGGTTGTAGCTATTGTATAAGATTATTTATACACAAACTGTAAATTTTGTGCGCCATCTATTATCTTACAAAATAATTATATATATTTTTATATAATCTATTTTTATATTACGATATAAACTTTTACGCTACTGTTATACAATTTTTCGATATTATTGTTTAAAATATACGAGGCTCAGGACTTGAACCCGAGACCTTCCACTTGAAAGTCGGCGTTTTAACAACTACAGAATTGGTCAGTGGTTAACTCACTACACTAATGTTATCTATCCCCAATTAACTGAAATTATGAATTGGGTAAATTAAATTATTTAAAACTTCAAAATTTGAAGTTTCGAAAAGAATCAAAAACAAAAAGAATATTGTCCCATAATTGAAAAGTTCAACTATATTTTTACAAAGTTAACTTTAGTTGGCAGAACCATTTATTATTAGCTAAAGAACGTTTTCTTGAAGACGACTTTGGGGATTATTCTTTTTTTTTCTTCATTTTTATTATTTTTGTAAAAAGATCACCATAGCAGTAACTTCCAATGTTTGTAACGGCTGATGGTATTACTGTCACAAAATTTATGAGATGATTTCAGTATGCCATAAGATAAACAAAGACAGTTGTAAAATTGTAAAATAAAATAATAATAAAAAAAAAAAAACACAAATAGAATATAAATATATAAATAAAAATATGTACTCGTATATATGCATAATGCTAAACAAGGATAACAATACGCGAAGTATTTTCCTGTGAAAATGTTGTTTTGTTGTATTCATAAAAAAATAAACAAAAACTAACATGAAATAAAATGAAAGAGATAAATAGAATATTGAGAAGAGTATAGTAAAGAGTATAAACAAACGACAGTGTGAAATATTTTGAATAAATCCTTTTGTAAATCCGTTAAAGATAAACTTTTCGTTTTATTTATCTCTCTAATTTTTTTTCTGTTTTTTTTTTCTGTTTTTTTTATTAAAGAAAGAAATATTTCTTATATTATTATTGCATATATCTTAACAGGATCCTTTCGAATTCTTTTACAGGATTCGGATCCCATTATTAAATGAATAACAAATGGAAAAATTTAAAATAAATTTTCTATAGAACAAAAAACAAAAAAAAAAACAAAGATTTGCATTCATCCTCCAGAAGAATTTCAAAATCAGTTTTTTGTTTCTTAAAGTTAATAATTTTTAGTTAACGGTTTATAATTTACATAAATCTATAACGGTATCTAAGAAATACTATACTATATAATATATAAATTTATATATATATATTTTATAGAAATATTAAATTGAAATAAAAAGTAAAGGATTTATAATGAAATGTTGAAAGTCTGAATAAGTTTTGACCAGAGACTGTTTATGGGAAATGAGAATTTTGTTAAATAATCTGTTAAAAGCATTTTCATGATCTTTGAAATAATTTTTTTTTTTTTAAAGTTTCATTTAAAAATAAAGAGTTGTATGTTATTTATTTAAAATTTAAGTTTTAATAAAAACTATATGAACTTTAAGGAAGCGTGGAATTCAGTTTTTCAACTCATCTCAATATTTTATAGCTCCCTGAAATTTTGGATCATCGTAGTTAATATTTTTTTTTTTTTTTTTAAGCGCTAACTGTTTAACTGTTAGGCTAATAAACCTGCCTATACCATAAGTGCATGTTAGAACAGGGGGTCATATTATATTCGTGTAATTGATCTTAATAAATTTCACATACAATTTTAATATGAGATAGTACGCGGCCGTATAACATGTAGAAACGTCTTAGGTTTTCAATATTTACAATTCTATTTTTTGTTTATGTTGTAATATTTTGTATTTGAGTATATGGTATTCAATTAAATTATTTGTTTATATTTTGCATTTGTTTATATTGTTATATTACAATATTTTTTATTAAAGATATATAATTATTAATTATTGAGTAAGCAAGTAATTTGAACCGAATGGCGAATGGTAGCTGAGTCGAATTGAAAACCAGAAAAGTTTTTTCATGAAAGGTTGACACTCCAACAACTCTGCCTCGAAACTTTTAGGAACATCCATAAACGTGTACTGCTATTTTTCAGTTTTAATCAATGATTTATTTTACGAGGAAATTTAAAAAATTCTTCGGTAAGCTGTTAGAAAAGATCATATATTATTATTTTACGATAAAAAACTTGTGTTGCTTATTTATTCGAATATTAAGCATTACAATGAATTAATCAATATTGGTAAAGCCCTCGGATGCCAGGTCCATTGTGGGCTGAGTCTATTTTATCTTTCAAAATTTACATTTTTTTTAAATTTGTACCTTAAAACTATTTTTATAATTATCCTAATTAATCAATATGCTTATTTAATTTTTACTCAAAATATTTAATGTGAAAGGACATTCGTGAAAATGTGTTTCACAGAGAGTTTGTGTCCACATTTTGGACAAGAGGCAAAATAGACTCGTCAAACAGAAATATTTTTCATGTTTTTCAAATTTAATTTTGAATAATAATTCTATTTAAGAGTTTATGTGTATATTTGGTGGTATGACAAAAGGCCCCGGGGAAAAAAGCCATGAAGAGTGTAGAGTAGACTGTGTCAAATCTACTATGCCCACATGAACGTAATATAAACCTTATATTATCGTCTGAAATTTATTAAACTCACTATTTTATTTTTTATTTATGTATAAAAGAAAATATAAGTTGCATTGCAGTTATACCAACTATAATTTGTGCAGAAATTGTCTTTTTAATTCAACTTATTTTCACAAAATTTCAGATACTCGGCTTTCATTATATATATTAAATTATTATCATGTTAAAAAAGAAGTTGTATGGCAGCTATTAAAACACACTGCAGAGTATTAACCAAATTTTTGCCCAAACTTTAACGATAAATAAAGTAATATTCAACAACTTTTGGGAAAAATTTCAGACACCAAGATTTATTAAATGTATAGTAATGATCATATAAACAAGACAAGTTGTATGACAAGAAAGAATCCTAGCTCCCTTAGTTTTTCAGGTTTCACGCGGACGGACGGACAGATACTTATAACTAGATAGATTTGATTTACTTTTCGAATCTGATGCGATTCATACCTATGAGTTTATCATAATCAATAATTAATAATTATAAATCTTTAATAAAAAATACTTTAATATAAAAATATAAACAAATGCAAAATATAAACAAATAATTTAATTAAATCATATAACTCGCAGATATAGAATACCATTTTAGTAAAATATAAAATATTACAATATAAACAAAAAATAGATTTGTAAATATTGAAAATCTAAGACGTTTCTACATGTTATAAGGCCTAGTACTATCTCATGTTTAAATTATATGTGGAATTCAATAAACCAATTCTAATAACACGAATATAATATGACCCCCTGTTCCAACATGTACCTATGGTATAGACAGGCTTATTAGCCTAACAGTTGAACAGTTAGCGCTTACAAAAAAAAAAAATATCTACATCCCCTTATTCACTACGTTTCACAAACGTAATGGTGAAATTAGTATTCTCTTTGACTTATGTCCATATTTTGAATGTTGTAATTTTGAAGAATAAAGCGTATAGAGTGCCTAGATTCAAAAATGTTAAAAATTGTAAAAATTGAATGGTTGTCAGTTTTCCATTCATTTTGCCAGACGTTTAATTGTTTATCATATTTCATTAATCAAATTATTAAAAAAATAAACAAACGCAGCAATCATTGAAAAGTCAACAGCATTTAAACAGTGCAAAGAACAATAAATGATTTTTAAAAAGATTGTATTAAAGTTTTTTAAGATGAGTAACGTTTAGGTACGTGTTATAAACAAAAAAACTCGATTTCTTTGTATATGAACGTGATGGTATAATAAATTTGGAATTGTGTTTGTAACGCTGCTAAGAAAACAAGATAGAAATAGAAAAGTATGCATCTATTTTCTTATTCAACTTAGCGATGTTTGCACATTCTTTAATTTGTTCACGCACCTTTACTTTAACTGAAAAACTATTACAGCTAGTTACTAAAATTTTTAAAATTAATTTTTATATAAATGCAACTTATATTCATAAAATGAAGCAAATACGAAAGCCAGATTCCAATAGCTATTTATCACACTATTCACACACTTTGGTTCAGATTTGAGCTGTGTTGAAATATTCCGAAGCTCAGATATAAATTTACTTCGGAAGTCACTGCTTACTATTAAGTCAATCATTTATCATAAATATTATATTAAAGAAATTCAAAATATCCCAGAGTTAACAAGTTTACTTTCAAGTTTTTTACGTTTTGTGTAAAAACACTTGACTTTCCATTTTTAAATTAAAAATAATCGAAATATCATCCATGCCAATATATTATAAACAATAATTTAAATTTAAATTGAAATTGAAAATGTTTATAAAATTAAAATCAAAATAAAGATATTTTTGGAAAAATAAACATATGGTAATGTATTTGGTCAATTAATAGCGATTAATTCAATTGTTTTTTTGTTCAGATTACCTAAAATTAAACAAAAATAATCAATTTCATTAAATATATTATTTCTAGGGATACCAGATGGGTTTTTATTTTCAAAAAAAAAAAAGAAATAATAACAACGCTCATAGATTTAATTTGAATGAAATGTTTACTTCATATTAATAGAAACTTTTTAAAATTATCAAAATTTTATCAAATATTAGTCGGTCATTTTAAAAAAATTAGTTTAACGTAAATTAAAGATTCATATGATTACTTTCTGACAGGTGTCATGCCTGTCTCCGTTTTGTTTTTTACAATTATATTGTCTCCGTTAAAATCTTTTAATTTTACACTTCAATTCTATTCACTTTATTCAATTTTCTAAAATTTATAAAATAAAAGTTATAATTCTTTTAAATTAGCTAAATAAATAATTATTTATTATTTGTACCAGGACAATTTTTATTTATTATTTATTGATAATTGCAATATTAATTATTTTTTTTATGTTATATATATTTATATTTTATATAATATTTAGTCACCTAGGGGATTTGTAAAGAAAAATTATTTTTCAATTATTTTTTTTTTCATTTAATATTGTATGATCTGAACGGGAGTCGAGAATTGAACCCCTCGGTTATTAAACCAAATGTTTACCCATTAAAACACCGAGGACCCAAAATATCTATTTTAAAAAATTGTGTTATTACATTCTTAAGTTAATTCAACAGTTTTAAACAGTAGAGACAATACTTTTCACTTAATTGGAATACGTGTTCGAATTCTGGAAACTTCCGAACGAGTCCAAGGTAAAGAAGCAAATCTCCAAAACCAATGATTGGTAGAAGGTTCTTTAATAATTTGTACAAAAGTGCTGTTGTCCTATTCACTTTTGTGTTTCAGTAAATAGAAAAGAATTAGAGTGACAGTTCGGATAGCTTCCACACGCTTCCGAAGAGCTGAAAAGAACAACATTGAAACTAACAAAAACCGAAACTTGAAGTTGTATACAAGCTTCTTCTATCATATCTGCTCCATTTCGATGAAACTGGAGTGGAATAAGAAAGGCAAGGAAAGGATTCGGGTAGGTACCATGCGTCTCGGGTAACAAGAATATCGTCGTAACTAATTAGGAGAAATCTTAAATTTCTTTTAATGTATAATGTAGATAAGTCAACTCCATTGACTAATTGTTATTTCACTGCATTTTTTGAAATATAATTTGTTATGATTATTCATTATGCCAAACTTATTGTATTAAAAATAATACTTTTTCCTAATACATTTTGTATTACAATTATTATAACTATCTCTTTCTTTTACATACATTTTATAACTTAAATTAATTTTTTAAAATCTTTATATATAAATAAAATTAAAATTATAACCTTTAAAATATAACAAAATATATATTTTAAAATTAATTTAAAATAAAATTTATATAAAATTTTAAATATTTTTAAATCCTCTTTAAGCCCCTTAGCATATGCAAAATAAAATAACAATTAAATTAATTTTAAGTTGTGTAATTATAGTCGCGAAAAGTATTAAAAAAAATAATTTAATTAGTGAAAAAATATTTAGTTTATATATTATACTATTATAATATTATAAGTTATAGTATGATTTGTTTAAATATTATAAAACTTCTTTCAGTTTAAATAGGAAGCATTAAATTAAAATGCAAACTTAACAGCTCGGAAAATATAGGTTTTCGGAAGTGGTTAAGAATTTGTCTGGTGGTCAGGATGTCTGGATGCAAAATTTCTAAAATAAACGATTTCTTTTCGATTATGAAAAATGTTCGGCAAGGTTTTGGAAAATATTTTGACTACTCTCAGTTGATGCACAATGGTTTACTTACTCTTCGAGAGCTTCCTTTCAGTTCTGAGATCTTGAGGACCACAAAGAATTTTTGATGCTTTTATTGTAAAGATTTTGGCGATATCTTTTAAATTCGTTTGAGGCATACAGTTCTAGAACCTCCTTAGTGGTTATGAGATTTTCAGTACTGAAAAACACTCTTTTTAAAAATAAATCAGTTATAGAATCTTAGGGGGTATCATTAAAAAAATTTTAGAGAGCTCTATAACTTGGGCTTGGAAATCATGGTTATAGCCTCTACGTTTCCTGTTTAGACCTTGAAAACTTATTTAAGTCCTTATTATATTAAAGTCAGTTATATCAGAATCTATGTTTATCATTAAAAAGGATTTAACGAGTTCTATATAACTAAGGTTCAGTGATCAATCTTTCAGATCTCCCATTAAGACATGGAAACCCTTTTTGTTATAAAAGTCCACACTGATTTCTTTTTTATTCCTTTTCCACTTCTATAAGGAGTATAGAGCATTCACCAAGTCTATTTAAACTAGGTTTCAATTTCTTTAATCGTTATATTCACGAATCCGTTGATTACTCGACTCAAGCTATTGTATAAGATTATGAATACCCAAATTTTGTGTGCGCCAACTATTTATCCTATACAAGAGCTATTTACATATTGATATAAAATTTTATCTTATCTTACGATATAAACTATTACGATATAATATTATACAATTTTACGATATTTTTTTATTAGATATGATCTGACCGGGGTTTGAATCCGAAACTTTAAAAGACGCTATGCCATTAATCCGATCCAATGATTTAGATTATTCAAATAGTTTTATTCAAATGTTTAAATTTCAGCACTTTTTTTCTAAAATTTTTTTCCCCTGTTATTAAAATAATTCACTTAAATTTAAAATAAAGTTCAAATTTTTTTTTCAAGAACTACAATTCAAAGTTTTGTTACTGTCTATCATCGACAATAGTTTCAGACTATTCAACATCAACATCCGTAACGATCAATGACATTTGATTTTTTTATGATTGTCAATGGCTACCTACTGAAATAACAACAAAAAAATAAATCAATGGCGTAAGTTCAAATTGAAGAGCAATACCAATGGAATGGAATACCCAGGAATATGTAACATACCAGACCAATTAAATCATTTTCATTGAATTTCTAAAATATCTGTTTCAATTTATTATATAACCGTTTAATACAATATTTTTGACACTTTCAAGTTGATGACAATTCAGCGAAATGTTTTCCTAAGCTAATAATTAAATTAATAATGAAAATGAATTTTCCAAAAAAAATTGAAAAAAAAATACGTTAAAAGAGTTTGGAGTGAACAACTTTTGCAACAAATTTCAAAAAATTTTAAAATAATGCGAAACAAAACAATAACTTTTTGTGTTTTTTGTTTTTTTTTTTTAAAAAATATTTTTGTGAAAATTCATATGAAAAAAACAAATCCATTCACAGTTTTTTAAAAAACAAAATGAATTGTACAAACTTGGTGCTACCTATTGCTTCGAACGTGCCTTGAAGACAACTTTAATTTTTAGGTGTATGATTTTTGTTCTTTTGTTTTTGTTTTGAAAAAGTTTCTCTTTTTTTATCCTTCATAAAAAACGACAACACCTGGTACAAAATTTTTTGCGTATTCAATACATGTTTATATTTATATATGTATATATATATATATATATATATATATATATATATATATATATATATATATATATAATATATTCACATGTTTCTATAATTTTCGTTTTTTAAGAGTTTTACAACTAAAATGAGATGAAATTCAAAGGATAATAGTTATAATGTTTATGGTACGTGCGGTAAAACGTGTTTAAAATATTGTTAGAAAGAGACAAAAAATACAAAATTCATTTAGAAAAGTTTTCCTTTTACTTTATGTTTTTTTTTTTTTTAAAGTTTTTAATATTGGATTAGTAAAAGTAATAACTGAAAGTATGGAAATTGTATATAAAGTATGGAAATATATATAAAAATTTTTCTAATAAACGATTTAGTATTTAAGGTTATCTAAAATAATCTTTTTACACCACAGTATCAACACTGTATGGTATATTGGTATATTAGTTGAAATTCTTTTTACATATACATGAGGTGAATATAATTAGTTATTTTAGAATTTTAGAATTTAGATAATGATATAACGATCATGTAATAAGTATAATTAATATAATTTTTTTTTTGTTTTTAAAAAAAAAGAAAGTTTTATTGAATTGAATTTTATAAATTTAATTAAAATATTAAATTATTAAGAAATTGAACTTTAAGTCATTTTCGTATGCTTTTTCGTAAGATTGATTTAACTGAAAATTTTAGTGATATGTAAAGGAAGTTTCTTTTAAAATGGTAGAACTTTAAATTGAAATTTTAAATTCATTTAAATTGAAGCCAAATTTTAATTTCAGTAAATGTTGATGGAGAGACTCACGACGCCGTAACAACGTTTACAAATTGTTAAAATTTATTTTCAAAGTCTGGTGTTCTATTCCATTTTATCGAAAAATAGCGTTTAGTGGTGCAGCTGTTTTTTGGTTGAACGGCTACAAAAGAAAAATTGCAGTATATTGGGCGAAAACAATGCATAGTATTTAAGGAGGTAATATTATAATAAATGGTGCTCGTAACAGATTGATGATCAATGATTTTTGAATGGTATTTGAATGGTATTAACATGCTTGTGTTTTTCTTCCAGCAATATGGTTCTACACCTGCTGCTATCGCAACAGTTTATTCACTCAAAGAAAGGATGCTGATAATACTATTTTGAGAAGTGGTCCAATTAATTGGTCTCCAAGATCATGGGTTTTGTGATGTCATTGGTTTATGCCGATAAATTAGAAACAATAGACACTTAGAAATAACCCGTGTTATTATTGAAAAAAGTTTTGAATTACTCGAAAAAGTGATCGAATATTATATGCCAAAAATTATTTTTAAAACCTAAATGTCATAATTTTACATTTAAATGAAAAAAAAATTTGGTTCCAATCTTAATTTGACTGCGTTCCCGTTTAATAATTTATAAATGAATGAAAAGAAAAAAAATTTTAAAATTTTTAATACTTTTAAGTAATTTTATAAAATAGAAGCACTGTGTAGAAATTCATAAAACAACGGCTCGATAGCACAGTTATTACAGTTCCGTCAAAAATAAAAATAAATTTAATCTTATTTTCAATTCGACTCAGCTGTCATTCGCAATTGCTTTAAAGTTAATGGTTAAACCAATTATTAATAATTCTATACATTTATACTAAAAAATAAATTAATACAAACAAATAGCTTCGAACTCTTATAAAAATTTTTACAATTATAACAAATATAACAAACTACATGTTATAAGGCCTAGTACTATTTAACAGAGTAACATGTGCAATAACTGCACATTCATTCAGATTAATTCTAATTTTAAAAATACAATATTCCAATAGATTCCCATTTGTTACAATGTGCACTTATTAGGCAATTAAAAAAAAAACAAAAATAACCTAACATTAAGTCCTTAGAAAAGATATTTTAATTTCACGTTCTACAAAACGACGTCGCCATCTAGTGGTCGAAAAATGCATTACAAAATGTTCGTAACATGTTGTAGTATTTAATTAAACCGTTATATTTTTCCTGTAAGTTTCCCCAAAAATTTAAATTATTTATTTATTTATGAACAGTACTCTACCACATACAACGGGATAAGTGAGTGATTCAACCTTTCTTTTTTAGATGTGGCAGGGATATATTTTATATTATGATATAAACTATTATAATTTAAATAAATTATAAATTATATTTTTTGATTAGATACGATCCGACCAGGGTTTGAACCCCAGACCTTTCGATTGAAAGACCGACGTCAAAAAAAATTTCAAAATATTTAAAAAAAAAATTCAAATACCAGCTATTTGTTCGAAATAAACTATTTGAAATTTCAAAACAAAACAAATTATCACCTAAGTATATGAACTTTATTAGATTAGAGCCCGAGAGATTTGCAACTAATTATAATGACACTAACTTCAACTCAACGCTCACTCTATTTTTAGCCATCAGCGCAAAGTGTGGTCACTAAGCATGTTTTATAGATACCTAGTAGGAACGAACATGTGTACTAAAGAAACAAAACAATAATGCTTCCACTCAAAGTTTTCCAATGTGAAACAAGGTTTGTTAGCCGCGTAATAATACGGCATTTGGAAATTCGATAGTTATGCACAAGTTGATGTTCGGTCCCATTTATCCCTTAATGTTGGTAATTCATATGCGTAGGACTTAATTAAATTCCAAATCGCATTTCCTAGTTTATTTTCCAATTCCCATCATCAAACCTAAACCGTGCATTTGTATCAAAGGCCTCATTCTAAAGTTGGTTTTAAAAGGGTATGGTTATAGTCTGATAAAGTCGCATATTACCCAAAGCAACACCGCAAAGTGTAACAAATTAATTAGTAAGTTGCAACAAATTTCATACAAAACTATAGTTGACACAATATGCACTATTATTAATGCATTATCAATTTTTGAATAAATAACTAAAGAAACAATTATGAGACATTTTAAGCATTTGTAACTATTCAAATTTCATTAATCGTTTGATAATAATTAAAACTTAAAAATTTTAAACCATAATAATTAATTAATAACAAAGAGTAAATCCATTTGTTTACATAGTATCAATTTTCATAAGTAAAACTTTTAACTAAAAGAAGATTACATAAAACTGTTGAGGTTATTTGGTTTAAATTTGAGAAGGGAAGAATACTGACTCATTATTAATATTTAACATATTTTCAATGTTCACTTTTAAGTTTGGGAATACTGCCTCAGGTGTAATAGGTTTTTACATAACCACCTGGGTTAGTATTCAAAATCACAGATTTCCAAATTAAAATTGTGAATAACTGGAACTTTTGTTTCTTTTATTTCTAAATAAAGTTTTTAAAGTATACTGAAAAATACTGAATAAAATTAGAACACTGACTCAATATTCAATGAAAATAAATAAATACGACAAGTTCTTTACTAAAATAGGCGTTTACGTAATGACAAATTGACAAGGGATTGAAACATTGACATATCAAATCTTCAATTTTTGAAGACTTACACTAAGCAATTAAGCAAGGGAAAGAATAAACTTTATTGCTCAGGCTATTTGTTGTTATTCCCAATTATCTTTCTCAACTATTGATTAGTATTTTTGTTTTATTAACGCATATCTATGCTGTAATGAAACCAAGTTATTAAAATCTACAGGGTGGTTTCTAATTAAGTGAACTGTTATATATCACTGCGGGCTAAGTTGACCTCTGCTAGTTTCCAAGATATTGTAGGTTTAAATGAAATTTCAATATTTTTTTTTTAGTTTTCATAATTTTACTTTTAACTCTGTTTCTGGACTACTTATGAATATTCTGTATAATATAATCGAAAGCTTAAGCAATCCTCACCTACTAAATTTCTATCTTTTACTGTTTCAAAACTGCGAGCTCCTATATTTAAAAAAAATTTTTTTTTTGAAAAAACCCCATTTACGCTATGATATTACATGAAAAAGTTTCAAAATTTTATACAAAAATACTCATAAGTACCTATGCGGTGGTATATATCAATGCACTTAATTATGAAACACCCTGTATTCACTAGTGGGGAAAGCATGAAGTATGTTTCAAATTTAATGGAAATTAAACTACCGTCAGCAAAATATAAAATAAATTATTAAATAACTTTGACATTTAAATGTTCATTTACTAATTACAACAAAGAAAGACTTATTATCTGATAGTTCTTTAACCAATATTTTTATTGACTAAAAACGCATTCAGAAAAATATGACATTTATTTTAATTTTAAACTTTACAATTTCAATATTAATATTAATTTAATTAAACTATCTTTAAAATTAATTACATTCTAATAATCTGAATTAATTTCACATGAGATAGTACTTTAAGGTCTTATAACAAGCAGGAATGTCTTGATTTTATTACATATAATTTCATTTGTTATATATTGGAATAATTTTTTTAATTGAGTCATAATTTATTTGTATCTTTATTTATATCTGCGAGTTTTATTATTCAATTAATTTTTTTGTTTTATATTATTCAAATTCTTAACATTAATAAAAAATTATTAATTATTGGTCATGGCATTAATTTGAAGCCAAAAGGGAATGATAACTGAATCTAGTGAAAAACCAGAACATTCTTTCTTCACTTTTACTGGAACTCTGAGCTTCTCGAATGAGAGGTCGACACTCAAGTATGCATAATACTAACATTTTGTTGGTACCAAACAAGATAAAACCGGATTTTATTGGACCAGTGATATTAAATTATGTTATTATATTTTGCATTGTATTTCAAAGTTTCAGCAATACCTTTGTTTTAATTTAGTAATGGAAATTTAATTTGGGTTAATATAGTTGATCCTTCTTATTATTTTAATATGATTATTTTAAAAACATGTATTGTCACCGTTATCTAAACTATTTGCGAATTTAAATCTCTTGCGCAGTAGTAAGTGGGTTTTAAATATCTAAATTTTCTGTGATTCTTTTAATCGTGAGTAAGTTCAATAAAAGTTATTCATAATAAATAAATAAATCTTAATTAATTATATACGTGATAGTTTTATATTTATTATTTCATAGAGTAGTTATCAAGTTAAATTTAGTTAAAATAGTTAAGTCAAATGTATTTCTGAGAAGTAATTAATGGGAAGCACTCTAAAAACAACATAAAGGAAAAATTTCACGACCTAAAAGTGTTAGGATTCTCAAATTTTCACAATTTTATTATATTAACTTTGGTTTTTCTTTTTTAAGCGCTAACTGTTCAATTGTTACATTTATAAGTCTGCCTAGACCATAGGTACATGTTCAAAAAGGGGGTCATATTATATTTGTGTTATTAGAATTGATCTTAATGAATTCCACATACAGTTTAAACATAAGATACTACTACGCCTTATAATATGTACAGACGTCTTAGATTTTCAATATTTTATTTTCGTTTATATTGTAATATTTTGTATTTGAGTTATATGGTATTCTATATCTGTGAGTTATAATATTCAATTAAATTATTTTTTTATATTTAGTATAAGTTTTTTATTTTGTTATAATAATGTACATTTTATTTAAGAAATATAATTATTAAATATTGATTAAGTCATTAATTTGAACCCAATGGCGAATGGTATAATTAAGTCAAGTCGAAAACCAGAAAAGTTTTTTTGACTCTCACTAGGTGATTTTTTTCACCCGGACCTTTTGCATGAAAGATCGGCATTCTAACCACGCCGTATATATTTTTGTGCCACCAAGCCGTATATATTTTTGATTTTTTAAATGCATAAGTCGGTGTCCAATTAAATTATGAATCTGATATTTTGCCAAAAATATTTAAGTTGTAAGTCAATAACTTCTGGACAATTTGATTAATCTAAGATTTTAGATTTGTGTAGCTGGTATAGATCTTACACAATTAATATTAAAACAATCAACGTTAACCTCTAAAACTTTGTTAAAGGTGACAAAATAAAAAATCAAATTTGCAAATAATTAAATGTTTTAGAAAAATATTTTGCCCTCTTTGTGAAACATCGAAATGCCATAAGATACATTCACAAATGTTATAAAGTTTTACATTATCTATATCTCTGAATTATAATAACGTTTAAAGTCTTAATAAATTAAAATAAATTAAAATCAAATAATTAAAATAATATATATTACTACATTTCTATATACAGAACTTTCTAGCTGCACTACCTATTTTAAAAAATTTTTATAAAACTATTATTAAATAATAATCAATGGCGGCGAAAAAAATCCAAATAATCCAATTAATCCATACATATTGAATTATGAAAGATTTAAAAATACATATTAATTAAAAAATAATTAAATATAAGCTAAACGGAAAAAAAAAAATAAAAATTCATAAATATATTCAAAATAATTAAATTTTTAATTAAAAAATAAAAAAATAAATAAATAAATAAAATAATTAAATTAAATTTTTAACATTTATTTACATATAATATATATTCACAATAAAAAAAAATTTAATAATCAAATTTTCTTTTAAACTTCTACTTAAAAAATAACTTTTAATTAATTAATTTTAATCTAAATTAATTATTAAATACTAATTTAAAGCAATTAAAACACAATTAATTTCTTTTTTAAATAAATAATTAAACAAACAATTATTTATAATTATATTAAATTTTGTTTTATTTGAATCGGTAAAATTTACCTTGAAATAATGCAACACAAATTATTAAAAAATACATTTTATTATCATTTAAATAATTTATTAATTTTTATTTTATGAAAAAAATAAATTAAATAAAAATTTAATTTTAATTTATTTTTTTTTTTTAATATTAATATATATATATATTTTTTAACTTTATTAAAAAACTTATTAATAATTATTTAATTAATTTACAAAAAAACTTTTAACATTCTTTTTTTTTTTTAAAAAAAACTATAATTAATTTAAATATTATTTTTTTCACTATTTAATATATATTTAATTATTTTTCACTTTTTTTTTAATTATAATTAAATAATTTAATTTTTACAATTATTATTATT
The DNA here is from genome assembly GCA_963082915.1 of Dolichopus griseipennis. Lineage (NCBI taxonomy): Eukaryota > Metazoa > Arthropoda > Insecta > Diptera > Dolichopodidae > Dolichopus > Dolichopus griseipennis. Next base: position 362,851,153 of record OY720441.1, read on the forward strand.
TAATTTTACAATAATTTTTATTTAATTTCAATAATTTATTTTTTTAATTGATTCACATTAAATTTTAATTTATTTTTATTTAATTATTTAAATATTAAATCAAAAAAAATTAAATAGGTATAACTGTAATTTTTATTATTATTTTATTTTTATTTCAAACATATCATTTATCTCTTTTTTTCACACACGCTTAACAATCATTAAAAAAGAAATTATAACAATATATATATATATATATATATATATAAATAATAACGATCAATTTCTTATCAATCAAAATTCGATTTTATTGTTTTATTTATTTTTTTATCTGTTTTTGTTTTTTTTTTACAGTTAATTTTTGAAAAAATTAAATTTCCGCACGAATCAACCGTTCATTTAATAGTCAACCCAATAACGTACTAAGATAACAGTAAACTGAAAAAAAAAATATGTCTATATTTTGATGAGATCTTCTTGTGCTATGATGCTTACAATATGTTATGGGTACAAAAATTTTGTGTACCAAAGAAAAACAGAAAAAGACAACAAAAAATAGAACGAAACAAAATGATGAACAAAATTACGGTATATTTTTTACATTGCATTGGAAAAACACTTTTTTTTTTTGCATCTTTAGAACGAAAGAAAATTTTACCCAAAAAAAAACACACAAAAAAGAATGGAAGAAAATGTAATAAGAAAATAAAAAAAAAAAAAAAAAAAAAAAAAAAAATATGTCATATACCAACCTAATACCATCTGATTATATAGCCACACCAATCGTTGTATTTTCGCATAAATTCGTAAAAAGGGGATTCCCTTACGAGTGGAAAAATTTATTATTAGTGATAAAAATGTATTTTTTTGATTTGGCCAAAATGTTGAACAAAGGACAAGCATGCGCTAAAATTTATAATATTTTTTTATTATTATTTTGTTTTTTTAGTTTCGTTTTTTTTTTACAGTTATATACACATTGGAATTGAATGGTCCCCTTTCTGTATTAAGAACACGAGGTAACTGTTTATTTTCTTTTGACATTTTATTTCGTAAACAAAAAATCTACCACGTGGTTATTTAAATATTTTATAACTAGAGAAAGTACATTTGGGAAATTTTCTTGTTGTAGGTAAGAAAAAATGAGGGGAAATTATTAAAATAGCATCAAATTTAAATTTTATAAAAGATTAATTTTTCATTTATTTTAAAAAATCTTCGTTGAGTTTGCGTACTTCGTATTTATATATTACAATTTAACAATTACCTTATTTAATTTAAAAATAGAAAAAAAAATACAAGGATTTTTGAAACATATTGTTTTATAAAATTTAAATATTAATATTGCAAATATGTATATTATATATGTATATATATATACATAAAATTAATTTTTTATTTGTATTTGTATTATATATATATTAGAATAATGGAAAGAAAAAAAAAATTAAATTTAAGAGGTCATATGAATTTGTTGAAATTTTTAAATTTTAATTACAATTATTTTGGAATTGTTCTTAATTTTTCAAATATTTTTTTCAAATTAAATAAAGAATATTTAGCAGTTTAATTTAAAAATGAAGTAACATTTAATGAAATTAATAAATAAATATATTTGAAGAAATTAAATATAAAAAATCACAAGTTTTCATTTTACGTGTAACAAGATCAGTGTTATGATATAGGGATGCAAGTTTGCCCATATTAGAATGGTAAATTAGTTGAGAAAATTAGGAAAGGTGATGTTGAATTATTTAAGTGTTGAAATTCTGAGTGCGAAGATATGATATTTACATTTATATATTTATTTTTTAATACTATATTCTCCGCTTGAATCCGTTAATGTTATTTTTATACTTTATTTGAAGAATATTTGAAATATGAAAAATTCATATAGGAATAAGGAGAAAATTCATGTAGACAGAAGATCTACAAAATAAGGTAATTTACAAATAACTGTACTAAAATTCAATAAAACATTTTTTT